>JBCFYV010011172.1:76584576-76943344 GCA_039000515.1 Timema cristinae
CAAGACTATATATTTATCTCACAAGGAGGACACGTGTTGACAAGACTATATTTATCTCACAAGGGAGGACACGTGTTGACAAGACTATATATTTATCTCACAAGGGAGGACAAGCATTGACAGAACTATATATTTCTCTCACAAGGGAGGACAAGCGTTGACAGGACTATATATTTCTCTCACAAGGGAGGACAAGCGTTTATAAGACTATATATTTCTCTCACAAGGGAGGACAAGCGTTGACAGGACTATATATTTCTTTCACAAGGGAGGACAAGCGTTTACAAGACTATATATTTATCCCACAAGAGAGGACACGCGTTAACAGGACTAGAAATTTTTCTCCCAAGGGAGGACAAGCGTTGACAGGACTATATATTTATCTCACAAGGGAGGACAAGCGTTGACAGGATTATATATTACTCTCAAAAGGGAGGACAAGCGTTTACAAGACTATATATTTCTCTCACAAGGGAGGACAAGCGTTGACAGGATTATATATTTCTCTCACAAGGGAGGACAAGCGTCGTTTACAAGACTATATATTTATCTCACAAGGGAGGACAAGCGTTGACAGGATTATATATTTCTTTCACAAGGGAGGACAAGCGTTTACAAGACTATATATTTATCCCACAAGAGAGGACACGCGTTAACAGGACTAGAAATTTTTCTCGCAAGGGAGGACAAGTGTTGACAGAACTATATATTTATCTCACAAGGGAGGACAAGCGTTTACAAGACTATATATTTCTCTCACAAGGGAGGACAAGCGTTGACAGGATTATATATTTCTCTCACAAGGGAGGACCAGCGTTGACAGGACTATATATTTATCTCACAAGGGAGGACAAGCGTTTACAAGACTATATATTTCTCTCACAAGGGAGGACAAGCGTTGACAGGATTATATATTTCTCTCACAAGGTGAGACAAGCCTAGTACGATGGAAGTGGTGTTTGTTACCTGTGAAGTTCATGCGGACCACGGCTGGTTCCTGCCTCATCTTGGCTTTGTAGGCTGCATGGATGACCTCACTGTTGACGTACAGGTGAGGGTAGATCTCGTAGGAAGGAGGTAAGACTACCCCCTTGGTGTCCTCTCTGTGGAGAACTGCCACCGTCAGCGCGTAGATAAACTGACCTAGGAATTTTTGAAAAACATGAGTTTTAGTAAGGAACAATAATTAAACAAATCGATAAAAATATAATTCAAAAAGAAAGAAACATTTGTAATATAGGATCAAAAAAGATACAGTGATAATAAATTCTGGATGAAAATGAACTCTAAAAAGTAATAAAATCCGAGTATGGATATGAACTTATAAAAGAGTTAATAGTATAAGAAAAACGCAAACACATTATTATAACATAACTATACTAAAGGAATATAAAATAATTTATTAGACTAATTAATCCATATGAAAGTTAATAAAGTTAGAATAATATATTTCCCATTATCAAAAGGTTATAAACACATTAAAAATATGAGTCAAGTAACAACATTAAAACACATGTAACAAAGAACCTGATTTTAGAACTGAAATTAAAAATGATGTAATGATAATAAGATGCTTAAATAAGGTTAAGATATAAACTTGTAAAAGTAGAATAATAGAAGTTAACTGAGTTAACCAAGAATAGAAATCTATTTTGTCTTAAAAGTTTCTGAGTTCACATTTATCTCATATTACAGTAAGTACTATCATCACAAGTTCATAAAATACATGTCATAAAGAAAATGAATTACAGTTAGAGTTCAAGCATATGAAATGCATACTATTATGCTTAAATAAGGTTGAGATATAAATGTGTAAAAATAAAATAGAATAAGTTGAATGAGGTTAACAGAGAAATGAAATCTATTATTATCTTAAAGTCTTTGATTTCCCTTGTTCCTTGTATTACTGGTAGTGAGATTTTCACAAATCCGACATGTTTCGGAGCTACAACGGCCCCATCATCAGGACTGAATAAGAAGGATGGGGCCGTTAATTCATCACTGTAAAAGGGCGAACCCCAGTTTTAACGATGGTATATTTTATATCCATAAAGAGAATATGTCCCGGGACCCTCATCCTAGTAGATATATGCACTGACAATTGATCTATGGCTTAGGATGTTAGTGTAGTCAAAATAATAATAATAATGATAATCATCATCATCATCATCAAGATCTCGATGGATATAGTTAGTTTCAGAAGTGTACTAGTAGGAATATTCGGTAGACGGTAGAAATTACCTTTAAAGAACATTTTTATTTTCCAGTCAACCTTGATAACGTCCGACATTCTAGCTTCAGTCAGAAGTGTTGACTAAGGGATTACTCACCCTCGTTAATCCTGTCCCTGGCCCAACAGGCAGTCTTGTAGAAGGTTTCCCAATCCTGGGAGAACAGGAAGGACTCAAACAGGAGCACCATCTCATTTCGATGCTTGTCGTTGAACAAGGTAAAGATCTTTCCCCTAGGTAGCAGAGAGTTGTTGGTGCAAAGCCTCACTAGCTTCTTGACAGGAGCAGGGTTCTGGTACAACCATACACGGGTATTAATATAACAGGGAGTCAATGGTGCAGAGCCTCACTAGCTTCTTGACAGAAACAGGGTTCTGGTACAACCATACACTGGTATTAATAGAACAGGGAGTCAATGGTGCAGAGCCTCACTAGCTTCTTGACAGGAACAGGGTTCTGGTACAACCATACACTGGTATTAATAGAACAGGGAGTCAATGGTGCAGAGCCTCACTAGCTTCTTGACAGGAACAGGGTTCTGGTACAACCATACACTGGTATTAATATAACAGGGAGTTGGTGGTGCAGAGCCTCACTAGCTTCTTGAGAGGAACAGGTTCTGGTACAACCATACACTGGTATTAATATAACAGGAGTCAATGGTGCAGAGCCTCACTAGCTTCTTGACAGGAACAGGGTTCTGGTACAACCATACACTGGTATTAATATAATAGGGAGTTGGTGGTGCAGAGCCTCACTAGCTTCTTGAGAGGAACAGGGTTCTGGTACAACCATACACTGGTATTAATATAACAGGGAGTCAATGGTGCAAAGCCTCACTAGCTTCTTGACAGGAACAGGGTTCTGGTACAACCATACACTGGTATTAATATAACAGGGGGTTGGTGGTGCAGAGCCTCACTAGCTTCTTGAAAAAGTAAGGTTATTTTCCCAATCACATAAAAAATACTTATTTTTCACTCAAGGCTATTTAACATTAAGTTTATAATCATAGGGTTTAATTATCAAATGACTGACAAACTAACTTAACCTAGGACAGCAACCCTGAATGTTACATCCCAACTCTATCGGCAATTATTTTATCGTAAGAACACGGAAAGAAAAGACTTTATTCTAAGGTTACTAGATTTAATAAAATATCTTTCTTATATTCATACTAAAGGTGGAATAGAAGGGATTGCGAGAAAAAGCTAGGGTTTTTTGCAGTTTTTATGGCAAAACTTTTTTTTTCTAAAATAAAAAAATATTGCTCTAGCACAAACATTGAGTTTAATTTTCTTCACATGGTGACTCCAAATTTTCTTGAATATATGTCAAGAGTGTTCTGGAATTTAATGGAAGCTTTTTCTCTTTATTTAAAATGTCTGTTATATAATGACACTATGCTTATGACAGATATTCAACAACCGTTGATATCAAAATGTGAAGAAAATTAAACTTGTTGGGTATTGTGTGTCTTTGCATTTGCTATGCGCATATTGTTTTAACCGTTGTCAATTTCTGTTGCCATGGGCCTGTAGTTTTTTTTTTTTAAATCTAAAATGTAGCGACCGAATGTGGTCCTCTTTTGTGCGCGTGATAGAATAAATAATTATAAGTCTGAGTTGTTTAAGTCAGTGGTCCTCCCGGTTGTTATAAATAGGGATTCCTCAGCCGTCAATCCCGAGCAAAACTGTTGTTTGTTTCTACTTGAGCAATATTTTATTTATTTTGGCCAAACAAATTATTAGCTATAAAAACTACAAAAACACTGGCATTTTCTCGCGTTCCCTTTCATCCCACCTTTGGTCATGTGTTCTGAAGCTGTCAATTTTGATAGGAAATATCTATAGCCACGTCACAATACTAATGATATAGCAAAGGGTTGTAATTGATGACCCCAACTAAAAAGTTTACATTTTCTAAACGGCTCTTCCTACCACACTCTTACGGTAAGTCACCGGCCCTGGGGTGGAACCAGACTCCTCTTGAATTTGACCTTCTTCCTAGTAAATAGAAAGGCCTCAGACAAATATTTGATAACTGTAAGATAGCACGGTGGCTCACACGTGAAGCTATCCTTGGAAACAAGTGGCTTAGCATGGCCTTGCTTGATCGAACGGTGACAAATATAATTTAATAATGACTCTGTTTAAATATTTAATACACGTGGGAAAACCACTAACGATAAAATCACCCGAGTTCTCTATATGACTGTATTTAATCGATATGACAAATATTAATCGCAACCATTTAGCAATTTTATAATTATGATATTAACTAATTTCATTAATTAGAAACCAATGGGCTACTTTCATGTTAGACTAGACTGCCGAAGACGTGGAGATCAAGGCCCGATCCCGGTCGGGTGCACTGAGGGTGGTTTTACCTAAATGGTTCTCCACTCTCCCTTCACGATAATGTGAGTGCATTTCTTCTCAATTAAGCCTTCCTAATACATAACTCATTAGTTTAACTAGTACATAGGCGTATAACCAGAACGGGTAGTAAGAATTTCTGCTAAAAATATATTAATTAAAAACCAAATTAAAACCCAATGCTTGGCAACTTAACTAAAACAACCTTGTTACTCAACATACAAGTCAACTAATATTCTGACTCCAAGTAGTTAACAACCATCATTTAATATCATACTCATGCGCATAAGCCTAAAATCAGTCATCATGGCACCCCTAACCCCCACCCACTCCCCCAAGGGTGTAGAAAAAAATATTTCTAGCGGTGGATCGGGGTTTCAATAAAAACATTACTGTACTTTTAGCCAATATGAGTTTGTTTATGTATAAAGGGAGTTAACCAAATTCCAGGGGGGAGGTGTATGGATCCCACAACACTCTCCTTTCTACGCCTTTGCCCCCCCCCTTCCTTTGTCTATGGACTCACCTTGTATCTGTTAAGGTTGTTGGAAGGCTCGTAGATTTTGCCGATCTCCACCTGCTCCTTGAAGCGGTTAGGTTCGTGGACTTTATTGAATAGCCGCAGAATTTCTTTCTGTTTGATCAGGAAGTCCTTGTCGGCTAAAAACACACATCTTCTTATAAACAACCCTCTCATTATACTCAAAGTCGACACAAAACAATACCACATTGGTAGATATCCTGCTTTGTAGCAAATAATATTATTGGATTACGTTTGATAAAAAGTTGTAATTAGGTCTAACAATTAGGCAAGTAAAATATATTTTCCTGATATAAGCAATAGCAAATTAACTAAAATTTAAGTAGGTAAGTGAATAGAAAAATTAAGGATAAAGTTCTCCATTATCTTTAAGTATTTTCCTTTGGTTACAATAATGGTCGTTAATGCTATTTCAAACACGTGTTTTATTTCTTTGGTCAATGATATTTGGTTCAAGGAATTAAAATTCCTGGACTAGAAATGTTTTGGTTATTGAAATGTTAAGAAGTAAATTGTAACAGTACAGTTGGTACTATTTGTCCGACACATTATCTCAGGTGGTAGTGTGTCTGCTTACTGAAATAAGGGTCCCGGGTTCGATTTCCAACATGGCCGAAAAATTGTCATTGATGAAAATATGGGTTTATACTTTCACATTGATAAATTAACGGCCGAGGACTGGATGTTGTGCCCATCCTAGTGTTAAGATAGATTATAAGCCATATGAAGCTACGACAGGCTTAGCCAGCCGGCAGTGGGAGAATATATGACATGAATAAAAAACTGACCCAGGCTATGGAAACAGTAATATATGTTTTAAAAAAAGTTGGTTCTATTTGTTTTCTGATCACTTCTATCAATATTGGTAAAGAAAGATTAATTAAGTCTGATACTTTGAAAAAATATGTGAAGTCTCAATATCGTTAATTTGAGTTTAATCTTCCATTTATCATTATTCTGATTTAAATGCCAAAGTATTCATGTTCACACACATATTCAGTTTTGTTTTATTTATAATAATTTAAACATTGAAAAATGTTAAAATTAACTTTAAATATGTTTTAATGATCATTTTAATGTGCTAAGTAACAGTTTATAAAATTAACTCTTGCGAAATGTCGGTTCTCTAAACATTAGTCATCTACATATATTTTATCTATTGTAATGATGAAATGAATAGTTATGACTATAAAATATTTATTAATACCTATTATAGTATTTTATAATATTGTAGTAACTTAATTATGTAATATATTACTAGTTTTGGTGATATAATTTGTATTAATATTACAATTATTAAATAGGTTATTATGATAAAATTATATCTTAAATTAATATTTATCTGTAGCAAGTTTTGTTACCTTGTAATTCTTATTGCTTAAATATTGTTAAATTAATAAAAATGTATATTTATTAAACTCACAACTAACACTATTAGATTAATATTTTATTAGTTGATGTTAAAAACTGAAATAATATAATGACTAAATAGATCATAGTTTATTTTTTCAATATTTAATTGTATCTCACATTTTTGTGTTTATCTGTCCACTAAAAGAAGTTAACTCACGTAATGTTCAATAAACATGAATGTGTAGAAATAAAATCATATAATATCTTTAGGACTAATATCTTCGGTCCCGGCACAGATTTATCTGATTACCAAACCTTCCTTCCCTCGGACAATACGTGTATTAATCACAACTTGTGAATGTGGCGAATGCCAGGCCTCCACCTTGGTTCGGATCCCACGTTAAACTGTAGGTCCTCCATTTCATCTCACAATCACCCTACCATTACACATTAGCGTAAGTACGTATAACCCGAACGGGTAGTAAGACGCGGTGCTAATAAATAATAATAATAATAATTTAGGAGTAATAGTTCAACCACCACTATTGGCAGTAAGGCTTAATTATTTAGTGACAAAATTATATAAAAAAGTTTCATTCAATAAAATGTTTATTATGTAAAATATATTTTAAGCGTGTGTTGATTTATTAAATAGTTTAAAATGCATAACTGGCCTCCAAAGGCCAAGAATCAGCATTAGTAACATTTTTAGTGTATGGTTTTCCGTTCTCTCTCCAGGTGAATTTTTTTTAGTTCCCTTCAATTAACAAGTTTCCTTAGGCTATATAATTATATTAATTGCTATTCAGTACTGACAGAATTCACTTTTCTCCTCCTGTTACCTGGCATTATATAACTAAGTCAATTATAGTCATAACTGGCACAATTAATCTCCATATCCTACTCCTAATGCTATGAAACAATATTGTAGCTAAGTGAAACTATGTCATCATACCTGGGACTTCCCCCCTGGTCGACTTGGCGGCCGCCAGGTGGCAGAGGGTGGCGCAAACCAGCGCCAGCACCCACCTCATTCTCGCTAATTTACTAATAAACAACAATCAACAGGGAACTGACAACCGCGCACCTGCCGGATGAGTGATAAGTTAAACCAGCGCCACCTTCACTATTTATCCCCTGGAGCAACCCCCTCATCTCGGGGACATGTGGAGAGAACCAGATGGAGACGTGTGCAAAGTTTTGGATGTGCCACGAGAACTCTCTCATTGGTCGGTTCGCAAGGTCTACCCCTACGTTCTCAAGAAGGCGCTCTCGGTGCCGTGTGCACCTTTGGGTCGTGCGCAGAGCTACATCCGGTGCACTCCGGTCGGCAGGACGGTTCCAATGTCAAAGGCTAGGCAACAACTATTATTTAAATTACCCCTTGACATATAGTTATTTACCAGTTTATCTGTAGGGACACATGTCCTTACTGCCCTTTAGGGTTATATTCCAACGTCACACTCTATTAGCTAAGTACGCAGTAGACATAACTGGTGGTCTGAGGCATCAGGTTCGCTGTGGACTGGATTGTTGATGTCTCTGATGTGACTTCACCACAATATATTTATCGGTGTAGTTTTTACATTCTCTCTCCACACTAATGTGAGGGTGAACCTCTTTGAAACAACCCTCCATTACACCTACTCCATAGAGTAAGCTTAATTTAGTCTTGTTTGCCGCTAAAGGGGAGGGTGGGGTTCAGTTCCCGGTCGGGTGTACTAAAGGATTTTTTTCCTAAATGATATCCCAGTCTCCTTTCATGTGAGGGGTCATCCATAATCCACGTGACACTTTTTATTACCTTTTTTCTTACCCTTCACCCTCCCATTTAACACCAAGTAGACATTTAGTCTGATCCCTCCATCCTCCAATATATGTTACGTAAGAGTGAATGTCATTAGTTCCTTATTAATATGGGGGTACACTTCCCTCTAATTATTCCTCTCTCACCTCTACCTAATTAGTGTAAATAAATGAGTAGCCCGGTCAAGTAGTACACTTAATAATACAAACTATAAGAATAATTACAAAAGAACACCTTTTTTTTTGTCCGTGCTTTCCACTACGAGTTCCTAGCATACGTATGTGTATTAGTACTATACTGTTCTAAGGATGAGGTAGATTTTATTTAGAGAAAATGTATTTGCATTTGTGTGAGGAGTGGAAAACATTTAGGGAAAACCACGCTCAGTACGCAAGATTTGAGCCCCGATCCAACTGTCATCAGCAGTCTAGTCTATTTCGAAAGTAAAGCCTTAAATTATCATGCTGCCACTGATGGATCTCACAATTTACAACCAAACAATAATTTAAATAAGTAAATAGAGACTAAGTAACCGATACATTGAATAACAGTACTTCAAATCAATAAACATGAATTATATTGATATAAAATGCAATGAATAATACCTTTTGTTTGAATATTTAAAGCAGAACATATTATTAAGGTATTTTGTAATAGGGGACTTTCTTAAATAAGTATATGAGCTTGGTTCTTCTTTTGTGTTCGGCAAATCTAAGAGCTTACACTGCGGATACAATGGCCAAGAAGATTGATATTGTAAACACCACTGAGAGAAAATTTTTTTATTTATTCAAGTCCGAGAAGGGAAATGAATGATTACCTACAAATTTACAGGAAATTTTGATATTACAAGTATTACAAATATATAGAGCATCACAATGAAGTCTACGAGGCAAGAGCGTTTTTAGCTCTAAAAAGTTTCCAATACTTTTATAATAGTAATAAGTCCTATTAAGAAATAATTTTTCATAATTTAAGCAATAACAAATCTAAATAGAACGTTTTTCAATCTGAGAGTTAGCTAAGATGTTGTGATTTCAAGCACCACCTACTTATTCAAGCTTAGATCCAAACAAGGAATAATACAGCGAACTTTAAATAATGAGGAAATATTATTTAATACGTACAAACAATTTAAATGAACGAGATATTATAAGGTCAATATGATAGTGAAAGTGTTTAGGAAAATAACAACAGTTCATTTTTTATAGGACCTTATCTGACAGGAAAGTTACTAGATCCACTTTTACGTATTCATTTGATTCAAGTCATGGCTTTTTTTTTTAGCACCACACTTTCGGGTTATACGCTTATGCAATAATTACTCTAATAGTTTTAGGGATTAAGGAAGGTTATATTTAGAGGAAATGTACCCATATTTCCGTGGAGGGAGCGTGGAAAACCATTTTGGAAAACCACCCTCACCACACTCGACCAAGATTCAAGCCTCGATCTTCCCGTCATAGGCAGTCAAGTCTACTGCGAGAGTAGCACGTTAGACTATACGGCCATCAAAGTGGGTAATACACTATATATATATATATAAAGGGAATGGACCAAAGTTTGAGTGAGCCCTTGGCTGAAAGAACTTTTGAGGCGTATGCATTTATTTTAGTGTAAAACTATGTATATTACAAATATATTATAAAATAACTTACATATTAGTGAGGTGGTCCAAAACGACAAATTTCTGGGAGTAAAATAATGTGCTGACATAAGTTGAAAACTCTAGTTTGTTCGAAATTAATTGGATCATTTTAATCTTGAGCAAAGAGTTGAAGGGCAACATGCCCCAGAATACTAAATCTGTGAGAGTAGGTTGATTTTTAACAGACCCATGTTGGACTTCCGATACCCAGTGGATATTATTAAATACTTAGATTATTATTAGTATTACCACCGCATTTTACTACCCGTTCGGGTTATACGCACTTACGCTAATTTGTAATGATAGTGTGATTGTGAGATGAAATGGAGGACCTACAGTTTAACGTGGGATCCAAACCACTTTGGAGGCCTGGCATTCCCCACATTCACAAGATGTCTTGTCAGAGGTGAAGGAAGGGTTTGGTAATCAGATAAATCTGTGCTGAGGCAAGGATTGAACCCAGGACCACCAGCACATAAGGCTGACACGTTACCCCTAGACCACCAGCTCACCGATTAAATACTTAAAGAAAGTATTTAAGATAGATTATTGTGGTTACAAACATTGGTTTATGTTCCTGCTTTATACACAAGTATGACAACATTGATTTCCATGCTGAGGGAAAAGTTTAATTTTACCTAATAATGTTGATGATATAGGCTAATAATAGACTCGGAATGTTGACATAGCCTTTAATAACAACACTTAGGATTATATTTTTCACAGCCCATTTTTATGATCTCAACCTATCTTCTATAGCAATACAGGGTTCATTGTGCTCACAAAAAACTCTATCCGCATAAGTTGGCACTATCTTCGTCAACAGATGGTGGCCACTCAGTATGTCTCGATTGCGGCTGACCCCACGTAGTTTATAGAGACATCCAGTAATAGGGTTATGGGAGAAATACATTTTAGAAAATACAAACACTTTGTTTGTGCTCAATCATGATAAAAGCTTACAGAAATATTTGTGTATTTTTTTTTAAATATTGATAATATAACAAAATAACAGCTTCATGTCACATGGCTTGACGTAAGAATTCGAGAAATTAGATCTGTTATCCTTACTAGTTGTCAGTTAAGGTTCTTTCGTTGAATATTGGACTGAAGCAAGGATACATAGACACACTAGTTTCAATAACAGGGCGTGACAGGTAAAATTTAATTACATACGGAATGAAAGTAGGTTCTAAAATTGAGTACTATTAATAAACTATCAGTGATAATATTATCATTAAGTTATTGGACGTGAATACTTTATTCACACGATTACATCATTCCAAACATACTTGGGTTTTCTTTTGATAGTATATTATATTGAGTTCGTCCAAATTAACATATTTATGGCTAATGCCGTTTTAGATAAGCCACGATTAATTTAATATATTATAATAACAATAATAGTAAAGCCCCATTGGGTATAAAAACAAAAAGGCGTCCTCCTCGTATAATCTGGTTTACCAGCTTCCAGCCAAATGAGGTTAGGGTGGTTTTCCCTGAATATTATCCGGTTCCCCCCACGCTTATTCCAGTGAACACCCTAGCATCATATCCTTATAACATTCACCTCTTTTATCCAATAATATATGCTGTACTGTAAAATCATTGTTTAGTTAAAATAACACTCATTGTGTTAGTCTCAAGTTCTCAGTGTTGAGTCCTCACAAGAAAAATTATTAATACTGTATTGAGGAAGTTTTTTTTATAGTCTTGTTTGCACATTCTCGTATGTAAGTATGTGCAAGCCGATAGTCGAATGGGTAGATAGGCTGTGTTGATGTTGACATGCCTTGTTCAACGATGCAAACACGTGACAAAACAACACTAACATGATCAAACACAGTCTTCAACATAGATGCCCTGTGTAGGATGTTAATAATATCCCCTGAGTAGCCTTGGTTCTTATCCTACCAGTGCCTAAATAATCTAATATTCGTAGTATGGTCCCCAGATACTAACATTCCTGGCGCCAGTGTAGGGTGTTTGGTTTCAAGTGTTTCTGTTTGTTTGCACAGCTTAGTGCCAGTCTAATTGCTACTTGAGTAATTATATAACAACAAATAATTTATAGTTCCATGCTCTATGTCTCACTGCCCATCCATGTGACGCGTATATTATATTTAATGGGCCAAGTAGAATATAAAGAGAATTAACCAATATTCTCGTTGAGGGAAAGGGCTAAACCATCCAGGAAATTAAACTCAGTACACCCAGCTGGGATTCAAGCCCTGACCTCCCCATCAACAGCACATCAGACAAAACGATACCAACGTCTTTGCCAATGCACTGTACCTGAAGGCAAATTGATCATTATTCGTGATGCCCCTTTATATTTCTCACGTATGCTATCCGTAGAGAAGTGTTGTACTGCAGATTGCCAGACGACCATCATGAAGGGTCCATCAGGAACAGGCCTCTACAAACACCCCAGTAACATCTGCGTTACGTTAAATTTACCCTAGTGGTCGAATCTATGGTAGAATTTTGGAAAGAAGAAACTTTAAAAGAGTAAAAGCAATGCTTCACGGTAAAAATTGATAACATTGTATTATTTTACTAGAGTTATTTTATAGGCATTGATAATTTTTTTTATAAAAAGTGACGCTATAGAGCACAGGACCTGACAGATATAGTCGCTTTTCTAGGAGTCAGATAGATAAGGTTCTTACCTTGGAAATTGGACTGTATATAGATTTAATTCATGTTCGGATACCCTATTATAAGACTTAAGGGAGACTAAAATAGTTTGTAATTCACGAGCTTATATAAATATATCCATTTGGAACCTTCAATGAAAAGAATGCCTTTTTTTTTACCCAATGTTGAATTTATCGATTACAAATAATCAGCTATGATATGATCGGTTATTTAAATGTCCGAATGTGTTTTTATATTTGTAATTAATAAAGTTATTTATTATATTTTCTCTTTATTGAAATCAACACCACCTTTCAATCATTTCTACATTAATTTATAATTTTTTAGCTCTCAGTATTTATGATATATTCGTAAACACGTGTTAGTTTCATCAATAGAAAACCTTGTGATGAACCAACCTTGATCATTATTTGTTCCCACTGATAAATGTTTTAATGAACTCGAGGGATACGCCGTGTTTATTCTAGTACATCTAATCATTTAGAGATGATTGACAGTAGCGTACCATTATTTTGGAATGGTTTGTCACAAAGCGTTTAAGGACGTTCTCACCTCCAGGCTCTAATAATTAATACTACTACTACTATTAATAGTCGTTATTACCTATTTATTGATAATAATGATAAATATTTACTAAATAAAACTCGCATTTAGCTTACTTTACACCTGCTGGAAACCATTGCCAGCTTTTAATAGTATTTAAATAGTCCATGTATATGTCTGAGTGGTTAAGGATATAAGGATAAGAGTACAATGCTTTGACTGGATGCTACTGCCTTAGGTTGATTTTGTTTGTAGCTCGTGTACTGACTTATTTATATGCTTAAAAATAGTATGATATAATAATCTAATAATCATAATATTATTTCTTAAAATAATTGCTAAGATATTGCCAAGTAAGTTTTCCTTTTCAAAATGGTCAAAGCAATATTTTATAAAAAAAATTATCAATAAACTTTCAAAAGCAGACATTTTATATGTGTTGCTTGACAGTCGGTATGAAAAACAAACGAAACGATTTCAAAATTTAATTTTATAATGAAATATATGACATTTAACAAATTAAATATAAATATTATTATAATGTTTATATTCAATATTTGTGGCATGTAAAATAATATGATATAAAAGAGAGTTTTGTAATAGTTATACATCATTCTATACAAATACAAAATATGTTTTAGTTTACAAAATATCTGGAATGAGGGTATGTTCCAATTTGACTAGTTTTCCGGTGACTGTAAGGTCGGGGATCTAATCAAATCCAGGTTTGCTGATGGGCCTATCCTAAATGATTTCCACTCCACAAAACTTCAGGTACATTTGCCATAATGTCTATCTTACTCATCCATACCTTTTATGTGGCTAGCTCATACGAGTAGTGAGACATGAAGTGTGAATTGAAAAAAAATACATGCAAGCATTATCACATGATTTACAAACTAGCTTAATCTCCCAGGACAACCACTATTATCATCGCACCATCGACGCCCCAGCAAGAGAAGCACACAAAGAATACAAAGTAGGATTAAGACATGTGCCCAGGTATCTTGTTTTTAAGGTGACTGGGACAAAGGACTACAATATTATCCATTCCCAATTTATCTTATCCGACCACGCCATTATAATCTCTCTATACTCGATGGTTAGTGAACCTTCCTTTGGTCAGCGTCTGAGGGTCACCTCTAGTTCCTGTTTACGTTCTGTTTATCGTCCCGTGGACATTGGTCATTGCGTGGGTGTTGCGTCTACATCCAACTAGTGGCTGGAGGGTGACCTCAAGATTGGTTAGAAGTAACTAACTCGAGATATGTCTGGTTAAATGGGTCTAACTCGAGATATATTGGGTTTGAATGGTTTAACTTTAGAAATGTTTGGTTTAACGAGTCCAGCCTAGGGTATTTCTAGTTTGATGAGCATGACCCAGGAGATGTCTGTTTCGACTGGTTTAAATCAATAACTGTCTGGTTTGTATGTAGAGTCTAACGCAGTAGATTTCTTATTTGGCAAGTCTAACCCAAGAGATTTTGACGCTTAAAATATAGGTTAGAATCTAAAAAATAAATTATCTTATTTTTCTCGGAAAATAAAACCCTCCTTATCCATCTTGATACTTTATATTCGCCCGCTTTCCCACATTATAGGTTCTAGTTAAATTTCAAATCATCATCTCACGTAGGGAATGGTAAGCAAATATTGAATAATTAGCTTTCCTTGTAGTTCAGTGGCAAGGAAGGACGCCTATTAGAAAAGCTGACTTGCGTTCCATCCGACATCTTGTTTCCAAGACATAAAGGATCTGAAGGTATCGGGATCGATGGGACGGAAATGTTTCACTATGAAATCAAGTTTGGTCTCCAAGTATTAAACTAGTGGTCAGGGGACAGGTTGCAATGTTTTTATAAAATTAAATGAGAGTAAATCACTCAATAATCATACCACTGGAACCAAGAAATAAATTGTATGAGCTTGTCTTAAAACAAAAACACTAATATTTCTTGTGTTTGGATTGGTCTATTAAGTGGTTGATGTTGCTGTCTTAGGTTGTCACTTTGTAAACCTTACTTAGAACGACGCGCCATTCAACTATAAAACAATTCTGGAAATCAAATTATTTTTAATTATATTTAACATGTACCCTATTTTTCTAAATTATCCTCTAAAATTAGTGAAATTTGATAATAAAAAAATTAAAAGTATTTTTTTAATTAATTTTGTTTTGTCTACATTTTAAAAGGTGAAACTATTTGAAATTTCATTAGCAAATATACATAGCTATTCATATGTACCAAATTTGAATAAAATTGGTTGAATACTTTCAGCATTATTAAAATGCAGAGAGAGAGAGTTTCAAGTACAAACCCGTTAAAAAAATTACATTTTTGGAATCAGTAGAGACAAAAATTAATATGGATTTATGGCATAGCTTTCCTCCCTGTATCATAACATGTTGTCTATCTATACTTTGTATATTTAAGAAAGTAAAATAATGTATAATATTTAATGCCAAAGTTGAAATTCTCAGAAGCTCCAGAGCCAAGAGAAAATTTTCCACGCTCTTTTGTTTGTTGTTCCCACTAGATTCGTGTCAAATAAAGGTCAGTGATTATTTCTTGTTTTGGTGGAGATCATAGGTCACAGTATCCCTGTTCTGGAACAAACATGGACCATCAAACAACAGTGTTTTATCAACTACCAAGAGTCTTGTGTACAATTCTGTAACCATCCATCATACCATGTTTGTTTGACGATAAATTAATATGATACAACCTTATCAATAGGTTAAGTGCATACACTCGTCACTGAGAGGTTAACTACAAGTTTAGAGGGTCCTGGTTCAACCTCCAGTTGGGGTAGAAAACAAATAATTTTTATTTTGTCCTCCTTGCCCTCTACGTCTTAATACCTATCAGGGATACCTGCATATTTACACTAATTCCTTTTTACTACGTTCTATTACTCATCAGGGATACCTGCATATTCACACTAATTCCTTTTTACTACGTTCTATTACTCATCAGGGATACCTGCATATTCACACTAATTCCTTTTTACTACGTTCTATTACTCATCAGGATATCTGCATATCTACACTAATTCCTTTTTACTACGTTCTATTACTCATCAGGGATATCTGCATATCTACACTAATTCCTTTTTACTACGTTCTATTACTCATCAGGGATACCTGCATATTCACACTAATTCCTTTTTACTACGTTCTATTACTCATCAAGGATACCTGCATATTCACACTAATTCCTTTTTACTACGTTCTATTACTCATCAGGGATATCTGCATATCTACACTAATTCCTTTTTACTACGTTCTATTACTCATCAGGGATATCTGCATATCTACACTAATTCCTTTTTACTACGTTCTATTACTCATCAGGGATACCTGCATATTCACACGAATTCCTTTTTACTACGTTCTATTACTCATCAGGGATACCTGCATATTCACACTAATTCCTTTTTACTACGTTCTATTACTCATCAGGGATACCTGCATATTCACACTAATTCCTTTTTACTACGTTCTATTACTCATCAGGGATACCTGCATATTCACACTAATTCCTTTTTACTACGTTCTATTACTCATCAGGGATACCTGCATATTCACACTAATTCCTTTTTACTACGTTCTATTACTCATCAGGGATATTTGCATATCTACACTAATTCTTTTTTACTACGTTCTATTACTCATCAGGGATATCTGCATATCTACACTAATTCCTTTTTACTACGTTCTATTACTCATCAGGGATACCTGCATATTCACACTAATTCCTTTTTACTACGTTCTATTACTCATCAGGGATACCTGCATATTCACACTAATTCCTTTTTACTACGTTCTATTACTCATCAGGGATATCTGCATATCTACACTAATTCCTTTTTACTACGTTCTATTACTCATCAGGGATACCTGCATTTTCACACTAATTCCTTTTTACTACGTTCTATTACTCATCAGGGATATCTGCATATCTACACTAATTCCTTTTTACTACGTTCTATTACTCATCAGGGATACTTGCATATTCACACTAATTCCTTTAGGAAAGATTCACTAAGGAAAAATCCCTCTTAGTTCAACCACCCGGAATTTAAACCCCAACCTCCCACGTCTCTGAAAAATCTAACTAAATGAACTCTAGACCAAGTGCCCAACATTGTGGGTAGCTCCAGTATTTTGAGACAAATGTCCCTGGTTGTGATTATGCGATACAATCTAGCCATATGGGCGCATGCCCTGGTAAAAGGGAATATTAATACAATAGCAAGTTGGACAGAGTTCACCTGATTGTCAGTCAGTGTATCTATGAATTTCAACAAAATTCACATAGTAACCCGTAAAATATTTAGTTTAATAGATTTAGAAAGTTTATTCTTGAGTAGGCCAATTTTTAAGTGAATAAAGAGTACAATAATATTTAAATAACTTTACAAAAGCTAAATAATTTTTATAAATAAGTTTATTTGCCTGATGTAAAATTATCATATATTAAAATACCATGATTGGAGTGTTGGTGATGTAACAACTCAATTTTTCACGGTCTAAGGCAATGTGGTCCAAGTACGGCCCACGGGCCAAATGCGCTCACTTAAAATTTGTTCCTCACAGTATCCTAGATGGAGTTCACAGGAAACCCTCGTTGGGAAATGTAAAATAGTTATTCAAACAAAAATATTTATTCAAAAAGGTCATTAATGCATTTTATTATACATTTATTTGATAATTAAAAATATTTATAAATATTTAGTCTATTTGTAACGCTAAGTTGTTTTGTGAATATGTGTATTTGTGTTTGTGTGTGAGTATTTATCATACATTTTTTATGAGATTAATAATTTTTTTTGCAGTAAAATTTGAAAGAATCATATAACCCAAAATACAATTCAAATTATATACGTTTTAAAAGTAACAATCTCTTACAACTAAGGCATCACTGTCGCAATTCGCTATTGCTGGTGACTTGGGGATCAGGTTATGAATCTCATAAGGGTGTACCAAGGGATTATTTTTCATAACTGGTTTCCCACTCTCCCTCCAAAAAATGTGAATAAACTTCTTCTAAATTCCATATTCCCAACTGCACCACATCAGTGTATTAATATAATGCGTATAGCCCAAACAGGGAGTGAAGTGCAGTGAAAAATAGGACTAGAAATTGCTAGGCCATATAACTACAGTCCCGTCCAAAAAGAGGTCATACATGCCAAGATTTCGTTCGGCCTGACTAGACATTTTTAACGATAGAACTGTACAGTTCACGGGCAAGTAATGAGTTATTTTTAGTGTTTTATGATCACGCCAGTTTCAAGAGCATTAATAACTTGATTGCAAAACGCGAGTAAAATTTTACTACCTTAAAAATCGTATTCACATAAATGGTTTTAGGACTGCATGGTTTGAGGGTATTTCTAAAAACTCATAAATAAAATAAATTGCAAACCAAATTAAAAGTTGATTTATGGATTTTTTGGTTGTTTTATAAATTTAATTGATTGTAAAAAAAATATCATAAAATCTATTTTCTATAATCTCTTTAGTTTGAGGTACTTCCAAAGATTAACCGAAGACGTAAAACAAAAAATACAGCTCCAAGTAAATAAGTTAATAAAACATAAACAATTTCAAAATGTTACTTGAACTATTTAAATTATAATTTATTATCTTAGCGTATTTCTTATCACCACATCTTACTACCTGTCCAGGCTATACTCATATATGTTAATTAGGTACTATAATGAGGTTGGAATGAAGACCGAAACATTTTAAAGCGAATCTATCCACATTTGCATGGAAGGAGAGTGGGAAACCTTCAGAAAAAAACCATTAGTAGACCTGACCCTACCAGTCTAACACGAGATTGATGCCTTAGACCATTCGGCTTCTTAAGAGGGCGAGTTGGTGTAACTATTATTAATGGAAAAAAAAGATTATTTATACAAAATTCCTTATTTATTCCGAGTCTTACTGACCGTCCAAGCTATCCTCGTGTTTCCACTAATAAAGTAGGGATGATTAAGTTATAACTTATACGATAGTATATACCATTATATGCGTTGATGGAGAGTGAGAACACATTTAGGAAAAATCACCTTTAAACATCCAGCCAGGACTAGAACCCCGATTACTCTGTCATCGCCAAATTAGAATAGATGAGAATGACACCTTTTATCACGCTCCCAACAGCATGGGTTTTAATAATAATAATAATACTTAACACCACGTCCTACTACCCGTTCGGGTTATATGCTTTAGTACTAATTAATCCAATGGGTTAGGAATTGGGAAGATTAAATATAGAGGAAGTGAACCCTCATTTTAGTGGAGGGAGAATGGAAAACCATTTAGGAAAAACCACCCCAGTTCACCTGAGTGAGATTCGAACCTCGATCTCCTCGTCATAGCTCAACATGAAACCAGTGCATTAGCTAACTACGCCACCAAGGCGGGTGTGGGTTTAAAATACAGTAGGTATTAATGGAAAAGACCGGTGCTTATACATAATAGATGTTCATTTCAAGAAGGAAACATTAACAAACTCAGAATTATAGGCTATAATGTAGGCAGTAATTTAGTGTTCTCTCAGCACCCCCACGACAACTATGCTCCACACGGCACTCTTCCTAGGGGCGTGGCACCTCCCAGTGAATATAGAGGGAGGGAAGGAACACGGGATTCATGTACTTGACCTCCCGCTCCAGTCTACATAACGCGGCAAGTGTTGACAGCTGACTATTCAGAGGCCATCTTGACGTTCTCTGGGCCTGATATCGTCGCAAACCGATACAACCATGAGATTGGCTGGACTGTGGCTGCTTGCGCTGTTCTGCGCAGGCGTCGTATGTGTTGCGCATGCGCAAGATAAAGGTAGTGTTGGTGACTAGTAGTACCATTATAGAGTTGAATTAACTTTTTAAATATATTACTAATTAATTATAATGTATTTATATTCCCATAAATTATTGTTTCATGACTTTTTTAAGAGCTTAACATAATGTTAAGTTTACAAGCATCCAATACCCCATATGTAGGGAACTCAAAATCACACACACCTCACATGAATTCGCACAATTAACATATAATGGGCCAGTAAGTAGCATGTCTGAATATATAATTTAAAGGTCCCATGTTCGATTACCAGCATTCCCGGGATATTTATCACTGGTGAACTATGGGTTCCCTCTATCATAGTGAAAAATTTATAGTCACGAGGGCAGGGTGTTGTGTTTGTTCTAGTATAACGTTAGTATGTAGGCCGTGTGCCGATATAATCAGTTGGTTGAGAAAGTTTTGTGAAATTTCACTAGTAAAATAATTAATTCAAATGGAATTAAGGAACAAATATATAGACTACTGATTGGTGAAACAAATTAAATTTATTTTTTCTATTGTGCTTTTAGGTCATCCAAACTCTTTGCCAATGGTAGAATACTATGTATTATTTAACTACAGACACGCCTTATAGTTATTTCTTGCTAACAAAATGGGGAGAAATGATTAATTTCTTTTAACTATGTTTGTTAAATTTTACATTAAATTAGCTAATATTGTTCTTTAGAATAAATAAATGGGGCTGCTCATAGTGACTTTAACTATACTTGGATCGATTTAGAAATAAACTTATTTTAATACTTAATTAAATACTAAACCTACGTTCATGTATTGATACGCCAACAAATGCATTCTGCAGCCGCACCTTTTGGCATTTGGTATACAGTGTTCCAATATTCTTTGAGTGTCCTTGACGGTCTTTTGATTCCAGCGGACGAGAAGTTCCTGAAGAAACAGTTGCTCGTCCTGAAACTTCTAAGACACATTTCCGAACCCATCCAAGATGCTGAGCTCCACAGCATCAAGAGTTCATACGATCCCATCAGTTACCTCGCTAACTACGATGTAAGTCATGGTTTCAACCATATCTCACACGATATTTACTTAGTTTAAATAAGGTGTCAATGTAATCATATAATATATTTTATCACATAAACTGTTATAATTTAGAAAAATATTTAAATAAAGCAAGTTATCAGAAAACTCCCTTATAAAGTTAAGTTTTCCCTGAAAACGCGTATACAGATTCATCATCTGAACAAAACTTCCAGATATCTATATTGAACACAATTATTAAAGCCATTTTGGAACAATTTCAAATTTTAAAAAGTCAGTTATCAGCAAACTACTCTTAGGTAAAATTTTCTCTGAAAAACACATATTCAAATTTATCATGTAAACAAAACTTCCAGATACCCATTTTAAACAAATTATTAAAGCCATTTTCTAACGGGTGACCTGGTGGTCTAGGGGTAAGGTGTCAGACTTCTATGCTGGCGGCCGGGTTCAATCCTCGGCCCCGGCAAAGATTTATCTGATTACCAAACCCTTCCCTCACCTCTGACAAGACGTGTATTAATCACAACTTGTGAATGTGGGGAATGCCAGGCCTCCACCGTGGTTCGGATTCCACGTTACACTGTTGGTCCTCCATTTCATCTCATAATCACCCTACCATTACACGTTAGCGTAAGTGCGTATAACCCGAACGGGTAGTAAGACGCGGTGCTAATAATAATAACATTTTCTAACAAATTCAATTTTTTTTAAATTCAGTCTTAAGTTAACTAAGAATGAATGAATTTTTCTCCGAAAAAACAAGTGTACGTTTTTATCTATTATGTAAAAAAATCTCCTCAAATGCCGATTTAGAATACAATCTTAAGAACCATTTTTGAACAATGTCAAGTTTTGGTAGATAAGCTATTATTAAGCTACCATAAAATAATTTTTCTTCTAAAAATAAGTAGGGCCTATAAGACTAGTGCTATCAAGGATGTAAAATAATTGATCATATGTCCATTTATAATAAAATATTTATTGTCATTTTGAACCATTTCAAATATTCAATAATCGGACATTAGTAGCTTTAAATACTCTTTATATTAGAGCTAGGATATTTTAAACCAAGGTTTCTCCCCAAGGTTTGTCCACAAAATATTTAAATAATAATTTTATATAATATCCTTAAATCAATTTTACTGTAAGCTCAGTTTTAAACAGAACCAATTTTAAAAGCCTCTTGTATTAATTTACGAGCACATAGAACGACTAAATTCATCCTGTTCGGCTGTCCAAACTCCCCTCCCTTACAATATATATGCCCCCGCCCCCACACACAATAAGGTAGTGTGTGAATATATGCTTTAATTTAAATTAGTTTAAAAATGGCATATGGACAAGGGAATCGAACCCGGGACACTTAACTTAGTGTGCCAATTGTCTACCACTGAGCTATCCAGGATTCGGGTTGTGTTCAGGATTATTATTAACTCATAGTTTAAGACTGAGTCTGTGATGGACGTGTGTAAGCCATCGACTACTATGAGCTATCATTGGTATCACAGCCATCTGTAACCCGGCAGGGCTGTTATTATGCCAAGTTTACAATACAAGATTGTAATTTTAAAGCAAAATTACAATGAATACCAAAACACAGGTTGCAAATCATTGCTAACACGTCCGTATGGAGGGAATAACTCGGTGGCAGAGCGTTGTTGCTTCAAGCCAGTTCGAATCTTGTGTTCAGGTGTAATTTTTCAGCTAATATAAATCAACTGGAGTATGGTCCCCTCCATATGGACAGTGCCATAGCCACAATTATTTGCAGCCTGTATGTTAACATTTATTGAATGTATGTTTATTGGCTTTAAAGGTTAAGCTTGATACAGAATAAGAGGGGCCAGCCTAATACTACCATCCGGTCAAGTCTGGCTTCCCCCTGGGAGCAGTCCTCCTTTCACCACTGACACTTAGGAGTAAAATAACAATTTAAAAAAATTATATAAATTTAAAAATGACACCTGTACACGGGAATTGAACCCGGACCTTTGGTTTAGTATGCCAATGTTATATACACTAAACTCTCCTGGAGTCATACCATGCGTTACCTGATAGCTCGTGATCTTAAGTGATACCTCATATGTTGCTGACCATTTCCACACGTCCATCACAGACACTGCCTTAAAATATGAATGAAGAATGACCCCAGGTACGGGACGGGTCATGGATAGCTCAGTGGTAGAGAATTGGCGTACTAAGTCAAAGGTCTCGGGTTCGATTCCTGTGTCAATTTGTAATTTTTCAATTTACAGAATGTGATATTTAGATGTGTCTATAACCATAATTAACATATATAATGCATAACTATTTGTTCCATTAGTTTTGATAAGCTTAGACCAGTGATCTTCAACCATTTTTGAATCAAGGGCCACTTTTTCCATAGCTAAATTGTTGTGAGCCACACTTTACATAAAACATGTCAGACACAACCTAATATTCCAATTTCATGTTTTTACAGTTGTACCCAATGTCATTTTGCCATACTGTTAAAATAACCTAAGATCTAAAACAAATCATAATAAAAATGTGAACATTTAAGTTTATTCTATAGAAAATAAATTGTTACCCATTTAAAAAAAGTGTTGCTAAAATGTTTTCGGGTTTAATTTTAATGATACACTTGGCAATTCTTTTTCTTAACTAACGTCTCAATATTGGCTTAATGCCAGATGTACTAATTCGAAGGGAGCTTTCTAAGTGGGCGTCAGTCAGTCGGTTCCTCAATTTCGACTTCACAATGTTCATCCTTGAGAACAGTTGTTCATAGCTGTAGGTTCTGTCAATGAGTGATGCTGTGAGCAGAGCATGAGTTTGGGGAGTTGGAAATTGATTTTATTCAACATATTTTGAGTAACATATCAAAAGATATACTTTCATGTATTTCTCTTTTAAATCTGTATTAAACTGCAACTTAATAAGCTCAATTTGCACATTGATCGGTGCATCCTCAACATCAACACTAAATGGAGTGGAAAATACGTTGACATTTTTTTATTGTACTTGAAATCTTGGAAACGCTTATCAAAATCAAACCTTAGATTAGTGAGTGCAGTAATGTATTTTTCGTTGTTACGAATTTCATACTGGGGTAGTGTTGGGAAGTGTGTTAATTCACCTTTTTGTAGTTGAACTTCCCCCAGACGAAGTTTGTTTTCAAATGCCTTCACTTGGTCAAAGAGTTTATGTACCAAACTTTTCTTACCGTGTAGTTGTATGTTCAGGTCGTTTAGATGCATAGAGATATCAGTAAGATATGTAAAATCAGCCATCTATTCAGGGTCGTTGAACTGATGGACAGGCTTGCCCTTACTTGCCATGAATTCACGAATTTGTTCTTTCAGATCGAAAACACTTCAGAGTACCTTACCTCTACTGAGCCAGCGAACCTCTGTGTTAGAGTACATCACCATACTCTGAGTTGATATCCTTAAAGAATGTATTAAATGTCCTATGGTTCAATCCTTGGGATATGATGTTTACTATTTTTGTTTTATCTTTCATAAAATATTTGAAGCACATACTTTTAGCGCACAAGTTTTCTTGTCGTATAATGCAATGATATTGTATGAATTTGCCATTTTGACACGTAGCAGTACTACCTTTTTTTCGTAATAGTGCCACAACACCTTCATTTTCCCTACCATTGTAGGAGTTCCGTCAGTAACTACTCCAGAGAGATTTCTCAACTGTAGATCGTATCGCTCCAAAGTTGAAGAGACAGCATTAAACATATCACTGCCTTTAGTAGTGACGCTCATAGGAAAAAGAGCGGCAATTTCTTCTGTTATGTTAAAGTCATTGTGAATTCTCCTGGTAAAAATAGTCAACTGGGCAGTGTCAGTAATGTCAGTACTCTTATCGAAGGCCGATGAAAAAAACACAAGCTGAGAAACAAGTTCTTTAAGTGTATTCCAATATCACTCACTAATTTTTCAATCCTTCTGGCCATAGCTACTCCTGACAAACTTACTTTTGAAAACAAATGTTTTGTGATGGACACAGAACTTCAACTTCCGAATCCATACACTCCTTTACAAATTCGCCATCTGTAAATGGCTTTGATTTCAAAGCTATTTTCTCATATATAATACAACTTGCCCTAACACTTAATTATTTTTAACATTTTGCTTCTTAAACGACGTTTGTTGACATTGCAGTTTTTTCTTCATATCGGCCACTTTATCTGATCTCAGTTTCCCTTTAACTGAATCCATTTTAGATGAATGCTTTGAGTTGTAGTACCACTTTAGATTGTATTCCTTCAACACCGTTACCGCTACCGTGTCACTACAAAACAAATAAACTGATTTATCTTTAATATGTACAAAAATATACAAGTCCATCCACTTCTCATTGAACACCCTTCCCTATTTCCTAATGTTTCGCTTGTGCTTGCAGCCATTGTTAAAAAACTGAATACAAAAAATAATGTACCTAACAAAGTACAAACAACACCACAACACTGAGAGGGGAAGGGTGGTGGTAGCTGGAAGTAGGTCAAATGTTTGACCTTGAGTTTCAGTGTGTCACGTGCTGCAAAATTATTGCAAATACTTCCAGTTAGAGGTTTTGGGTTTCAGTGTTGCCACATGCTGCATAAGCATCGCGAAAATTTTCAGACTAGAATTTTAGTCCTAAAATATGTATCTTACAGAATTTTTAAACAGACAAATGTTGTATGTAAAATTGGCCCACGGGCTGCATAAAATAACTCGGTGGGCCGCGGGTTGAAGACCAATGGCTTAGATAGTTAAAAGACTATGGTAAGTTCTCAAAACTTTTCTCACTCCTTGATCAGATAATTAAAACCGTACGAATGAAATATAATGTCAATAATGCTCGAAACTCTATGGTTGAAATAAAAATAAGTTTTAATTATTTTAAAGGTAACTTTGACTGAACATATATACTCTTTTTATAAAATATATAACAATTTTAATATATCACCTTTACAGTGGGACACATTTAGTAGTCGAGTGTATGTACAGTTCATTTTGATACGGGGACTCATTTTCTTTTGCTAATATTATTTTACACGTTAAAAAAATAGCTCACAATTTCTACTCCCTTTAAACCAGGAAATTGGCTAAAACATTTATGTGGGAATTATACCCAAACATTTTTGATTCCCTAGTTACCTTATTCACCCCCTCCCCCTTAAGATAAACCTACTTCCAACATATTCCAAGCTAAGTTTGGTTTAAATTGTTTTATGGTTGGTAAAGTGTGTATTAGATATTTTACCATTCTATTTAAATGTCTAATATTGCTACCATATTAAAAAAAATCAAAATGTAAACTTTTATCGCTTCATAATATCACAATATATGAATAATGTCTTAAGATAGTTTCATGTATAGACCTAGTTTAGACGAAATTATTTTTATTTTAAAATAAATTGAAGCCCATTTAATACTATTGTGTAGGCAGTTTCAACCGATTAATTTTATAATTACTGAAAATATCAATTTAATTGTGATTATTTGATGAGTTTACACTATAGATTCTCTAAGAAAATATCTTGAGTCTGTAATAATAATTTAATAAACTTTGTACATCCACATAATTGTAAGCATCAGAATATAAAGCTCAACCAAAAAAGGTTTTCTATTTAAAAGATAGCATTCCTATCTGTCATCAACGATGACTCGAATAAAACTTGTTACAAGTTATAAAACCCAGTATCTACATTTTTCTCTTTGGTTTTATTATGAGATACTAGAGAATATATTTATCATTGGTTTCCAATCCTGCGAGTTTTTGACAGTTGAATCGTTGGCCAGTAATTAATTAAAAACCATCATTCCGATTAATTAGGGAATTTACCATTCCCCTCTGAAGAGCAGCTGTCATCGTCATTAAGGCTATTTGAAACATAGATTCGAAAAATCTTATTTTAAACAGCCTTAACTGCATTGATAATTATATTTTGAGACATATTTTATATTGAAGTTTAGAATAAATAAATGTAAAGTGTAATTTTATTTTTACATTTCATATCATAATATCGCATTTTATATTAAAACAGCTATTTATACAATAAAATGTGTACATGTTGTTTTTAGCACTGTGTTTTACTACCCGTTTGGGTTATAAGTTTGTGTACCAATTACACTGATGGTTTTAGGGACTAGCAAGGTTATATTAGATTAAGTGTATCCACATTTTCGTGGAGGGAGAGTGGAAAACAATTTTGGAAAAGCCACCTCAGTACAGCCAACCGATGATTTTAAACTTTAACTCCCAGTCATCTAGATTATAGTACGTGATTATTTAAATGACCTCTAAGTTCTTTAAATTGTAGCGTTTTTGCAGATTTCTAAATTTTATGCTCAATATCAATCCAAAATACAATTTTTAAACATTTTTTTATCTCAATTGAGTTTACCCATAATGTTGTTCTAATACCCACAATTTTTAATATAAAGTTTTTACATGGCATAATTCGACTGAAAATGTATATCTTTTGTCACAAACTCAATTTTATTTGCTCAAAGATTCACGATTATTGTCAAAATTCTATCAGTAAAGTAACTTAAATAACGTTATAGTAATCAAAAATATAGCCAAACAATATCAATGAAGTAAATAGTAAAGTGAAGGAAGAAGAAAAAGATAATAACAAAATATACGTTATTTTAAAATATGGTTTTCACGAAAATAGGATTGAAAGGTATCAACATATCTCTTAGCAGAGATTCCCAATCTTCTTGGATCACGGCACCCTTAGTTTATAGTATTTTTTTCACGGAAGCCCTAGGCCAAAAGAAATACCTAACGGTTCATTTATAAATACATTTGGCTACTGCAAAACCTATAAAACCTGGGAATACTATTTGACATTGCCATCCTAATTTCTTGTCCCACATTGATATGCGCGTGATATTTTTTTTTTTATCACATCAAGCACCAAGAACACAGCTTCACAAAGAAATAAAAAAAAAAAAATCATGTGGCGCCCCAAGATGCTGCGATACACAGTTTGATAACCGGTGCTCTATTTAGGATTGAACACCTTACATATTAACGTTATATTAACTCATTTTCAACGACACCTCATGCAAAATGTCAAAACTTTCTGATAAAAATAAATTGAGGTTGTTCCAGTGATTTCTAAAGTTTAAGAAATACCATTTATTATAAGAAATACCGCAGTGTGAGCGTCTCCCAATATACAGGACTTACTATGACGGAGATATCGTGGCTAGAATCCTGTTTGGGTTTGATTAGGATTTTGTCTTAATAAATGGTTTTCCACTCTCCATCAATCAAGTTAAGATACATTTCTTCTAAATATACCTTTCTCGTCACCACCCCAAAAGTGTTAATATGCGGATATCCCAAAGTGTAGTAATAAGTGATGTACAAAAAACAGCCATCTAGTAGGCCTATTCATACGGCAGGTCATGTGACTTTTGCTCTAGTGTCCTGACTGCGTCCGGTCCTTGGTTCGTGACCTGGACAATGGACTGTTCCTGAACAGGGAGGAGATCTTCAGCCTGTTCCACCCCGAGCACCGCCGCCAGATGGTGACCCTCTTCGAGGCCCTGTACGGTGCCAAGGACTACGACACGTTCTTCAGCACGGCGGTATACTTCAGGGACAAGGTGAACCCTAGGCAATTCCTGTACGCCTTCAGCGTGGCGTTGCTTCACAGGAAGGACTGCAGGGGGCTGGTTCTGCCCCCCGCCTACGAGATCACCCCTCACATGTTCCTTACCACTGACGTGGTCAGGAGGGCCTACCAGGCCAAGATGACAAAGGTGAGTGACAGCTCCTTGACCGTTGTCAAGATCATACAAACCACCGAGACTTTGGTTGAAATCTCGGTGGGGAGAAAATATATTATTTTGTTAGTCGGGTTTGAAAGCGAGTGCTGTACGAGTGATTCACTACTCACTATAAGCGAAGTCCCATCTGCTAGTAACCCATTTGTGTATGTATATTTGAAGATAGCAATAGAACGAATAGTAATAGGTCACTGTTTTATTGGGTACGTGGACTGAACATCAAGATTGTATAGTCTTGCTTACTGGAGATGGGAAGGTCACGGGATTTAAATTCTGGCAGGGTGCACTCGGGGTGTAGTTCCCCACGCTAACTACACGCAAATATAACTACATTTCCTTTCAATAATGCCTTCCTTATCCTTATAACATTAGTGTAATTAAATGCAAATATTCTGGATAGTTAGTAAAACTTATTAAAATAAGTACCCTGTGTAAAGGGGATTTTTTTAAACTAATCTGTTTAGCACAAGCTTATCAATGAAGGTTGCTTGCTATATCCATTCGGTGGACACTCACAATTCAAGGTTCGGGTTAATCCCCTTTGAAGAAAACCTGGAAATGAATCGTGTTTTTATTTTTTGTAAGCAATACAAATATTATATTTGACACAAAGAGTATTAATGGTTCAATTTAAGAGGAAAGTTGTTCAGAGAACGTGTAACTTCATTAGCGTGAAGTGTGGATTGAAAAACTACAGTGATAAACTACACTTGGAAAATCACCTTCAATTTACCTAGCCGAGATTCAAACCTTAATCTCGCTCATTACGTGCTCTCCAATATGTTAGAAACCCAACACCTTACGGTGCAAGACCACAGGTGCGAGGAACCTACCTATTTGAATAGAGTATTTTTTTTTTCGTGAGGTAGCTTTCAGGAATGTTCATCTGGCCATACTCCAGCATTCCTAGAATCGTAGTGAGGATTTTAATGTAGATATCCTCCTTTCTTCGAAATGCACCCACCGAGATTTGAATTCTTGGTCTTCTAGTAAACGGTGAAAATTAAAATAGGAATATAACGCCTTGAGACCAATCGAGCCCCACTAGGAATCAGATATAATATCAAGGTGCTCCGTTATGTGTGTAATTGGTTTTATAAAACTATCTAAATAATATTCTAGTATTAAAATTGCCTCTAGACTAATATTTTATTATGATCGCTAGATAACGCCATTATATAACTCTGTCAGGATGGCTCGTGACCGAGAGTGCTAACGGCAGAAATTAAAATATACACTTGAAGATAAAATATAATTAAATATCTAAGTTAAAAATATACACGTTTTATATTTGTCGGGCAACATCATATTTCACAAAAAAATATACATTATGAACGGCAGTTTAATCATTTTAAATGGTTGTTTGGTTGATAAATTCTTGGATTTAAAATAAAATAAAAATGAATCATGAGAGATGTGAGCACGAATGCATAATTTAAAGTTCCAAATGAGAGTTTTTAATCAAACCATTTTAAATATGGCCATTTTAAGAAAATTGAGGCCTGGGACAAAAAAAAAGTGAGCCGTGCCCCCGTCTCCCCTTTTTGTACGGCTGTTTTTCAATTTTAGCGCTAAACTGATATAATATATTGATATGTACTCAGCAATTATGTTACTTAATAATTTATCGTGTGTTAAGGAATATTAATCAACCCATTAAATTGCTGTACTATATTAAATGAAAACAATAACTTTAATTAAGTTAATAAAAGTAATTCCTTTTTGTACCATTGCACTGTTAGTTGTCTGTAGACCGTCCGTGGTAGCACAAGAGTGGCGTGTTCTACTGTACTGCAGCACATTACTCGAGTAACGTTAGTCTTAAATTACATAAAGTTAGGGTTTTCAGGAATCTGGAATGGAATACTATCACTAAACGAATACTTATTCCTGTTAATTATCTGTATACTATTTGATGGGAAATTTAGAATAATAACTGTAACAGAAATTAATAGATTTGGAGGGAAATGTGGACTTCTGGAATGTGAGGCCCGGGGCTATTGCCCTCACCCTAGGCGTGGCTCTGTCTAAGCCTACCCATGCACGTACTAAAAATGTTAATTCTACCCCACAACATTATTGTTCTGAGTACCAGTTAAACTGACCCGTGCACATACTTACTGGTTAGGCTAGTCACAGTTTCCACTTCGTATAATTTCTGGTTAGATTTTTTAGCACCGTGTCTTACTACCCGTTCGGGTTATACGCTTTAAGTATTAATTACGCTAATAGATTAGGAATTGGGAAGGTTGAATTAGAGGAAGTGAACCCGCATTTGCGTGGAGGGAGAACGGAAAACCATTGAGGAAAAACCACCCCCAGTTCACCCGACCGAGATTCGAACCTCGATCTCCCCGTCCTCAGCAGTAGAGCTTAACACGACAAGCGCGTTAGCCAACTACGCCACCGAGGCGGGTTTCTGGTTAGAGCACAATTATTTTATAACCTATAAATCAAGATCAATGCTTTCACCTGAATACAAACTATATAATTATTTTTGTAAAGTTTAATCACATTGACAGTACGTTTGGCAGAGCTGATGTAATTATTTGATTTACTCTAGAGTCCCACTGTGATCCCTATGAAGTTCACTGGATCCGTCAACAACCCAGAACAGAGAGTGGCGTACTTCGGCGAGGACATCGGAATCAACTCCCACCATTCCCACTGGCACATGGACTTCCCATTCTGGTGGAAGAAAAGCTACCCTGTTGACAAGGACCGCAAGGGGGAACTGTTCTTCTACATGCACCACCAGATGGTGGCCAGGTAGGATAACCTTATACATACACCACCAGAACGTGTACAGGTAGGGCAATCTTCTACACATACCACCAAACGTGTACAGGTAGGGCAATCTTCTACATAAACTACAAGAACGTGTACAGGTAGGACAATCTTCTACACATACACCAGAACGTGTACAGGTAGGACAATCTTCTACACATACCACCAGAACGTGTACAGGTAGGACAATCTTCTACACATACCACCAGAACGTGTACAGGTAGGACAATCTTCTACACATACCACCAGAACGTGTACAGGTAGGACAATCTTCTACAAAACTACAAGAACGTGTACAGGTAGGACAATCTTCTACATAAACACAGAACGTGTACAGGTAGGACAATCTTCTACATAAACTACAAGAACGTGTACAGGTAGGACAATCTTCTACACCTACTACCAGAACGTGTACAGGTAGGACAATCTTCTACACATACCACCAGAACGTATACAGGTAGGTCAATCTTCTACACATACCACCAGAACGTGTACAGGTAGGACAATCTTCTACACATACCACCAGAACGTGTACAGGTAGGACAATCTTCTACATACACCACCAGAACGTGTACAGGTAGGAAATCTTCTACATAAACTACAAGAACGTGTACAGGTAGGACAATCTTCTACACCTACTACCAGAACGTGTACAGGTAGGACAATCTTCTACACATACCACCAGAACGTGTACAGGTAGGACAATCTTCTACACATACCACCAGAACGTGTACAGGTAGGACAATCTTCTACACATACCACCAGAACGTGTACAGGTAGGACAATATTCTACACATACCACCAGAACGTGTACAGGTAGGACAATCTTCTACACATACCACCAGAACGTGTACAGGTAGGACAATCTTCTACACATACCACCAGAACGTGTACAGGTAGGACAATCCTCTACACACACCACCATATGGTGTACAGGTAGGACAATCCTTTACATCCACCACCAGATGGTAGCCAGGTAATATAATCTTCTGCATGCACCATCTCATGGTGGTCATGTAGGACAATCTTATACTTACATTATCAGATGATGGATACATAGGATTATCTTCTACAGCTCGATAAACACTATCGTTATCCCTCACCCTCCTCAGATTTGACGCCGAGCGTCTGTCCAACAATCTCCCAATGGTGGAGCCTTTGGACTTCAACCAGAAGATTGTGGAAGGGTTCGCCCCAGGCTCAATGTACCATAACGGTCAAGAATTCCCTGTGCGTCCCGACAACATGATGTTTGGGGACCTCCCTTGGAGAAGTGTCCACGAGATGAAGCTGTTCGAGGGACGTATCAGGGACGCCATCACCTCCGGATTCATCAAGACGGTAACTTGAAACTTCTCTCCCCACCCTTCTAATACCTTGTTCAACAAATAGTCACCCTCATTGGTGGACATGCGATCAAAGGTGCTAAACTAATCTAGTATGGTGATGAGTAGTTCAAGATTTGAATACTGGTTGGATACACTGAGAGAGAGATTTAAATAAATTAGTTTACTGCTCTTTTTTAGAAGCAAATAAAGGTGGGTTTCCCTTAAATTATATCTTACTCATCGCTAGCCCATTAATCTAGTTCAATGTGGATAATTTGAACGGGTAGTAAGATGTGATAAAAAGTATAGTCAATTTAAAGTTTACTAACGACTTTAATTAAGATATAATCATGAGGATAATTTCAAGGAAATGCACCCGATTTGGTGAAAGAAGGGTTGAGAAAACCTTATTGATAAACCACACGTGTAAAAACTATAAACGGCCTGGCCCTCTCTATCATTTAACCCAATTAATATGCATATTATGCCGTATTAATGACTGAGAATGAAAGTTACTTACAGAATCCATTAAATCCTTTGATTGTGGTAACAGGCAGAATTAATATTTGTATAAATGTCTCCAAAACTAAGGTGATAGTTTTTGATACGGACAGATCAGGAAATGATTATTATCTTAGTATAAATGGAAAATTGTTAGAACACATGAATGATTTTGCGTATCTAGGCCAAATGCTCTTTAAAAATGGAAGGATAGATGGTGAAATCGACAGATGGGTAAATGCATCTCTGAGAGTAGTTGGAACTATTGCAAAGAATGAAGTATTATCGGAAGAGGCAAAGATGTCAGTATATAAAGGTGTGTTAACGCCAACATTGTTTATGGATGTGCAGTGTGGTTTTGTCAAGAAAAACACAAGGGCAAGGTGACAGAGGTTGGAATAAGATGTATAGGAAATGTGCGTAGGAAATCTCGTATGGACAGCGTCAGTAATGAATGGATGTTGAAGAAGTGCCGTTTGAAAGATAATCAAATAGGTCAATGTTAAAGAAACGTCTTTCGTTGGTTTGTACAGTACCTGTTGAGAGGATTAGTGTGGATCAGGTGACAAAGCAAATAGATGAAGGTAGATTGTGTGGATCAAAAGGAAGGGGTAGGCTATGTAAAACGTGGTTAAATGTTGTGGACGATTATGTGAAATAGAGAAACGTTAATAATTTTAAGAATAAAAGAGCATGTATGACTCGGTGTATGGATGTTGATGAATCGAAGAAAGTATGTATGCAAGGATGGGGAAATGTGAAGAAAGTTAGTGAGGATCGATTAAGTACGGAGTTGTTGTTATTTGAGCTATATGCACAGTTTCTTGCCTAGCCCGTAAAGAAACGGTGTGATTAGTTACGTATATATATATATAGAAAAAAGGCGCATATATATAAAATCTTTGTGAGAAGAGAGTTTGGAACTCGGAAATGTTTCAAATTTTATCACAAACACTATAAAATTATTAAAAAGAATGTTCCAAAGCAAGCATTAACAGATTTTCATTTAACACGTTTCAGTCTGAAAGAGTCAACTAAGCTGATGGAGTTCTATTTCACTTTAGTATATTCGAGCTTTGATCTAACCGAAGCTAATTACCAACTTAAATAGACTTAGGCCCAATTTTACAATGCCATGTTATTCTATTCGTTAGGGCTTAACATGAGGTTAAGCGATAACGACCACTACTTTTGATTTTACAATGTTTGTTTAGCGCTAATGTTCACGTAAATGTGCTCGTAAAGTTAACGCGAGGTCTACCTTCCGATTAGCAAACATAACGTCCACATTAAAAACGTTAAACACTCCACCATATTGTTTTCAAGGCGATTGTTGTTATTATTAAAGTGAGGTTACTTTTATTTAAGAATTGGATTATTTATTGTATGATGATGACGACTTTGAAGATAAGTTACGCGTTCTATCGAACTCAAGACTTAGAAGAACAACGAGATGATAATGAAACGAAAGAATTTCCTGGAATTTTATGACGAGGAATATTTTTTTAAACGTTTATGTCCAAACACAAAAATAAAATTTTAGAAATTCTTAAAGGGATTTAACACCAATAGAATTGTTTATTTTCAATGGTTTGTTTGTATTTAACTGTTAATTCAATCTGCAACATTTCATCTGCTTTGCTAAAATTTACACTTCATTCGCGTTTATGATTCTCAACAGACATTTTAGCAGGAAAATAAATACGATAAAATATAGCAGATAACCTCAACAAATTTGATTAATTGAACTCGTTTTGATTGAATTTTTCATAAAGGTTCCATAGACGTTGTAATGACTTGGTTATATTCTCTATGGTCAAGTTAGGCCAATCAAAGGCTTTGACACAAATCTAGCGCTCCGAGAAAGTTAACGCTAAGAACTAATGGAAGGCACCTATCCGTAATTTGACGCGCACATAAAAATAGTTTTGTAAAACGCAACGCTAAGTTTAACCAACGGTTATACTTTACAAACGGTTAAGTTACGAGGACTTTAACGTGACATTGTAAGATTGGGCCTTAGTGTCAATCTTACAATGTCTCGTCAAAGTCCTCGTAACTTAACTGTTGCAAAGTCTAACCGTTGGTTAAACTTAGCGTTGTGTATTACAATACTATTTTTTTGTGTTCGTCAAATTACGAACAAGTGCCTTCCATTATATCTTATCGTTAACTTTCTCGGAGCGCTAGGTTTGTTTCAAAGCTTTTGATTGGGTTAATTTTACCGTAGAGAATAGAAGCATTTACAACGTATATGGAACTGTGGACACAACTCGATCAAAGCAAATCCAATTTATTAAGACTGTTTAAGGTTATCTGCTATCTTTTATCATATTTATTTGTCTGCTAAAACGTTTATTGAAAATAATAAACACGAAATTTTAATTTTAGCAAAGAAGAGGAAATTTTGCTAATTGAATTAATAGATGAATACAAACAAACGATTTAAAATAAACAATTCTAATTGGTGTCCAACCACTTTAAGAATTTCTAAAACTTCATCTTTGTTTAAACGAAAACGTAAAATGATTCTTCTTCGTTAAAAAATTTCAGGAAATTCTTTCTTTCCAATCACTGTATCTCTTCTGTCTTTAAAGTCTTGGGTTCCTTAGAACTTGAAACTCATTTTCTTTCAAAGTCATCATAATCAAACAATAAATCACCCATTTCATAATAAAAATAAATTTAACTTAATTTTAATAATACCAATTGCCTTGAAAACAATATGGCGGAGTGTTTAACGTTGTTAATGTAGACGTTGTATTTGCTAACCGTAAGGTAGACCTCGCGTTAACTTTACAAGCACTTTAACGTGGACATTAGCGCTAACCAAATATTGTAAAATCAAAAGTAGTGGTTGTTATCACTTAACCTTGTGTTAAGCCCTTACGAATAGAATAAAGTGACATTGTAAAATTGGGCCTTAACGTTAGAGAGTGAGGAGGTGAAATACTCAATAAGGCCAAGTAATTTTAGGGGGGATAAAATATATTATCAACATGACAGTGAAAGTGAGCTTATAGTCTAAGATAATACATAATATAATTAAATTAAAATCATCGTTCTATGATGTCAATGTCAAGTTAATAAATAAAAATTAATCAAGGTGGCTTTCCTCGTGAATGCAAGAGATTTATTTTTAGAGTTATAAAATGCATTCCAATTTCAATAGACCATTGTAGTATACTATTTATGTTAACTTGTAAAGTTAAAAAATCATCAAATGAATCGATTATTTTTAATAGTTTAAGATAGTCAGCCGGCAATAAATAGTGATGGTGATGATAATTGTAATAATAATAATGATAGTATACATTGTCTTGCCGTCAGGTGGGTGGAGTGTCTTATCTCAACAACAGCGGTGGTATCAATACTCTCGGTGAGATAATCGAGTCTTCTGAGAATTCGATCAACCGGCCTTCTATGGTCAGCTCCACAATGACGCTCACGTGTTGCTCTCCAAGGTCACGGACAACCAGCAAAAATACGGGGTAAGCCAATATGAGGGTTTGAATTGGATGATAGGCACTGTCCGCTTCACAGTGCGGAGGTGTGACCTTTTATAAACTCATACTTACACCCCTACAAAATAAACAATATAGTATTTTAATTATGTTTATGCATTTTTTGTTGATTTGGATATAGACAAGAGTTCACTGAAACAAACACATAATAAAGGATGGTAATTGTTAATTTATCAAGGAATACAAAAAACAGAAAAGCAAAAATAGATATGGCTAAATATCCAGTGAAAGGAAGTAGGTTTTAAATTAAAACTACCCCCCAACACTCCTAACCCAGACACAAAGGAACGTGAATAAGCACAGGTGGGAATGCCTTTATTATGCCCCGTGACAAAAGGCCCGTTGACACGATGTTAGTGGACTAATGCAAGTTTAGTGGTATTAGCTAACTAACATGCTAGTTGTGTTTACACGCATTTTTTCACTTGTATTAGTAGCGCTTATAAAAACATGGCTGAAAATGAAGAGTGGTATTAACTGGTCTCTCTATTGGAGCCTTTTTTTTAAATCACTGCCTCTCATTTCTCGTGCGGGTAATTTATACGCATATACTAATTACGCTTATGTGTTAGCAGCTAGTAAGTTTGAATTTAGAATAAGAATGGGCGGCCACAGAAACTACAAATTTTCAGTAAACAAAATTTGTTATAATTAGTTGACCTATTTAAAAAAAATGTTTTATATAGACAACATAAAAAAGTTAGTGATTAGTGTGTCTCCTATTTCTTAGTTTCTTAATACATTAAAATATATTTTAGTTGATCCCAAATAACTATTAAATTATTTTACTTGATTTGTTAACTTATTTAGCATACATGTTAAATAAAGTTAAACTCAAATAAGGTCAATAAATCCCAATACAACCAAACTGTGTAAGGCATTTTTTTTAATATGTCCAACCCAGGTGTTTTCAACCCTGTTTTAAATGTTGGTATACTAATAACAAAATATCTTGTTAAATTCTATCTAGGCCTAAAATATTTTTTTTAATAATAATAGGCCTAAATTAATTTGTGAAAATAATATGATTCCTTTATGAAGGAGACATTTGATCGAATTAATAAATAACTACCCGATTAGGTAGACGCATGGTCTAAGGCATCAATCACTCTTACCAGAGACTTAACTGCCGATAACGGGTAATTCAGAGCTCGAATATATTATTCGTGTTTAGAGGCCCATTGACACACTGAGGTCATTAGGGCAGCTCGAATATAGGTAGGGTGTACTGAGGCAGGTGTTTTCTTAATGGTTTTCCACTCTTCCACCATGAAAATGCTGACACACTTCCTCTAAATTCAACCTTTCTAATCCTTAACACATTAAAGTAATTAGCAACTAGTAGTTAGTAAGTGCATAGCCCGAACTTATTACAAGTATTGATGAAAAAACAACTACTACACTAATTACTAACTTGTATCGGTCAACAATTTAACTTAGTAGAAATACGTCACAAGATATCATAACCGAATATTATTGGTCCTTGATTTTTAATGGCTGAACGCTTACAATTTGTAAAGTTAGAAAAATATTGTGTGGATACCAGGGTTGTCAAAGTAAAAAACTTTATGTCTGAGTTAAATGATTTTTGGTGACCTGGTGGTCTAGGGGTAAGGTGTCAGACTTCTGTGCTGGCGGTCGGGGTTCAATCCTCGGTCCCGGCACAGATTTATCTGATTTCCAAACCCTTCCTTCATCTCTGACAAGACATCTTGTGAATGTGGGGAATGCCAGGCCTCCACCGTGGTTCGGATTCCACGTTAAACTGTAGGTCCTTCATTTCATCTCACAATCACCCTACCATTACACATTAGCGTAAGTGCGTGTAGCCTGAACGGGTAGTAAGATGCGGTGCTAATAATAATAATAATAATAATAATAATAATAATAATAATAATAATAATAAATAATAATAAATGATTTTAATCGTGTGATAGACTTTAATTTGTCCTCCGAGGTCACAGAATGATTACCGACATTCTTATTTATTCGTAATGGTTCCGGCAGGTTCCGCCAGGAGTGATGGAGCATTTCGAGACTGCGACGAGAGACCCAGCTTTCTTCAGGCTCCACAAGCACATTGACAACTTGTTCAAGCTGCACAAGGACCTACTGCCACCCTACTCCAGGGATGAGGTGAGTCAAGGACAATCTATAACGAGGTTAGTCTAGTTCAAGCAATGACACAGAAAGTCAAGGTCAATCTAAGACGAGGAGAGCCAAGGTAAACCTAGGACAAGAAGAGTCCAAATCAACCTATGAAAGAGGGGAGTCTATGCAAACTTATGATGACTTATTTCAACTGAGAATTTACTCTTAGTTAAATTGTTTATACCTCCACTTAATATAACAATATATGGTATAGTGCCCAGTGAGGCCACATATCTGCCTTATGTATGTGACTATTTATAACCTAAAAGTGTATATTAATATTTAGCACTCTTACATATAATCAATTGTAATGTTAATTACACCAAAAACAATCCACTATAAAATTTGAGTTATTTTAAACATATCTAGGCCCACAAGCATTAAGTTTAATTTTTTGGAATTGAGCTGCAGAAGGCCGTAAGTCACATGCATCTAACTTTATAAGAGAACATCACGCCACACAGTTACTCAGAATCCTTCAAACAATCTGGGGGATTAGGATCTAATCATTGGTAGTTTGTTAAAAATAAAACTAGAAATGTTGACTAGATCAGTGTATAGACATTATTTTCGATCAAATGGTACTGACCTCCTTTTTATTCTGAGATTCAGATTTGGATTTTCATAACGAAGAGACGGATACATGCTTAGCTGAACCTAATGTATTTGTGTACTCCCCAGGGGTTTAGGGGTTGGTGGGATTAGAAGGGTTGTGGTGGTGGGCAACACCCCTCCCTGCGAATGAACAACCATTTCCGAAATAATTCACTTCAAATTCGTAACTACAAAATAATGTGGCTCAAAATGTCAATATACCAAATTTAAAGAATCGTCTATAATAATAATAATAATAATTTCAAGTTCAATAAGGCCAGCACTGAAAAGTACCATAAAAGCACAATTAAATAATCGATAGTAGCTAAATAATTATACATAATGATGAATAACTACAAAAATTGGACATACTAATGATAAATGCCAAGAATAATAAATAACAAACATGAGAGTAGTCAAAGGATAAGTATTTAAAAAATGGTAACAATAAGTAAATAATAAAACAGAAAAATGTAAATTAAAGTATTCAAGGCAGAGCCTCTTAATAATAATAATAATAATAATAATAATAATAATAATAATAATAATAATAAATAATAATAATATAATAATAATAATAATCAAACAACAACAACAACAACAACAAAAATAATTTCCTTCATTAGAGCGCTGGCCTGCAGTCACAATACCTAATGTTGTTGGTACTGGTGGTGACTGGTGGTCTAGGGGTACGGTGTCAGACTTCTATGCTGGCGGCCGGGGTTCGATCCTTGGTCCCGGCACAGATTTATCTGATTTCCAAACCCTTCCTACACCTCTGACAAGACATCTTGTGATTGTGTGGAATGCCAGGTCACCACCGTGGTTCGGATTCCACGTTAAACTGTAGGTCCTTCATTTCATCTCACAATCACCCTACCATTACACATTAGCGTAAGTGCGTATAACCCGAACGGGTAGTAAGACGCGGTGCTAATAATAATAATAATTGGTACTGGTAGTAGATTAAATAATTTGGGGATGTTGCATCTCAGTTCTTGTTTACCATGATAATTTGAATATTTGCCAGTTGTGTACACTTTGTTAGATGTTGAGCGGTTGTTATGAGAGTGCCTGTGGATTTTTTGTTTTGTTATCGGAATATATCATCTTATGGAGAGAACATACAGTATTAGTTTGAAGTAGAATTTTATGTTGAATGCATGTTTTTTAGCATTTTTGTTAACAAATATAATTTTAGGATCTTCTTGCAAATGTAATGTAATGCATTGTATAACATTCTGTCGTTCACCCCCAGGTGGATATTATGCCATAAGATATTATTATTAGTGATGATGAAAATAATAGTAATAATTTTAATTTTCCTTTATTATTAATAATAGTCGTAATAATAAAAATAAAACTTAATTAAGAATCTGTAGCTAATCTAAAACACATATTTTGAAATACCATTTGTACTCAAAATTTAACGAGAGTGGATTTTTAACTAAGGTATTTTTAAGGATTAAAAAAAAAAGAACTAATTTGTGTGGGATGAAAATAAAAGTTCTTTTGGGCTAGCAAAACTAGAAAGTTTTAATTAACGTTCAGAGGCGGGACAGAGTAGCTTTATCCTCTTATTAACAGTGGAAAAAAATTGAAACCTGTCCTTAGTATGAGTGGGGTGGGAGGGGGTCATTACAGAAAGATTGATTCATTTATTCTGTTCTCTATGCTCTTGAGGTGCTTCTAAACAATATACTTATTACTCATAGATTGCTCATAATTATCCATTAAATTATACATATTACTCCTAGACTGCTCATTACTAAAGATTAAAATATACTTACAACGCCTTTGCAGCCATTGAATAATAATATATATATATATATATATATATATATATATATATTATATTATTGCATTGCCCTCTACACCCATATCCCTATCTAATGGACTCTAAAAACATTTTCTGTGGCCATGGCGTCATTAGACTCTACTGCGCATGCGCAGGGTTTTCTACAAATGACAGCGCATGCCTGTGTCCCTACGTGAACAGTAAACATAGGATTTGTACCCAACATGCCTTAATTCGCATCCGTATCTTCATTCTCAAACTTAATTTAATATTCTCATCCACGGATACTCTATTATTCCATAACATTCCTAACCATAGCCCCATTTAATTTATAACAAATAATTTAAATGTAAGTCATAAAATTAATAATCGTAGAGCTTTATTGATTATTCAAACGCGTGGGGGAAATATTAGAGATAATATAATATAAAATAATAACAATTAAATTGGGTTGATTATAACTCTCTCGTGCTTGCATCCAATTTTTATCCTCCTTGCTAATATCATTAAAAATATGCCCACCCACGTAGGGCTCTATGCCTGTAAAGTCATTTCTCCTTAACTGGATTAGATCAATTGGATATCACATGACGTCACTAAAGGCCAAAGTGTTGCAGGTTCCAGTGCATGTTGGTCTTGTTGACTGTAGATTTGATTCGTGATCTGGGAGTAATAAGTCTAGTTTAAAGGATAACCCATTCTGACAGCTCAATGATATGAAGGTCCAAAGCTGATTTGAATAAACCTGATTCCATCCTGAAACGCTAGTAGGACACTACGTGTTCTTCCTCTTAGCCGGGTAAGTTGTGCTGGGGTTGAATATTTAAATTTAAACGAGCAGCAGTTTATATTAAATATCAAATTATCTCACTGCCAGGCCACATATTAGACCATCATTAATTTGTTCATACTTCTATTTAGCGTGTCAGGATGATGCCACTGTACAGACAACTCTTTACTTGGTTTTATCGCAACACAATACAAGAAATGCAATCGAGCAGAAAAAAATATACATTTTAGCTACCAGATTCATTCTGTGTATACATATAAGACTTAACAATTATGTTACATTCTATATTCGTATTCAACTTAAAGCTACAAAATGCATTATGCATCCCTCTACAACGTCCCCCAAGCTTTAAGTTACAAACACCAACATAAATGTATGGTTTTAAAACAGTTTTTGAATAAAATGTATTCTCGTCAAAAAGTAATCAATTATTGACTCTATAAAATAAATAAAAATCTATAAAATATAGTTTATCCATTCTATTATTTTCTCTAAGGTTGCACTGGATACTGTACATTTTTTCAGACCCTAAAATAACTCTAAAGGAGCCAAATTATTTAAATTTAATCCGTTGTTAATACAACCACTGTGGTTATCATCAACTCAGCTATTGAGTACATTCTTTAGTTGAAATTATCCAATAGAAACTTTGAATTTATTTTTAATATTCAATGCGTTTATTAGGGTTCTCATTAAATTTGATATAATAATCTATGAATCTAACAAGTGCATAGCTGACAGCTAGAGGATTTTAATTTTATAATACTTTCACAAGCAGCTTTCCAATATTTGTACTGTACATTAATTGAACGAGTTATTTTGAGTTTAGTAAAATAACTGTACTATATAACTTGAAATTCCTTCTCCAATATTTACACAGAATTAGTGCAGGATACAAATTACTGTTTCATGTTTATTGGAGGCGATGTTATTGTTTATACAAAAGCAGTTAATGGGGCGTGGGGTTATGGTACAACCTAACACTACACTCCAGCGTATCTTCTCTAGGTGTGCTCTATTCCACCCCAGTGCATTATTTTGATATGTGTCAATAAAATGAGTCCAACTACTAACATCTTTTCCTGAAACTCACACTCAAAATTATATTTTCTGAAAGAAAAGACTTAGATCTACATATATATTACATTTCGTTTCGAATAAATTTTACCTTGATGCCAAAAAATCGTAAAAGATGTTTCTACTGTGTTTGCTCTTTGGTCTGAATGTATGTACGAAAACACTTTACAGGTTGCAAACTGCAATAATTTTTAAACACAACAGAGTAAATGTATATTTTCATGTTTATAATAATATTTGGGTTATTTTTCGTTAAACATAACATTGTGATTTTTTTTATGTACGAACAATAATTTCAATTATCGACTTTCCCTGTTTTCACATTTATTTTTGTCACTCGGCTTACAAAAAAATGCCATTTCTCATCAAGTCATTAATTAATTTGTTAAAATATGCAGTCAATTGAGCTATACTTTTTGAATCAACAATTTTCAATATATTTTTATATTGATTAAATTAAAACAAATTTTGATTTCTCAAAAAGCAAAAATTCTACATAAAAATGAATCTGGAAAAAAAAAGTTGCATTTGTATAGGTAAGGTTATTCTGTAATTTTTTTTTTTGTATAAATCATTGCTCTACAAAAAATATAATGACAAAATTGTTGAGCCATTTTTGTTTTGTAAAGTATTGCAAAACATGTTCGTAATGTCTGTAGCTACATGTTTTCTATCCCGCTTGTCTGGCCCACAGATTACGTCACAAGGGTCACTAGCAATAAACATCTGACAGCTATAAACGATATTATATTTACTTTTACGTATTCATACGCTTAGTCTTGTGATATACAACTCTCACTTTTTAAATATCCTATCAATACCTGTAAAATAAAACAAATAATATAGAAAAACATTATCATTGTCAACAACTAAAATATTTTTGTATTTTCTAAATGATACTTCTATGAAAGTTGGGCTATAATTCAGATCAAGGTCAAGGAGTATCAAGGTGTGGTTGTCTGTATTCTACATTAAAAAATAAACAGTGGAATAGAGAACAGTGAACCCATTTTACTATATTTAAAAAATACAGTTTAAAATAAAATATAAAATAAAAAACTATTAAACTTCTCTATTTTCTTTATTGTCAAAAGAAAATTCTAAATACCTTTCTTAGATAGGTTTTTCCTTGCTGTAACACCATCTTGTATCTAATATTCCGATTGATTAGGCGTGATATGGGCTCTAAAGTCACTACTGGGAAATACTGGTTGTATTTACTCTCCTCATCCTGTTACCGTGTATAATAGTTCTAGTCTCTGATAGTAAGTATTGGCACTAAAGCGTGTGCTATAATAATGTAACTGTTTCACTGTTGCCAACAGCTGGATTTCCCCGGGGTGAAGATCGAGGCGGTGAAGGTGGTAGGAATGAGCAAGGCGAGTACCCCTAACACCCTCGTTACCTACTTCGACGAGTCACACATCGACCTCGGAAACTGCGTCGAAGGCACCGACAAAGTCGACGTCGACATTAAGGTAACCAACCATTCATCACTCTTCTCTTTTTTTAAAAACTAAATATTCTGTGGTATTGGCTCAGTGTCAGTGTGGTTAGCTCTAACTCTGGAGCTGTTTTCCTTCAGATGAGATTTGAAGTAAAATACAGGTAATTAATTTTACCATATACTCCAGGTCATCCCTGGGTAGCCTAATAAACACCATCAGACCAAGATAATCACTAAACCATTTTATAAAACTCTGATTCAGATCCCGATGAAGTTGGATATGTAGTCACAGCACGATAACTTTATGTAGAAACGGTTTCTGAGACAGTTCACAAGAACTGTTGTTCCTGACGCTAATGACACCACGTGTATGTCAAGTAGCTGTACAAACAATTACTAATAATGTATAATATCCCGACACCTTAGCTCAGTCGGTAGCGTGTCTGTCTACAAAGCCAAGCGTCCCGGATTGACTTCCGGCATGACCGAAAAATGTATCTCTGGCGAAATGTGTGTTTCCTCTCTCACGGTGAAGAACTAACAGCTGGGGGCTGGATGTTGTGTCTGTTCTAGATTTAAGTTAGTTTATAAGTCGTGTTCAGATATAATAAGTCGGTTCAGAAAGTGCACGTTAAAAAACTCAAATAAATGTAAAAGTTTATAACAATTTAAAGGTTATAGCAACGGTTATTATGCTAAACTACACGTTACATTTATAAATATTTATTAGTGTTTTTGTGCCCTTCCTCCACGTTAATGCTGGAAAATTTTCTCTTACTGGCCCATAAAGATGAGCCGATTATTTATTATTGTTTTGGCTGTTCACACCAATAAGAAGGTTGTTAATACCTTGTGTTGTAGGCTTAAGTGAGCTTCCTGACACGTTATCACTGTCCCCTTAAAAAAATACATTTTTACCGTATGTTACAGGCTGTAGTGAGCCGCCTGAACCATGAACCCTTCAAGTACGTCATCACTGTCAACTCTAATAAGAAGGTGACGGGGGTGGTCAGAATGTTTCTGGCACCCAAGTACGACTGGTTCGGCCAAGAGATACCCTTCAAGGACGCCCGCTGGAGCGTCATAGAGCTGGACCGCTTCCCTGTAAAACGTAAGATCGTCTTCAAGATCACCGCCCACTTGAGGGGAAACATCCCCAAACCACCCTGTTTATCATGAGCAAGGCCCAGACTTTGAGGGCCTAAAAATGAGCCAAAGATTAATATCAATGTTTTATTATTATTGTTATTATTATTGCTTCTTTCTACCCATTCGGATTATACGCACTTACGCTAATATGTAATGGAAGAATAATTGTGAGATTAAATGGAGGACCTACAGTTTAACGTGGGATCTGAACCACGATGGAGGCCTGGCATTCCCCACATTCACAAGTTGTGATTAATACACGTCTTGTCAAAGGTGAAATAAGGGTTTGGAAATCAGATAAATCTGTGCCGGAGCCGAGGATTAAACCCAGGACCTCCAGCACAGAGGTCTGAAACCTTACCCCTAGACCACCAGGTCACCGACATAAATTTTAAAATAATTACCTAAAAGTATGAATGAAAACTCGTAATGAATGCACACGACTAAATCAAACAAGCCCTTTAAAAATATATAGCTAGAACATTTATACGCGATGAAAAGCCCATGACAGCTAAACTCTTGCATCCTGCTGAGTTTAATATTGATTTACAAATACCTGATTCAAACTCCCAAAGAACCACAATGGTGGCCACATGGTCTAAGATGTTACTATCACAGTAGACTAGACTCTCGATGATGGGGAGATCAAAGTTAAAATCTCGGTCAGGTTTACTGAGGTTCTTAAAACAAGTTTTCCACTCTCCTTCCGTGAAAATGTGGTTACACTTCCTCTAAATATAATCTTCCTATCTAATACCATTAGCGTGATTAGTACATAAGCGTATAACCCGAACGGGTGGTAAGATGTGGTGCTAAGCTAAGGAAAACCTACTAACGAAACCTTTTCCAGCTTAGTGTCAAGCCAATAATTTGTATTTTCCAACACTACAAACACAGGAGATACAAAGTTAACTATCGTCTCATTTAGACAACTATGTCTCTAAAATAATTATGTTTAACCATTTATGCATTGAAAAATTTGATATTATTAAAAATATTTATTCACAAGAATTGCCTACAAATACTAAAAAATGTCTAAAGATGCCTAAAAATGCCTAGAATACTAAAATGGCAAAAAATAGTCGAATAATGACCAATTAAAAATGTTTAACAACCAGGGGATTACTAACAGAATAATAATAATAATAATAATAATAATAATAATTATTATTATTATTATTATTATTATTATATTATTATAATTATTAGCACCGCGTCTTACTACCCGTTCGGGTTATACGTACTTACGCTAATGTGTAATGGTAGGGTGATTGTGAGATGAAATGAAGGACCTACAGTTTAACGTGGAATCCGAACCACGGTGGAGGCCTGGCATTCCCACTAACAGAATTGATGTGCACATAATCATTGTCTGTGTTGTACCAAAAAAATAAATGACGTGTCATTCAAAACCCGGGTCCTTCTCATGATAGATATATGAAACAATACCTTAGAATGATGACCCTGCTAGCACATGTTTGTATTTTGTTTGAGGAAGGATGGATCTAGGTTTATAACAATTTACATTGAGCTCACAGCTGCGACATTTCTAGTGAAACTGTAAATGAAAATGCACCAATTTTACTTTTTCGTCTATAAAAAAAACTAGGATTAAAAATGCAAGGTTTTATTATAAATTTCACCCCCATTTTGTCGTAAGCCAAATTTTGCTTTGACAAACCACTTTCTAAATAATGTAGGATTTCTGAACGTCTGGAAAGAGTATCAACGTTTTGGTAGGTTAGCCCCCCTTAAGTTTATTTTATAACTGACCCTATGGCCACCAACAGATATAGTCGTCCCTAGTTCCATCCTAGTCCTATGATTGTGCCATGGAACACCCGTAATAATGATGAAAGTTGAACGCTCTGTCTTCATATTTCTAATATACCTCTAGATAGATGGGAGGGGTGGCTTATATGACCTCGTTTGACGCTTGAAGAAGTCGAAATTGATGGATCACATTTTTGAGGTCAGTTAATGACATTGTGTGATTGATGACTATTTTCTTACGACTTCAACAAAATGGGGATAAAATATGGTTCACATTTCTTAGTTATGTTTATTACTATTTTTTCTTAAACTCTCAACACTAACAGTGAGAATGTTACTATTGAGGTGACATAAATATATACACAAAACCTTAGTTTGTTCAGGTATCATTTTGTCACTGAACAATAGCTTCACAATATAGTAGTCATCCTTACAGCCTCTCTTTTCAATATAGTAGTCGCCCATTCAGCCTCTTCTTTACACTACAGTATCCTATATTTCAACATTTAATCAAAAAATAGGAGATTATTCTCACAATATACAGCAATACTCGGCCTTTCAGCCTTTTTTTTTTACAATATAGTATAAGTCTTTCAGCATCAATAAAGTAGTCGGTATGTCAGCCTCTTTTTACAATATAGTATCCTATATTTCAACCTTTAATCACAATATACAAGCCGACTATCAACTTATTTTCATAATATAGTTCTTAGTCTTATAGTCTTTGTTCTCAATATAGTAATCAGTTTTTCAGACTCTTTTTTTTCCAATATGTAATTAGTTTTCAGCCTCTTTTTACAATGTAGTGATCAATCTTTCAGCTTCTTTACACATCATAGTAGTGGGTTTTTCAGCCTCTTTTTACACTATAGTATCCTGTATCACACAATATAGACGCTGACCTATCAACTTATTTTCACAATATCGTATCAAGTCTTTCAGACTCTTTTTATCAAGATAGTATTCAGCCATTCAACCTATTTTCTCAATATAGAAGCCGACCTAACAACTTATCTTCACAAGCCTCTTTTCACAACATAGCTGTTGATCTTTCAGACTCTTTTTTTCAATAAATTAACTGGTCTTTCAATTTCGTTTCATAATATACTTGCCGGACTTTCAACCTATTTTCACAATATAGTAGCTGGGCTTTAAATTTATTTTCACAATAAATAGTCGGTCATTCAGAATCTTTTTACAATATAGTAGACCACCTTTCAGACTATTTTCCCAATGTAGTAGTTGGCTTTTCAGCCTTTTTTACATGCCTCACGTTTTAGTTCCCATTCCGGCTTTGCACGTAATATATATTAAATACTTTAGTAGGGTATGGACAGGAGAGGTATAATTTGAAGAAAATGTACCCTTATTTGCATGTAGGTAGAGTGGAAAACCAGTTATAAAATTCCATCTTCAATTCACCCGGTGGGATTTGAGCCCCGAACTTCTCATCGTGGGCACATCAGACTAAATAAGCTTGACTTTTAAACCATGTTCCCAGCATCTTACTACCCGTCCATGATTTTCACTTACGATGTCGGGAGGATTACAGTAGAATTTAAAGAAAGCGTACCAACGTTTTATTATATAAGGCCCAAATTAGTGCACTTGACTTTGACCAGGAAAGTCAAAATATAATCCCAACAAAATGTATAGAGGTAGAGTTTAAATCAAATTATAGTTTCCCATGCCTCTCTCCAAGCCAATGCCTGTGCACTTCTTCAAATGGCAGCTTTAAGCGTTAATAAATATATTTAAAGAATGTATAAGCCACGAGGCGTGCTACACAGGTGACAATTATGACGGATTGTCCCAATTTAGACAGCTGTAAGATAAATATAGACAGCCTTCGCTAATCCTCCGTATGTCTTATTAAAGAGTCAATTACCCGCCTCGGTGGCGTAGTTGGCTAACACGCTTGTCGTGTTGAGCCCGACTGCTGAGGACGGGGAGATCGAGGTTCGAATCTAGGTCGGGTGAACTGGGGGTGGTTTTTCCTAAATGGTTTTCCACTCTACCTCCACGCAAATGCGGGTTCACTTCCTCTAATTCAACCTTCCCAATTCCTAATCCATTAGCGTAATTAGTACTTAAAAGCGTATAACCCGAACGGATAGTAAGACGTGGTGCTAAAAAAAAAGTTTCAATTTAAAACTATCTTAGTATAAGTATCATCCTTTGTATCAAACAGTTAATAACTTTATTTTTTACCTGCTATAGTGGCCGCATGGTCTAAGGCGCTACTCTCGCAATAAACAAGACTGTCTATGAGAGGAAGATCGGGGTTTGAATCCCGTTTGGGTGTACTGAGGGTGGTTTTTCTTAAATGATTTTTCACTCTTCCTCCACGCAAATATGAGTCCATTTCCTCTAAAAAGTTAAGTCTTCTTCATTCCTAACACATTACCTGTAGTAAGACGTGGTGCTAAAAAAAACTAATGCCAGGTCTCCACCGTGGTCCGGATTCCACGTTAAACTGTAGGTCCTTCATTTCATCTCACAATCACCCTACCATTACACATTAGCGTAAGTGCGTATAGCCCGAACGGGTAGTAAGACGCGGTGCTAATAATAATAATAATAATAATAATAATAATAAAACTATATATTTTTAAAGCCCCCCAGTGGCCCCCTGGTTCAATTTTGGACTGTGCTGACACAGAAACTCACTGTTTGTACACGGGTTTGTCCTGTTTCATAAGTCATATATATCTACAGTCTAATATTAATAGGAAGGACTTTTTAGAAAATATAAGCTCTTTTGTGGCCAAAATGGATATATGTTATTATATTCTATGAGTGTTATTCTATAGATATTGATATTATCTATCAAAATGGATAGTTTGAGATTGCATGACCCGACTTATGGATATATGAAAGTAGATCTAGTAGTTTTTTTAACTGTCAGATAAGATTCTTCCTACCCGCTTCAGTGGCCGCATGGTCTAACTCACTACTCTCGTGTTGGACTAGACGGCTGAAGACGGGGAGTTCGATCCCGGTCGGGTGCACTAAGGGTAGTTTTTACTAAATGGTTTACCACTCTTCTCAATTACACCTTCCTAATCCCCAAACCATTAATGTAGTTAGTATATAGGCGTATAACCCAAACGGGTAGTAAGACGCGGTGCAAAAAAAAAGATTCCTCCTTTGAAAATTGCACCGTAGATGCTAGGGCTGAATGTGTAGTATGACTGCTGTCCTATGTTAAATTAGTTTGTAAGTCGTGTGCTGATGTCCCAATAATCTCGGAGCTCATGTTCCAGTGAATGCCGGAGACAACGTGGTCACCCGGAACTCCGAGGACTCCATCGTGACCATCCCGGAGCCCCGGAGTTTCCCGGAGCTTCTGCACGAGGTGCAACAGGCCCTCAAGGGAGATGAGGAATACATAGTTGACAAGGTACAGTACATAATAGTAACAGTCAGTGGCGGACGATGGGTGGTTGCAAAGGTACGTTCTACTTGGCGGGATTGTACTAGTAAACCTTTGGTTTCCTCACACCATCCATTTCACTAACCACGTGATTAATTATACAGAAATTTAATGAGTTTGTGTGTGTTAATTGGCTTTAAAAGGAATGTTTGATACTTTACGGGAGTAAATAATTTTCTGGCACAGTTCAATAAAGCCTGGCTTGCCCTGGAAACAACCCACTAATGTTAGTAGTAAGTTAATATTAGTAAATATTAGATAAATAGTATACTTAAATTTCAAACGGTTGAAAAAACACACAAGAAAGTTCTTATAATACTTTTAAAAAATGCAACAAACATTTTAGTATACTGAGTAAAATAAAATGGTCCAACTACATCTTAGTCCGTAGCTGAGTGGTAAAGGAGTCTGATTGCGAGTCTATGTGAGCTTGATCCTATCTAACGTTTAGCCTAATATAATTTATGATTCGTGTGTGAGCTCATGCTATTAACATGCTACCCGATTCAGTGGCCAAATAGTCTAGGGCATTACTATCATGTTAGGACTGACCTGCTGAAGACAGGGAGACCGAAGTTCGAATCACGGTCGGGTGTATTGAGGGTGGTTTTCCCTAAATGGTGTACCTCTCTTCTTCCACGCAAATGCGGGTATATTAACTCTAAAATTCTTCCTTCCTCATCCCTATCCCATTAGAGGCAGCGGTTCCCAAACTTTTTGAGTCGTGGAGCACTTCTCAGGAGAGAAATTCGTGACGGAGCACTATCGTTGCCCTTAGAGGCTTAGACCATGTTCATTTTTGGCTGTTTTTACGTAACTGCATTTTCAAGTTGCCAGACCATTTTTTTTATCATATAACAAAAGCACGAATTATTTTTCGAATTCAAAATAGCTTATATTTTGATCCAAACTCAATGTTTCCCATTGAAAGACATTGAAAATTAGAACTTTACGTTGTTTTTTTCTCTAAACACTAATTTTGCACATACGTGTATTCGGCCAAAGGCGAAGATATTTTCACCTAGCACCTACATAGGTAGTAACCGAATGACAGCATTATTGGCTTTGGAAACGAATTTTTAAGCATTTGGACATGTTAAAGTGGGGATGCAGGGGACGCAAGAAAAGGCGAGTGTTTTTGCACTTTTTATAGCAATACTTTTTTTAGGATCAAATAAATTAAATATTGCTTCCATAAAATCATAGAGCTTAATTTTCTTCACCTGGCGAGATCAACATTTCTTGAATATCTGTCAAGGATCTCCTGGAATTTAATAACAAATTTTTCTCTTCATTTAAAAAGTTTCTTAGATAATGCTGCTCTGTTCACGACAGATATTCAACAACTAATGAGGTCACCACGTGAAGAAAATTAAACTCTGTTTTTATAGAAGCAATAGTTTACTTATTTTGGCAAAAATAAAAAGTTTTGCTCTAGAAACTTTAAATTAACTCTCCTTAACTCGCGTCCGCTGCATACTCACCTTAAACATAAATTTTTATTCATTATAAATATTTTTTCTACACTAATTTCAGAGAAATAAGGAACTTACTTAAATACATAAACGAAAACCAACAACAAAAAACATAAAGTAATGCAGCACATTTGAGAACGAATTCAAAGCAGGTAGTGTAAATATACAATACTACTCACCTATATAAGGTATTACAGTTTCAAAATAAAAAAATGTAGCTTGGTATCGAAAAAGAACGATAAAGCATAGCCAAAGAACTTAGATTCTAATGAGAGGGATGGGACTGTTTTGATTGGCACAATGTGGCTATATCTGGTTTAATTTGGGACAGCTGCAACCGAATATCTGGCTCTGCATTCAGGCGGGATCTATATTTTGTTTTAGTAGCCACATAAGCAGAGAATCCTGATTCACATAAGTAAGTTGTTGAAAAGGGTAAAAGGATGATTTTAGCTTTATCTGATAAAACTTTAAATTCGTCTTTTAGCTGACACCAAAATTCTGTTAGTGAATTCTTAGTTGCAAAATTATATTTTACCACAGAATCTGATGTCAAATCAATCATTCACTCATACTGGTGTGATGTCAGACAGGCTGGCTTTTCCGACACAGCAGAGTATGGGTTTACAACCCAACAGTTCTCTTTTATTTTATCGTGGAATTCTTCTGGAAAATAACAGTTGAAACTATCAAGCAAATTTAGCAGATGAACGTGAAACTCATTTAAGATATATTCGGGTACGTCAGAATCTAGTTCTTCTCTAAATTCTTTTACCATTGGAAACTGTCTAGATTTAGATTTTTCATTGAATCCGCCCAAAACTTTATTTTATTTTTAAACGCTTGTACTTTATCGCTGGCGTCAAAAACGGTTACTGCTTTCCCTTGAAGTGAGATACTTAAGTCATTAACTTTTTTTTAAATGTCTGCTAAATACGCCAATTTCATAACCCAATGCTCATCACACAGCCTGTCTCCCAAAGCGAAGTCGTTTTCAATCAGGAAGGTTCTGACTTCAGCCCTCATTTCAAAGAGCCGAGTCAAAGCTTTACCACGAGAAAGCCACCTTACTTCTGTGTGAAGAAGTAAAGACGTATGTAGACTCCCCATGTCTTCACACAACAGCTTGAATAGTCTTGTATTTTTAGGTCTAGATTTGATAAAATTAATTACTTTCACGCTTTCGTCCAAGACTTCTTTTAGGAAGGGTGGCATTTTTTTCACAGCAAGGGCATGGCGGTGGAGGATGCAGTGGCTACTGCTGCATTCCTTGACTTTTTGTTTTATTCTTGAGATAGCACCGGATGTCTTCCCAGTCATGGACTTTGCGCCATCCGTTCACACATCAACGCAGTTATCCCATGGGATGTCACTCACTGTGAAAAATTCTTCTGTTAATTTGAAAATTTCAGCACCAGTTGTGTTAGTTGGTAAAGGATTGCAGAGAAGCAGATCCTCTTGAAAAGACTCCAAACATTGGTAGCGTACAAATACTATTAAAATTGCCAATCCAGCCACATCAGTTATTCATCCATTTGGAGCGAAAACTTAGTGCATTTTATTCGTGAAATTAAAGTAGCTTTCACATCCTCTGCTAAGTCCCCGATTCGTCGCGAAATCGTGTTATTTGACAAAGGAACGGTGTCTACTAGTTTCGTGGCTTTGGCATCCAGCATACATTCAACTATGTCTTTTACACAAGGCTATATAAGGTTTTCAGCGATGGTATGGGCTTCGCCAGCTTGAGCAACTCGGTAACTGACTAAGTAGGACGTCATCAAAGCCTGTTCATTAACTGTTTTTGAGTGATAAGATATAATTTTCTGGGCTTGTGTAAGTTCACCATACTTCCTTCTGAAGAAATCAGTCGGTTTGCCCTTGCATTCTGGATGGACCCCCTCAAAATGACGGTTCATTTTTGCTGGGAACATCGCACTGTTTGGCAAAACTTTCATGCAAACTACGCACTGTGGTTTATTGTCACTAGTCTCAACAAATCCAATATCCAAGTAGGAATCGTGACACTTCCTTTTTATAATTTTTTTACCTGTGGCGCTGATCTCCAAAGAACTAGTACTAGGCTGTTCTTTCAACAGTTCAGAAGTTTCTGTCACACCTGCTGTCGCTGATTCTTCTAAAAACCCTTCATCCTGTCCAGCAATTCTAGCATTGGCAACTGCTCCATCTTCTTCCACACTACAATATAAAAATAATATTCGTATCATCTGAGTAAATAATATTAATGATAATAATAAATGTCAAGTATTTAATAAAACAATTGATCAAAGAACCATTGCTCCTAAATTAACGTTGAATATTGTTTAAGAATGTAAATGTTTCTCGCATGTTTGCTCACAATGCTTGTTAAATGTGAGTAACCATCTTATCCTATCGCTTGGTGACATTAAATTGGTTGCAGCTTCAAGGTTACTACCAATTAACAGGCCAAAATTCGAAAATAACCTGAGCTGAAATCTATTTTTGTTAAAAGTGCAACAATATGTACAACATGCAATGCATATACTGAAAAGTCTTTATTTACTATTTAATTTGTATAAAGTTGTATGTCCCTATCTCTTCTTTTAGGTCCTGTGTTATTGGCATTCCAAAGCTGTTACTTGTTTTAATGACACACGCTCTTATTCTAGCAGACCCCAATAGATAAACATTATTCAACGTTAAAAAAATGCATCTAACAAAATATTTGTACATACCTGTTAGCTGTTGATGCTTCCATAGCTACTGGAGGAACTGTGGTGGAGGTTTTAATAGTCTTTTTTAAGGATCCAGACTTCAGCCAGCGATCCATTGAAAGCAAATCTCTGATATTTTCTAAATCACTACGTATGTGTTCCAAAGAACCTGTAATAGGCAGGTGTTTCTTCCTCAAGAGGGAAGATCCATTAAAGTTATTAACATAATTATTTAAAAAAAAAAATCACACAACAAAAGCACTGGTGAAAAAATAACACCGCACTGCAATTTGACTCGTTTCGACTCTCGACTAAACATTGAATGAACTGCAACAGAATGAAGGAGAGAAGAAACAGAGTTTTTAATATACAATAGAGGCTTTACAGACAATTCTGTAAAAGTGTCAAAGCTAACAATCGGATCTTTAAGTAAGGTAAGGCTCTCATTGAGCCGGTATTAGCTGGCGCCATTGAGCCTATCTGTCTGTTTCGCCGCTTGAAGTCTGTGTACTTCACAGATTTTCTCAATGTTTTGTGTGGTTCCGAGAAGGTGCGGGCGGGTAAACCTGACTGAGGTGCCGCATGTCAATGCACTTTGGATCCATAATACTTGCTATTTACACTGCTTTACGGCACGATGCAGGAGCTAAATTATTTCTACAATACTTATCTAAAAACAGTTCATGACCGCACAAATAAACAATTTTGAGATCTTGTCACATTTATTTTATTTTTATTTACAATCTCTCCGCGGAGCACTTGGAGATATTTCGCGGAGCACACTTTGGGAACCGCTGCATTAGAGTAACTATCATCTATGCGTATAGCCTGAACAGGCAGTAAGACGCGTTGATATAAAATAATATATTGGCATGCTTTAAAGTTGGATATTTTAACATTAGATGGATGATGTAGCCTTATATTTAGTTAGGTTTTTTGTGGTCGTACACTAATGACACAGTCTATCTCTATCTAAACATAAGTTATTTTTTCTACTCTCCAAGCTATGTGTAATACCGCTATTATTCAAACCGTACTGTTTTAGTATATTTTTTATGAATTTGGTCAATCAGTCTTCTAATGTTTTACTATGTAATTATTAATATAACACATTAACAACTAACTATTGTTCCAGCACTACCGGCACTGTGGGATCCCTCACCGCCTACTCCTACCCAAGGGTAGAACTGAAGGGATGGCTTACAAGTTGTTGATCGTCATCACGGACTACAGCAAGGACGCGGTGAGTGAGGTCACAAAACCAACATGGCTGTCAAAGATGGTCCGTGACTGGTTTCTTCCTTAAGACAGACTCGACAGGACTGTACTAGATTACCAGAGATGGATCGTGACTGGTATACTCCTCAAGAAACACTTGACAGGGCTGTACTAGATTGCCAGAGATGGCTCGTGACTGGTTTCCTCAAGAAACACTTGACAGGGCTGTACTAGATTGCCAGAGATGGATCGTGACTGGTTTCCTCAAGAAACACTTGACAGGGCTGTACTAGATTGCCAGAGATGGATCGTGACTGGTTTCCTCAAGAAACACTTGACAGGGCTGTACTAGAGTACCAGAGATGGCCCGTGACTGGTTTCCTCAAGAAACACTTGACAGGACTGTACTAGATTGCGAGATATGGCTCGTGACTGGTTTCCTCAAGTCCATCTATTCCCCCTATTAAATGTCAGACATCTTTTAAAGGCCCATAAACACACATTTGTTAACTAAGTTATTGTTTGTGTGGCTGGTCATTTTTCTTTTATCACCGCGTATTATTAACCGTTTGGGTTGTACATTTATATACTAATTATGCTAATGGTTTTAGATATTAGAAAGGCTATATTATTAGGAAATATACCCACATTTTCGTGGAAGAAGAGTGTAAAACAGTTGTGGAAAAACCACCCCCAGTACACCTGACCGAGATTCAAACGTGATATCCTTGCCATCAGCAGTATTGTCTACTGCGAGAGTAGCGTGTTAGAGCACGCGGCCATTAAAGCGGGTGCTGGTCAAATGAAGAGTGGTAAGGGCCCTACAGTCCCATATAAACTTTACCCACCCTGGAAACAGCCCCCAAGCCACCCATGATGATTAGTGTGTGCGTCTACACTACTGTCTCTTGCACAATAGTCTCAGCTTATTCAAGTTTGCATCTGTGAAGATGATTTACAAGCTGTTTAGTGGAGTTGCATAGCTAGCTTTTTGAAGTTATACTTCTTTAGGCGTGTTATGAAAAAATGATGAGAGTGAAATTTTAAGATGCGCGCGCATCACTGTAACACAAAAGTAACAGGTTGAAGGTAAACCGCTCACTAAGTCTCGAAAAAAAAAAGCTACCAACCAAATAGAAATAGAACCTCTGTTAGTCGCGCATGTTGGTACGCTCATATGTTATTCCTTTCTCTATGGTACGCTCGTCGCCTCTGATCACTGTTTTCATATATATAATATTTATCCACATGTTTCTAGTTTCTACATTCACAACACGTGTTTTAGTTTCATACAAGTGCGAATTATATATGTGCTAATAAATTATATTCAGTAGTGATTTAAATTGAATATTTTGATTAATATTATTTACTATTCGTAAATATTAGTGAAAAAAATTGTTCTTATAGACTTTTTCAAGTGCTCCAATATAATTGAGGTTAACTATTCGTATGTATTATTTATTGATATAAATTAAAATATTATTATTTAACATAATTAATACTAAATAATATTATCATTTTATTGTAATTAATTATTTGCATGCAATTAAAAACTATTTTTTAATGATGCCAAAGAAGTATAACTTCTCGCGCGCGTACATAAGTACACACACCCATTTTTTTTTTCTTCAGAAATCGTTTAATTTATGATACTAACAAGAAATTCGACATAATGACCCAAGGCCGTAGCCAGCTAATAATTTCAGGAGCGAGGGGGTGTTTGGCGGGCACATCCCTTAGTTGCCAGAAGCTAGATAAAATTATAAATGATAAACAGTTCTAGAAGCTATATGAAGTGTTTTTTGGTCAATATAACACCATAACTGCCGAAGGTTAGGAAAAATTCTAAATATTTAACACCTCTAGAAGCTCTCTGAAGTGCTTTCTATGCTAACAGAGCCCCCTAATTTGTACTTTTATCTTAATTTTTATATGGATTGAACCATAAATGAAGCCATATATATATATATATATTGTTTATAAAATTTCGGGGGGATGGTGGTGGTGGGGGGAGGAGGGAGGTGAACCGCCAACCCTCCCTGGATACGGCCTTGTAATGACATATTGTACTGTTATAAATGAGTCTGCATGTTTTATTCCACTAAGGATGTCACTTTACAAGTGTTTCTGCAGCACCCTCTCCAGCTCACAGACGCGAAACACTAAAAGACGGTTGAGCAAGCTTACTAAATTCTTCTATATCTCTAGCTGCTGTTTAGTATTCCAGCCCAGTGTTTATATGTTTTGTGGTCCCAGGACGTGTAGAAGGGCGTTAATCATCTGTCTGGCAGTATTCACATAGATCCCGATTCGTCTCCCCTCATAAACATACTACGGGGATTTTCATGTGATACTAAAGTTAATTTTTCTTTGTCCATTTTCACTGTTTGTTCTTAAACAGAGAAGAGAAGTATCACAATTTTGTACAGAAGAAACTTAAGGGAAACTTCACGAACTTTTCAATGGCAATCATATTCCAAACATTTCACTGCGAGATTGTGTAAAATCGGTTAGGGCTACAAAGAAAATTATAGGAACATATTTGGTAGAAAATGATCTCCTCATTATTTATTACAACACATATTTTGATATAACGAGCGGTATGCGAGGTAATCGCAAAAAACCATTTTCGGGCACAATTTTTTCAAGATGATGGATACATAAGAACATTTTCAGAGTGGCCTCATATTCTATTTTTTCACCACAAATACTACACCAATATCCAAAATGTCATGTTAGTATCAAAAAGTAAACAATAATTGTTTTTCTTAAGATCTCCACTAGTTGGTCACTACCACAGACAATGAGGATGTGCTAAGTCAGGAAACACCACCAACTAGGCCATTCTACCATCCAATAGAATCGTGACATGCAATTGAATTAACTTACATGAGCTTCTTATTGTGGTTTGCAGATTACGGATTTGAGAAAGCTACTAGGGTCAGTCAGTAAGAAGAGAAAATATACAAAGAAGGGGGTGTTTTGGGTGTACGACTGTGCTCTGACCTCTCTGAGATGATAATTGAGCCCAAGGGGATCCTCACAAGAGACTGGAGAGGTCGTGTAATTTGTGTAGAGTGGGAGAGGCATGTAGGTGAGGGAGGGTGTGATGAAAACGTCATGTGACAAGTCCATACGTGGGTAGAAAGGGTCACAAGATGAAGTTGTGAAGTACTGGGTATAAGAAGGACACAAAGGGGGGAGGGCTTTAGTTTTTGTACAGGACAATTAGGGGTGTGAACAGACTGGAAGAGGGTAGATAGGGAGGGAGAAGAGAAGGTTGGGATCGAAAGTAGGCTGTCGCGGGATTATAATGTAACTTATCCTGAAATAAAAGCTTGGGACTCAACACCACAAAGTCCAATTGAAAGGCCATTTCTTATGTGAGTCTGGTAGAATCCAGACATCAAAATGTAAAACTTTATTTGAGACTATAAAACTTATATAGAGTCAGTTGTTTCTGTTAGTTGAATTTAGAGTAAGTTTGTGGTCACAAATTAGCTTATGGTCATGGATTGGTTAGCGGTCATTTGGCTTTGGTCAGTTTGTTCATGGTCCATTGGTTAAAATTCATTTGATTTGTGGTTAGTTGGCTTGTGATAATTTGGTTTGGGGTTGGTCGGTTTACGGTCGGGTTAGCAAACGGCCAGTGGCCACATGGTGGTCACATGGTTTAAGGCAGTGATCCCAAATTCAAATTAGTCAAATGGCCAGATTCACAATCTCAGGGAGTGTTGAAGGTCTTAGCTTAAAGAAACATATTTTATAAATATATTCTATGGTTTGGTTTTTTCAGTGCGTCTTACTACTGATCTGGACTGTGAACTTATTTTAGTACCACGTCCTACTACCCATTTTATTTTGTACGCTTATATACTAATTACGCTAATGGTTTTACATAATTTAATAAATACTGCCTCAAGTAATTCTCTAATCCCCATGAACACCTGGGAGAATATTTTTTTTAGATATTTTAACTTTCCATTAAATGTTTTAAATATTAATATCAAATTGTTAAGCGTTGGACTCTTCTGGTCTAATTTTTAGAGTTTTTTCCAAGATGTTTTCCCACTCTCCTTCAACTCAAATGCGGGTACATATCCTTTAAATATAACTTGCTTAGTCCCTAAAAACAACCTAAGTACCCCAGACTGAGATTCAAACCTATATCCAGCCGTTATCGGCAGTCTAGTTTACTGCGAAAGTAGTATCTTAGACTATGTAACCACCGAAGCGGGTATATGTACATTCTATTCAAGCAAGGGGTTAAGGGATAAATAAGATATAATTTAGAGAAAATATAGCTTCATTTGAATAAGGTATCTAGGAAAATCCACTCTCTTCACATCTATCTAGTATTTTGGGGAGGTCAGGGTTCGAATACTAGATAGGTGTACATAGAGTGCTATATTTCCTCTAAATTACATCTTCCTCATCCCTTAACCCCTTGCTTGAATAGAATGTACATATACCCGCTTCGGTGGCTGCATAGTCTAAGGCACTACTTTCGCAGTAAACTAGACTGCCGATGGCGGGTGGATTGAATCTCAGTCTGGTGTACTCAGGGTGCATTTAGGGACAAATCAAGTTATATTTAGAGGAAATGTACCCACATTTGCGTTGAGAATAAGTAGAATACCATTTTGGAAAAACCACCCCGAAAAATTAGACCAGAAGAGTCCGTTGCTTAATGATTTGATGTTATATATTTAAAACCTTTAATGGAAAGTTAAAATATCTAAAAAAAAATATTCTCCCAGGTGTTCATGGGGATCAGAGAATTACTCGAGGCAGTATTTACTAAATTATGTAAAACCATTAGCGTAATTAGTACATAAGCATACAACCTGAATGGGAAGTAGAACGCGGTGTTAAAATAAGTTAATAGTCCAGAAGGGCACTAAGACACATTAAAACAACCAAACCAATGATAGAATATATTTATAAATATGTTTCTTTAAGCTAAGACTGCCACACTCCCTGAGATTGTGAAGCTAGATATTCGACTAATTTGAGTTTAAGACCACTGTGACCACCATGTGGCCATTGGACATATGCTAACCTCACCGTAAACCAACTGACGATAAGCCCACAAAAGGGTATTTGAAGATAAAACATTATCTAGCACATATTAAATAGATATAGTGAGTTGTTATTAACAATTACGTACACAATAAAATAAAACTATTATTTTGGTGTTGCATGGGTGACTGTAGTCTGCAGGACGGATAGTATCTTAGAAGTCTCGCAGACAAGCGTATTGGTTAAATTTGTCTCGCAAGCCGGATGCGGCCCGCAGACCACTTGTTTACGAACCCTGATCTAAAGCATCCATCTCTCAATGCTGATTTGATAGTAACATGTAGGTCGGGTTTGAACCCAGGCCTGGTGTACTGAGCTTTTTAATTAAAAATAAACTAAGTTGTTTTCCGTTCTTCCTTCGTGTAAATATGTAAATATGCAGACGGATGTTAAGACGTGGAACGGATATCTTTGTATTGGAAGCACCGGTTGAAAATCAAACTATTTGTATGTTCAGATCCACCCAAATATCCAGCCGGAGGACGTAGAAGACTACTCTCATTGGGCTACTGTGGTGTGATGGAGGGGAAGATTCCAGACTCCAAGCCCATGGGCTACCCCTTTGATCGTCCCATACGATCAATGGACAACTTCTTCACTCCCAACTTCAAGGTCATCGACCTCACCATCAAGAACATCAATTAGGCTGCACCCAGTCTCTAACGGATCTCAGCGGAATCAAAGTGTATCGACTGGAATTGGCTTGTCCCGCCATTTTGTTAGACTTATATTGTTTTCTGCGGGTGCTTGAGGTGTTTGAATGGAGAAGAACAATATAATCTTACACACGCAATCAGTTGAGTTTTTCTATGTATCTGTATGATTTTCATTGCCCAACAAACACTTCTAGCATTGAGTGGAATTTTTAAAACCTCACTGATGTATAAATAGTTCATATTAAACAAATTAGTTTGGTTGTTTAAAAATTGTTTTAAAATGTGTCTTTTGAAGTGTAACTAAGAGCTGCTAGCTGTGAAACCTTTAGCTAAAATAAAAAAATAACTTAGGAACTGAGCCAATAGTTGCTTGTGGATTGTTGCCAGGGAAAATCAGGACTGTAACTATAATCAGGTTCATAAAAGAAGGAACTTTTTTTTAAAATTCACAAACATTTATAAAACATATTTTAATACGTACGCAGTTTACAAAATTTAAGTCGTGAGATCGTAAGATGCCACTTTTGATCAAATATCAAGATCCACTATCACTATGCCTTGCAATAATAATAATAATAAAAGTAAAATTATATCTGATATTAATGATAGCATATGATAACTGGGTTCACCTGGTCCACGAATCGCCACTGAGTTAACCGAAGTTCATTCGGAATTAAATTCCAATTTGATTTTTAGCCTCTGTTGTTTTTGACATATCAATTAAACAGAAGTGATAATAGGTTTTTATGAAGATTTGTCATGAAAATAAGTACAGTGATAATTTCATTACAATCAGCCACAATTTTAACCCACCCATACCTTGAAAATTTATAGATTTGCGTACTATCAGATAAAACTTAGTCGTCTTATCTCCCAAATCTCGAGTAGCTGATTAAGATTAAAATGTAACTTCGGATGGTCCTGCATTTTGTGGTTAAACCAGGAAAGAAATGGTTTAGTTTCACTCTTTATTTGTCAATAGTATGTGAGTGCTTGCTCGAAGGAATTTCATTCATTTTATTTAGAGCCAATGGAATGTTTGGAATGAAAACAGGCCCGCTTGTCTATTGCTACAGTTGAATTGAGTTGCAGCCTTGTGAATCATACTGACAACCAATATAAATAAGTGTTTCAGTGTTTATATTCAGGTGATTTCAATATACTTCAATGTAAACTAAACAATACGGGGTTTTGTAATAAGAGGACATATGGAGGGTTTAACTAAGGTTTATGTCGAGATAGTTGGAGTATTAGCCTCCTATAATTCAAAGTTCTATATATTTGGATGTCAAGTTGTTGAATTTATAAAACTAAAAACCATCACAGGTAATACTTAGAATGATTATAGAGCGGATACTATTATAATTAATGGCGGAGACATGTTCATTTATAGATACATTTTAATCAAGTGTCTGGTTGATAATGTTTGGTCTGTATGTATTTTTGTGCTCATTTGGTTTTGCAAACACGACTGTAGGAGAATAATGTATTAATTTGAACTAAAGTTTAAACAATAAATTTAAAATGTCTTTCTTTAATTTTCTTTTTTCTTGAACTATATTACATAACCTGTTTCGTGAATTTTTCGAATGATCATTTTTCAGTTGGCATATATGATATGTATTAAACAAATAACAACTACTGAATAGAGTCAGGTTTGAAAATACTTAACAAGAACTGAATTTACTTCAGATACATTTAAAAACTGGTGAATAGTTGGAATAAGGTTAGCGTTAAAAAATCCTATTTTATAAAAAAAACTTTTATATTTACCTCGGTTTCCAATTCCTACTAAGACTTCGCGCGAGGAAAAATGAAATAAGAAACACATGGTGATCACATCGTCTAAGCCGTCAGCCTTGAAAGAGACTGTATTGCTTGTGACGGAGAGGTTGTGGTTAGAATCTTGGCCACGGAGGGTGGTTTCACACAAAGGGTTTGTCACCCATTCCCCAAAACTAAAGCGAGTTAATTTCCTCTAAACTGCCCCCCCCTCCCCTAACCCCACTATTAAATTAAGCTATTATCAACAATAATGTTAAAATTAATAGTTAAAAAACAAATTTAAAACGATTTAAGCCCAAGAACACGTTTTTACAAAGAATAATGAATGATACTGGATGATAGATAGATTTCGACCTTTTCTTTGATTTAATCCAACATAACGGCCAATGTGCCATCATAATTAATGGAAGTAATTACGTTATAAGATAATTTTACTAGTGAAATACTTAAGCCAGATTCATCTCAATACCAACGCATCTTTAATTTAATCATTTTAGTTTATAATTTTATACGACTGAACAAATCAAACCTTTTTCAATATCAAAGCAAAGGAAGAACAGAATAGAGTACATTAAAAAACGTTTCAATGCAAGACAAAACACAATAAGAAAAGAATGAAATGGGAACTCTTGGAAGGAATTGTAATAAGAAAAAACTCATAAGGTTTCAGAATTAGTTTTGAGTTTCATCCATTCCTTTAGTATTTTTTTAAGTAAGGTACGATGCCCTTCACCGTGAACTTAAAGGTTGACTGAAATTTAAGATATCATAAGTAGTTCAAACTAGGTACTTTCTTAACTAGTTTCTCTATTTTCTGTATCTAGAAATAGAACAGCTATTTACTATAATTGAGTTAGTTCCTAGAGTTTATTTTTTGAACTAGTTCAGCTAGTTACATCTTGGAATAGTTAATTTAATTACTGTTTTGAAGTGGTTACAATTATTACTGTTTTAAGGAATTTAATTACGTGTGAAATCACAGCAGATAAAGATAGACCTCCTAATAATTAATGAATTAATATTTTATTCAACGAATTTTAAAGATATATCATTGAAAAAGAAAACAAACATTCATAAATAATTGTAGAAATAGTCCTACAGTGTTACAAAATTAATATTTCTACCTTGAAGTAGTTTTCTGTAGTCGTATTATTTTACAACAGAAGCTATTTGGATTAGTCACGAAAATGGCCTTTGGGGTTCCTGTCAGGATTAATATTAAAAAAGTCAGGGAAGAATGATGTCTAAATAGAATAATAAATAAGATAAATGTAGTTTTAAAAATAAATTAAGTGTTTTCATGCTTCAAATAGTGAGTGAGTGTGTAAATTCGTCAGAGGAAGAAGGGAAGTATTATCAGCCGATAAAAAAAAGAGGACTCATAGGGTGAATTTCTCATTTTCTTCCCTCTATTTCTGTTTCGTACTTTGGTGTATAAGTGTAATAGTGCTAGACTACTTAGGTACGTCAAGTTAAGTGGCAGCCCACCTCGCAAAATAGATTTCAAAGTCTCTAAGTAGGCAACATGGTTTAAAGTAGTTCCATTAGTTAGGGTTTGGGCTATTAATGTAAATGCGATTATTGTTTGGATGAGTATAAGACACTGAGGGTGGACCTAATTAGCTTCAATCCCTTGAGAGCTCTATTATTGGTGATATTACTCAGCCATTTTGTGGTCAATGCATTGTAGATGGCCAGCAGCAGCGTAGCAGCCTACCACGGATCCAATGAAATATGAAACGGTTGTTGAGGACAGCTCACAAGCGCTTCACTGGATAATAACAGACCCCTAGACTACAGAGCAGCGTGGAACAAACCTTTAAAACCCACTACACAAATAGGATCGTTACGAAAATAAACTTATCTATCAGTTCACACCTTAACTAGAGCCATTTTAAAATATTCACACGCCTTTTTAAAACAATTACTCTTTTCAATAATTGCATCAAGTCTTGTTAGCAGTTCGAACTATGAACACATATAGACCTACGCGATTGGGGCAGGGATAGGAATATATAATTTAGAGTAAATGTATCTGCATTGGCGTGGTGGGAGAGTGAAAAACCATTTAGGAAAAATACCTTCAGTATGCCCGGTCGGTATCTCAATACCAGCTTACCCAATATGGCACAGTGGTTCTAACCTGGGGGTCATGGTATGTTTAAGGTGGGGTTACAATTCTGGTTGAGGTTATAGCTTTATGTTTACTTTTTAAAGTTATCATAATGGTTACAAGAATGTGCAAAATTAAAATTGAAATACAAGCTGTTAAAATTATATGTTACTGTTTAGTTTCTTAACTCCGATAGTAAATTGCTGATTTAGTTTGCTATAGCAGTCTCGTGTTTAGGAGAGCGGCGCTGCTAGCTTAACCTCCGAAATACCCACTGAGCTCGTTGATTTTCTTTTGCGACATCTGGGTGCGTGCATGCCACGGAGCGCACACCATCATCACTCATATCCTCACACACCACTCATCACTCATATCTTCACACACCACTCATCACTCATATCTTCGCACACTCACACTCATACCACTCATATCTTCGCACACCACTCATCACTATATTTTCACACACCGCTCATCACTCATATCTTTGCACACCACTCATAACTCATGGAACAGCTTGTGCATACCGAGCAGATCGCACTTCGTACCCGGCTAGGGAAAGCCAGTCTTCACGGAGCATTCGTACTGTATTGTTTATTAAACCTTCCTTTTATTTTTTATTTAAAGTTTTTTAATTTTTAATTTAAAGTTTTTAATTTTGCTTTTAAAATATTTATTAAAATGGAAAAAGTGATTATTGATATCAGTAGTGATTATAGTGATGACATAACAACAGCGGAAAAATGTATATGCCTCTTGTCCAGATTTCAGGGTACTTCGAAATATTATTTTTTTCTTTTTTCTTTTGTGTCACTCATCTTCTTCCTAAAACACACTCAGTCTGTAGAAAATCCGTACAAGACAAACGTCAAAGTAAAGTAAAATTGACAAAATATTAATATAGTGTGCACTGAACAACACTGAGGGTTTGTTTTGATCTTGAACCAACCAATGAGAGCACCGCGCATATCGCACAACCTTTCACAAAAACAAACCAGTTTGTTTCTTGTGTCTGGTCGGAGTGAAGCGCGGAGTGTGAGGTGCTCGGCGTCCACGCTCCCGTTTCTTCATATAGGTGTGTTTCTGCAACTTGTGTGGAGATAAGAGTGATGAGCGATGTGTGGAAATAAGGAGTGATGAACGATGTGTGGAGATAGAGTGATGAGCTATGTCGGAGATAAGGAGTGATGAACGATGTGTGGAGATAGGAGTGATGAGCTATGTGCGGAGATAAGGAGTGATGAACGATGTGTGGAGATAGGAGTGATGAGCTATGTGCGGAGATAAGGAGTGATGAACGATGTGTGAGATAGAGTGATGAGCTATGTGCGGAGATAAGGAGTGATGAACGATGTGTGGAGATAGGAGTGATGAGCTATGTGCGGAGATAGGAGTGATGAACGATATGTGGAGATAGGAGTGATGAGCTATGTGCGGAGATAAGGAGTGATGAACGATGTGTGGAGATAGGATGATGAGCTATGTGCGGAGATAAGGAGTGATGAACGATGTGTGGAGATAGGAGTGATGAGTTATGTGTGGAGATTTGTAGCATTTATTTGGGATATATGCTCCAAAAAAGGTTTAAAACAAGAAAACTCACCAAAGTGCCCCACTATTGCTGCGCCAACTTACTGTTTCCCACACACAAAAAAGACAACAACTTGCCTCTACCAAAATATTGATCAACTGAACGAGGAGAAATATTGGACTAGTAAAGTGTTCTATACCTCGAGGTGGGGTGTGGAAAGTGTGTGACGCGCCTGCGCAAATGGATTGTTATGCCAGAGTTAATTGTTCTACGTAAATTCTTCCAGCTCCGCGTGTGTTAACCCTAATATTCTAACCCCTCCCTCTCGTCATTATGTCGTGTTGACCGATGTTTTGTATTTACCCCTCTTCCCCCTCTTTGAGCTTGTATAATCATATAAATACTGGTGTTGTTCAACATGGACGGTACTTCTTGACAGGGCTGTCCTCTAGGACACACCTTGGTGTCCAGGAAATATTCGCAAGGTACAAAATCCCATTTCGGCAGTTGTATATTAGAAATTCTTTTTCGTCGTATTCAACTTATAAATATGTCAAAACTTTGGAATTAGTCAATATGTCAAACATTTTGGACTTAGAATCTTTTTCATCATATTCAACTTATAAATAAGTCTAAAATTTGGACTTAGTAAATATGTCAAGCATTTTGGACTTAGTGAATATGTCAAACATATTGGACTTAGAATCTTTCTCTTCGTATTTAACTTGTAATTATGTCTAACATTTTGGACTTAGTAAATATGTCAAACATATTGGACTTAGAATCTTTTTTGTCATATTCAACTTATAAATATGTCTAAAATTTGGACTTAGTAAATATGTCAAACATTTTGGACTTAGTGAATATGTCAAACATATTGGACTTAGAATCTTTCTCTTCGTATTTAACTTGTAATTATGTCTAACATTTTGGACTTAGTAAATATGTTAAACATATTGGACTTAGAATCTTTTTCGTCATATTCAACTTATAAATATGTCTAAAATTTGGACTTAGTAAATATGTCAAACATATTGGACTTAGAATCTTTTTCGTCATATTCAACTTATAAATATGTCTAAAATTTGGACTTAGTAAACATGTCAAACATTTTGGACTTAGTGAATATGTCAAACATATTGGACTTAGAATCTTTCTCTTCGTATTTAACTTGTAATGATGTCTAAAATTTGGACTTAGTAAATATGTCAAACATTTTGGACTTAGAATTTTTAACGTCACTATGAATGTTGTAGTCTATTCTGGACTTGGAATATTTTACCTAACCAGGAATCATATTTAACTGATAAATGTTTATTCTGCATCGCCAATATGGCGTCTATACCTGATTGTTTTGTAAGGAATATATTTATTTGCGTGGCGGATATAACAGAGATATCTGTGGGTAATTGTTTGTATCGAAAATGCCCATCAGGCAGTGGGAAGTTTTCGTATTGTAAATGTAAAGTTATAAGTATTTTGGTATGAACCCTTTTCTACTGAATGGCCCATACGGCAAAAGTATTGTATTATCGTTACGTAAGGAGTATTTTTGTCTGCATAGCCAGATTTTGTATTGGAATATTGTCGTCATTTAACTCATTGGCCTTGCGGGCTTATAGAGTTCATTGTTCATTGTTGTCAATTACGATATTATGATCGTATGCTAATAGTTACATGAATTGTAAGCAATTCAAGATTGTACAACCAAATCACGTATTTTCGATACTCTGTTCAAGTTTATTCTCGCCATCAATAAAACTACAAATTGTTACCATTGACATATATTCTTCTAAATCAAGGATTCCTGTTTTATCCTTCGCCTTTTCCTGTTATGAACACAACATAATTGAGGTGTGAGTTCGTGGAGAATATAAGTAAATGGGCCTGTGGTTGGCCTGTTTACTTTTGTTTGTATCCTCACAGCCCCTCTGCAATTGTTGTATTTTTTTCTATTTGTCTGTTGTGCGCCAGCCTTATTCTTCGGGGAAGAGTAAGGGCGGCGGTACAATAGGAGTGTGAGTGATGAGGCGATGTGTGGATAGGAGTGATGAGCGATGTGTGGAGATAGGAGTGATGAGCGATGTGTGGATATTGGAGTGATGAGCGATGTGTGAGATAGGAGTGATGAGCGATGTGTGTGGATGATAGGAGTGATGAGCGATATGGGAGATAGAAGTGATGAGCGATGTGGGATGATAGGAGTGATGAGCGATGTGTGGAGATAGGAGTTATGAGCGATATGTGGAGATAGGAGTGATGAGTGGTGTGTGAAGATATGAGTGGTGAGTGGTGTGCGAAGATATGAGTGATGAGTGGTGTGTGAAGATATGAGTGATTAGTTGTGTGTTAAGATAGGAGTGATGAGCGGTGTGTGGAGATAGGAGTGATGAGCGATGTGTGGAGATAAGGAGTGATGAGCGATATGTGGAGTAGGAGTGATGAGTGGGTGTGAAGATAGAGGTGAGTGGTGTGCGAAGATATGATGATAGTGTGTGAGAAGATATGCGGATTAGTTGTGTGTTAAGTAGGAGTGATGAGCGATGTGGGAGATAGGAGTGATGAGCTGATGTGTGGAATAGGAGTGATGAGCGATGTGTGGAGATAAGAGTGATGAGCGATTGTGAGTAGAGTGATGGCGATGTGTGGAGATAGGAGATGAGATATGGAGATAGAAGTGTGAGCGATGTGCGGAGATAGGAGTGATGAGCGATGTGTGGAGATAGGAGTGATGAGCGATGTGTGGAGATATGAGTGATTAGTGGTGTGTTAAGATAGGAGTGATGAGCGGTGTGTGGAGATAAGGAGTGATGAGTGATGTGTGGAGATAGGAGTGATGAGCGATATGTGGAGATAGGGAGATGGGATGATGAGCGATGTGCGGAGATAGGAGTGATGAGCGATGTGTGGAGATAGTAACATGATGATGAGCGATGTGTGGAGATAGGAGTGATGAGCGATGTGTGGAGATAGGAGTGATGAGCGATGTGTGGAGACAAGGAGTGATGAGCGATGTGTGGGATAAGGAGTGATGAGCGATGTGTGGAGATAGGAGTGATGAGCTATGTGTGGATATAGGAGTTATGAGCGATATGTGGAGATAGGAGTGATGAGTGGTGTGTCAAGATATAGTGGTGAGTGGTTTTCGAAGGTATGAGTGATGAGCGGTGTGTGAAGATAGGAGTGATGAGTGATGTGTGGAGATAGGAGTGATGAGGGATGTGTGGAGATACGAGTGATGAGCGATGTGTGGAGATATGAGTGGTGAGCGATGTGTGGAGATAGGAGTGATGAGTGGTGTGTGAAGATATGAGTGGTGAGTGGTGTGCGAAGGTATGAGTGATGATCGGTGTGTGGAGATAGGAGTGATAAGTGATGTGTGGAGATAGGAGTGATGAGCGATGTGTGGAGATAGGAGCTATGGGTGATATGTGGAGATATAAGTGGAGTGGGTGTGATAGTTGAGTGTTGAGATAGGAGTGATGAGCGATGTGTGGAGATAAGGAGTGATGAGCGATGTGGGAGATAAGGAGGGATGAGGATGTGCGGAGATAAGGAGTGATGAGCGATGTGCAGAGATAAGGAGTGATGAGCGATGTGTAGAGATAAGGAGTGATGAGCGATGTGTGGAGATAGGAGTGATGAGATGTATGGAGATAGGAGTGATAAGCGATGTGTGGGATAAGGAGTGATGAGCGATGTGTATGGATAGAGTATGAGCGATAGTAGATGATAAGCGATGTGTGGAGATAAGAGTGAATGAGCGATGTACGGGATCATCGGCATGCACGCACCCTAATTAATTCCATTCACTTTAAAAGCAATTTATAATAATTAGACCGAGCACGCGGGCTTAACGTCACGTTTCTTTAGTTGGTAAGTGATTAGGTCAGGATTCAAATTTAACTGGGGTTACTGAGGGAGATTTGTACTAAAGGGTTTTATCTGTCTCCTTCCATGCAAATAAATGTACATTTATTATAAACTTTACCTACCCCACAAGTGTAATTAAACGCGGATAGCCCGGACCAGAAGTAAGATTCAATGGAAATAATAATTTAAAACTAGAATATGAACGCATGTAGGCTATCGAGAGATCGCGAGGGTCCACAAGCGTTATTGAGACATTCATATAATTTGGGGAGTGGGAATTAACGAGACTGTTTAGAGGATGTGTATTCATACTAGCTTGTAGAACGAGAGATATATCTCATTTGGAACGCCCCTTTACTCCCTCCGCTCTCAGAACACCAAGCCAAGATTCAAATCTGCACATTCCCGGTAACCAAAAGTCAGTCTATGGTGGGGTGGATCCAGTAAAACTCGTGACTACTAGTGCGGGTTTCACAAGCCATTGACGCCATAGCCGTTTGTTTTGAAGTTCAGTCACCTTTGAGAGGTGATATTGACAGCTCTAAGATAAATATAATACCTAATTATCTGATTTTGACAGTGCTAATATAAATGAAACGCTTCATTATTGAAGTTGGAAGCTTTACATTGATTTTTACGTGCTGCTAGAGAACTTAGACCCACTATACATGACCGTGGTTACCGTACTTAATTCAGTATATAATTCAGTTGAAGTCAATTGCTATCCTTCGTACAACCAATTAAAACCGCAACTATTAGAAAAACATGTGACTTTCATGAAAACTAGCGTGTAATTTGTTAATAGTCCAGCAGGGCTAGTATGACCAAGACAAAAAACAAATTTGTGACCGTTAGCAGAGAGACGCTAGCTTGACTTTGCGTCAAACGTTATCATGGCCGACCATTTTGCGGAAGCAAAGTCCTTGCGAGTGAAAATATTTTCCTAGTAGAGTGACGCTAAGTTTCATATACATTTTACTTGACCTTTGGTTTGCATTAGGAGGTTATGTTTGCTAGATTTTGTAATTCATTAGGTGTTTTGTGTTACGTAATTTAAACTTGCCATCTCATTAGCCCAAAAATAATCTCAAAACTTGTGTGTGTTTCACATAATCTAACTTTAAATAGGCCTATTTCATAGTTGAATAATTATTTATTGGTATTTATAGCTAAAGTAAAACGAAATACCTTTGTTAAAAAAATGTTTGATGGAATCTATTTGGATTAATTGTATTTTATAGATCTATTCACAAGTGAAAAAGTATGGTATATTTCAAAATACACATTGAGTTTTTAATTTTTACGCGCATAAATTATTTTCTGGAAGAGATTGTATTTATGTTGGTGACATTAACTATTCTCAAAACAATTATGAAAACAATTACCTTGTGTATATGTAAGGTTATTTTGTGATATATTTCATGTTTATTTCAGTACAATTTTTCTACCGAATTAAGTAAACTAAATATCGACGTATGTAAGGGGTATGAAACTTCAGTGCAGATTTGAAAAAAGTATTATGCATGCGCCGACAAGTTGTAGGACAGCTGACCTTATTGTGACATCGGGACCAAGGTGGAATAAAAGTATGTATGCATGCGCCGACAAGTTGTAGGACAGCTGACCTTATTGTGACATCGGGACCAAGGTGGAATAAAAGTATGTATGCATGCGCCGACAAGTTGTAGGACAGCTGACCTTATTGTGACATCGGGACCAAGGTGGAATAAAAGGGGACGCGCGAAAAGGTCTTAGCAGTTTTCACGCAAACTTTTTTTTTTTCAAAAAATAAATCAAATATTGCTTCACTGGAAACATAAGCGTTTCTTCATATGGTGATCTTGAATATCTGTCATAATTATGTTAGAGTTTGATGATAAATTTTTTCTATGAAGATAAAATGCTATAATAAAATTCGTGGACACCCTTGACCTACGTTCAAGAACTGTGTGACTAAAATTAAATATTATGTTTCTACTGGATTAAAGTTTAATTTATTTTTCCGAAAAAAAAAAGCTACACAAATTGCAAAGGTACTGTCCTTAACTTACAAGCCTTACCATCCCACCTGAAGCCCTTTACCTCTACTACCTGTCTAAAAACATTATCTTGCAATTTAGTTATTTCTGAATTTTGACGGCATGAAAGAGAGGAAGGAGTATTAGTAACAAATAGGTGTGTATAGCTATGACAGTTTCGAAGCATGTTACATACTATAAATAGACTTGGCTATATTTCCCTCAACTTAAATACCAACACCTATGGCCTTATCCAAGAAATATTTTCAGAAGAAAGTGAAGGGAATGGGTCATTATTTTTTATTTTAGTTTTGTACACCACTTATTAGTACCCATTCGAGCTGTCAATATATTTACATTAATGTGGCAGAGATGGTAAATTTATAATTTGGAGGATATGCATGTGAATTTTCGTGAAGGTATGAGAAACCTTTTAGGATAAACACTCTGACTATTCCTAAACTGGATTCAAGCCCTGATCTCCTGAAATCTAGCAATAAAGTCTATTGAGAAATGGGAGTCTTAGACCAAGTGGTGTTGAATGCTGGTACAAGAAAATTACCATTGTAGCTGTGTGAGAGTGTAAAGTAAATTAAAATAGTACTTTTTCCTGTATGTTTACACATTCATAAAAACCCATTAACACAAGGCGCATTGGCGGTATAATTTCACTGACAAAAGGTATGGGCCTGTCGTCATAAAAAACACGTAATAATAATAATATAAAAATTAAATTAAAATATATTGTAGAGTATAATTTTTACATAGTCGAAACAATAACAAAAATATTTTTACAGTACTAACCGATGATAATAGACAATAGATGTTCGACAATTATTGTTACTAGATTTCCTTAAATAATAATGCTATGTCGGTAGCTACCGCAAGTAATGGAGTTCTGCTACCTATAAAGCAAAATAACCGAAGATAACAGAAGCAAGAATGATATTATAAGTAGAATGGTGCAGGCGAGGAAAGCTTTTCATAACTTTTCATTGCTAATCTAGACTAGCATAAATTTGGAAATCAGGAAAATGTTCATATATGTTTGGAGTGCTGTGCTTTATAGGAAAAGATTAGAATAATTCGAAATATGGTGCTACAGAAGAATGTTGAAATTTTCATGAATGGAGACAGTATCAAATACAGAATGAAAATGAAGAAAGGAAACTTAGGAAAGGTATACAGCAAAGAAGAGTAAACATGGTAGGCCATATACTGAGACATGACAGTTTGACAGATATATTTTTAAGAAAGAGATGTGATAGTAATAATAATAATAATAATAATATTTAGCACCACGTCGTACTACCCGCTCAGGTTATACGCTTTATTAAGTATTAATTACGCTAATGGATTAGGAAGGTTGAATTAGAGGAAGTGAACCCGAATTTGTGTGGAGGGAGAGTGGAAAACCATTTAGGAAAAACCACCCTCAGTTCACCCGACCGAGATTCGAACCTCGATCTCCCCGTCCTCAGCAGTCCAGCTCAACACGACAAGCGCGTTAGCCAACTACGCCACCGAGGCGGGTTAAGAGATGTGGAAGGGGGAATTTCAAGAGGGAGACCAAGATTGGAGAGCATTAATTAGAAGAAGGAACAAAGCTGTAAAACAATGTGGCTCCGGATAGAGAGCTGCAACAAACCAATAGTAAGATAGATGACCTAATGATAATATCAGTACTCAATTAATAATCATTTAAATTGAACTATTCATTGATTGAACCTTTAATAGTTCACCTTCAGAAATATATATATTTGAATATTTTTTTACGACTTTAAAAAAAAATTGAAGTGTCACTAACAATCCACTTGATCAACAATTTTAAGAACAAAAATGAAATCAATAATTTCACGAGACAAAGACAACGTGACTCTACATCGCTGGACAAGCGTACTGAACGCCAAACTCGTCTAGCCTGCGGTGACGGGGAGGGCTCCATTCTAGTCCCGGTTGGGTATTCCAAGAGTTTTTTTTCTAAATGGTGTTCCAACCTCACTCTACGACAAATTCTGGCTCATTTTCTCTTTAATACACCTTCCTAGCTCCTATCTCATTAGTGTTACTAAGTGAATACACCACGGCCTATAAAGTTAACATTTGAATATTAATAACACCTGAGACTTACTGATAAAATGTCCATCAAAATAATACAAATTTCTCAGGTGAGAGTCAAACCAGAAGTCCTTTAATTGAAAGTTTTATTTTTTTTAAGTGATTTGGCGATAGTCATATCCGATTAAACTTTTGAGAAACCAAGCATAATTGTTGGCATATTTGTTTTATTTTTCTGAATGTTGGCTTAATTAAATTTTCAAGATTGTTTTAAAACTACCCTCTTGAATAAATGATGGTTCTTTGAACCTTTAATTAAGAGGGACTTGCTTAAACATCCTCAGAAATGGAGTTTTCCTAAACTTATCAACACAAGGAGAGGACGCTTGACGCTCAAGATTATTTTATTATTTAAAAATAAAGGGGTTTGGTGAGTTATGTATTTTACTATTTTTTAGCACCACGTCTTATCATCATATTTTAATATTGCTATAAATAATTATAATATAAAATTATAATACCCTCATCAGTGGGTATGTGGACTAAATTTCATCATAGTTTATCCTGGTTTGACGATAATGGAGAGGTCAAGGTTCAAATCCCAGCTGATTGGTTTTAGGTTGTATTTATCCTGAATCTCCTTCAAGACAAATTCGGGTACATTCCTTTTAAACTCATCTTATCAATCTCTACCCCACTAGTAATGTTAAAACGCCTACATTTCGGACGAGTAATAAATAATATGCGATAAAAAAAGTTCAATATTAATTTTGAGACGCAATATTTTATTTGGTTTGAATTACCATGGGTAAAGCTTAAAGAGCCATTTTTGTAATTAATTCAAATATATTTAAAAAAAATGGCACTCAGACGCAGGCAGCACTAAATATTGGCATAGTTTTCAGAATTTGTGCCGTTATGGTTGCTGCCAGCAGCACCCACTGTTTTTTGGTCTTTTCACGAAAACTATAGTGGCACAAATTATGGGGATAAGATAGTCTTGTGGCACAAATTCATCACTAAATATTGGCATAGGTTTCAGAATTTGTGCCGTTATGGGTGCTTCCAGCAGCACCCACTGTTTTTTGGTGTTTTCACGAAAACTATGGCAGCACAAATTATGGGGATAGGATATTCTTGTGGCACAAATTCAGCACTAAATATTGTCATAGGTTTCATAATTTGTGCCGTTACGGGTGCTGCTACGAGAAGTTGGCAGCACCCATAGTTTTTTTTTTGTGTTTTCACGAAAACTATGGCAGCACAATTATGGGGATAGGATATTCTTGTGGCACAAACTCAGCACTAAATATTGGCATAGGTTTCATAATTTGTGCCGTTAGGGGTGCTGCCAACTCCAAGGACCTAACTCAAGTTACTCAAGGTTCTCCAAGCAGACGATGCAGAAACTTTTATGTGCAGATGAGGCATGGCATCTTCTATTGTTTGTCAATAGTTAATAAATCTAACTTGATAGTGTATATAAATGACGGATGTAGTTAAAAAAATGGCATCTCTCAAGTTAAATTAGGATTTTTTTAAAAGTTGAAAACCTCCTCGGTGGTGTAGTTATCTAACGCGCTAGTTTCGTGTTGAGCTAGACTGTGGAGGACAGGGAGATCGAGGTTCAATTTGTTTTAAATTATCTAAAACTATTTTAATGTTCAGTGTTTAGATCAAAACTAAAACACATTGATGATGCAAAAGTTGAGATTTTTTTGTATCACAACATCTTACTACCTGTTCAGGTTATACGCCTATGTACTAATTACACTAATGGGTTAGGGATTAGGAAGGCTTAATCTAGATGAAATGCACACACCTTTTCGTGGTGGGAGAGTGGAAAGCCATTTAGGGAAACTACCTTCAGTGCATCCGACCGGGATCGAACTCCAATCTCCCTGTCATTGGCATCTAGTCCAACACAAGATTAGCGCGTTAGACCACGGAGACACGGAAGCGGGTACGAGATTATTAATACTGGATAAAAAAATTGCAGATTAAAATTTCGATACCGATACTTACTGTTATCGATACTTTTCTTTCGATTCTAGTCCGGTATCGCTATTTTTCTTCCGATACTTTTAATGTGTACAGTATCGATACCACATCCCTAGTCGGGGAAGGCACTTTTTGCAACAGCTCCATAAATATAAGTTTTAAATTCGATTTCTGTCACAAGCCAAATTCTAGACACATGTCCTGGGGATATGTTGAACTTTTCGTATATTTGTATGGTGTCACAAAATATAATTTCCCAATCCCAACTTTTAGAAGAATTTTAAAATTTATTCGTAAACAAGATAACTCGAAAATATTCAAAAAACTAAATAAAATTAAATATTAACTATATTTCAATAAAATTTGTTCGTAAATATTTCTATTTTATAACATTTTAAAATCATATGTTTTCCACACGATCAAAACTGCCTGGGTCTCGAGTGTCAAACGTTGTGGAAGCAGGGGTAGGAGAGGTAAGTTACCTGTGCCAATGAGCACACGGTATAAATGTAAATATAGCTTAGCCTCGTTTTCCGGCAATCGGGAGGTCAGGTTTTGAATCCCAACTGGGCTTATTAAGGATAGTTTTTATAAAATTGATTCTTAATATCCCTCCACACAATTGCGAATAAATTTTATTTAAATTTTACCTTCCACTTATCCTCCAAATTAGCGTAATTAATATGAATAGGTACAACCTGAACGTGCGCCAAGACGCAGTGTAAGGAAATAAAAACGTTTTTGCTACTTTCAGATGTAACACGTTACAAGTAACAGTACAATTAAATGGCATAATACTCACCCTGCGACCCGTTTGGACTTCAGACCTCCTCCCTTTAACACACTATCTAACTGACTGAAAGGAAGTGTGGACCAAATCTGCAAGCGACAAAGACCACGCCTAAGAAAAACAAGTGAAGGTGGCTGCACGTACTTAGTTATTATTTCTTCCGCCTGGGCTGTTCCTTGCACCTTCCTTCTACACATTTTACTAGTTTCCAGAATGCTCGCAATATTTCTACGCTCTTCTCGGTCTCTTCCCTCTAACTCCCTCTCCCCTCCCCTATTCTTTATGATCACGTGATCTTGTGTTGTCACTATATATGGCCGTTTTTGTTTATATCTGTACTCATTGTACCATTATCTTTGACGAGGTAAGCGATACATTTTAATCTAAGGCTTAACTTATGCTTTTTTCAAAATTCCCTTTTGGCTAGATTACAGAATCCTTTCAAAATTATTAATTTAGACTTATTTTAAATTGCTGTAATGGATGGGGATATTTTCCTTTATAAGCGGGCTAATGTATAGCAACGTTTCAATTAAAATTATGTCTTATTGAGGAGAGAAGATTTTCTTTTAATCTTTAAAATAACTCCGGTTTCACCGCTTGGCGGCTAGCGTTTAATTGCGTTCTCACGTAAGCTATGACCATCCTGCTGATGGGTAGATGGCATCGTTTATTGAGTAAATAATTGTTTGGTAAAATAAACTAAATGGCACGAGAAGGCAGGGCACTTAAAAACATTTAATATTGTGCTTTATAACTTTAATTGTATCATAGTACATTTTACTGTCATGAGATGGCAGAACACTTAAAAATTATTATTATTGTCTCATAACTTCTATTGTATTATATTAAATATTGTTTCCACGGGATGGCAGAGAACTTAATAATTGATTATGTTTTATAATCTTTAAAACTTTAATTGCTTTATTGTTGTCACGAGATGGCAGAGCTATTAAAGAATAATATTTTATTTTATAATCTTGGAAACTTATTTAAAATACAAATTGTTGTCACGACATTTAAGATATGGATTATATCGAAACTTGATTTTTGGGAAGTACTATTGGTTGTTAACTTTTCAGAATTAAATTTTTAACTATTCTACCTGAAAGCCACGAGGTGGTAAGTCTCTGTTCATAATGTACAGTACATATTGTTATTGTTTAAAATCGATTGTTTCTTGAATAAAAGCATTGTTCTCCTGTAATTCCTTGCCCCTTTTATTTCTCTCGGGGGTGGGGGGTGGGGGTTACACAGATGCCATATGAACAAAAAGGAAATTAATTATTGATTTATGCCTATAATTATCCAAGTTGACATAATACTATTTACTATTAAAGAGGTTATTTTATAAGACAAAATAAATCAAGTTTGATTATAATATATTTATTTTAATGTATGACATCTTTGACCGAGAGATAGATATTATCTAGTTGAGTCATCTATGTGTGTAGTCTTTTAACCACTCTGGTGTCACAGAACATTGTCCAGGTTACACCTATACTCCATTCGCGGTAGGAATTACTCTCTGAAAGATTTTTTTCCCTACCAATATCCTACTATATAATAGATTTCTGGTAGGGAAAAAGGCCTTTCAGAAAACAATTCCTACGCTGAACAGACTTTAGGTAGGTTCTCTACACGTCGTACCCACAATGAGATGATGTGATGGTAGTTATTATGAAGGTGTTTAACTAGGATTGATCTTAAAATTAACTTAAGCTTAACTAACCAAACCCTGGCAACCGTTGGGATAATTCCTCTTTAGGGAAAAACACCCATGTTACCAGCCGGGATTCAATCTCGCGACCCCAATTTTCTTAGCAAGGTGTACTGGCCACTTAACCACGGGGTCAGTATTATAGTTTATTAAAAAAGTATATCGATTAAGCTACAATTTATAAAATAATAATCAATTTCAAATATATGTTTACCAATTATTTGCTCATCAACTTCGCTTAATATCTCTTAACATATCTTTAAATAACATAAATGAACCTTTATTATATTTGCTTAACATACATTTTACAAAGGATTATTTTAATATTAGATGTAGGTTACTAAACTTTAGTAATATTATATTTTTATTTGAATAAGATCCAATACCTTATCGTAGTCGGTAGTGCGTCTTACTCCTGAGGTATAGATAGGTTACAGGTTATATTACTGACATAACATAAAAAATATAATTGGTGAAAATGGGACTTAAATTTGTAACAGTGATGACTTAATGGGCGTAGTAGTGGGTGTTTAATCTGTCCCAAAATTAAGTTATTTTGTAAGTCGTGTGCTGATATTATTGGTTGGTCAAGGAAGTGCTCAAAGCTAAAAAAAATAATTAAAAAAATCGCATTGCATGGTATGCACCAGAAACTTTTTATTTTGAAAGTCAGCTCAACCTCTATTTGTTAAAAAGAGGGTAGTTAGTCTGTAACAAAAGTGTGTTTATGGTTGAGAGCCACAATGGCAGAGGTGGAGTTCTGATCGCCCTTATAAAACAACCTAATCGTACGTCACTGAACACAGAAGTTTGTGGCGAAGAACATTTCCGCCTATGTTGGTATTCTGGCCGCAAACCATGTTTGAGAGTCGCTCGCTGTAATTGGGTTTCGGCTCAAGTCAACTTCGGGGACACATAGTTCCGCATTCATTGAGACAGTCAACGAGGGTTGGGGGAGGAGGGGGAGACAGTTTCTGTGACCCTATACTCACTGACGAACTTTCGATGTGTACGCGGCTACGTTGGGTCGCCCGGCCAGCTCCATGGCTGAATGTTTAGCGTGGTCGACCACAAGTCTAGAGGGTTCTAGTTAGATTATAAGAGCCGCTGACAAATATATTTACAATTTGTACATAGCCCTGTTATTCACTCTTATTATTATTATTATTATTATTATTATTATTATTATTATTATTATTATTATTATTATTAGCACCGCGTCTTACTACCCGCTCGGGTTGTACGAACTTACGCTAATGTGTAATGGTAGGGTGATTGTGAGATGAAATGAAGGACCTACAGTTTAACGTGGAATCCGAACCACGGTGGAGGCCTGGCATTCCCCACATTCACAAGATGTCTTGTCAGAGGTGAAGGAAGGGTTTGGTAATCAGATAAATCTGTGCCGGGACCAAGGATTGTACCCCGGACCCTCAACACAGAAGTCCGACACCTTACCCCTAGACCACCAGGTCACCGTTATTCACTCAATTAATGTTTGCAGCAGCAGCACAATTATTTCTTGGGAATAGTTCAAATACATTTAGTTCACTGAGAGCAGATTATATATATTTAGTTTATCAGTTCTTTAAAACAGGGGCGCCCAAACTTTTTAAACTGAAGCAGCTCTTGCACCATCAGAACTACAGACTGGAGCCCATCTAAAAATTTTACACTGATATTATGAACATGGTGATCACGACAAGGAAGGACAGGTAGACAACCGGCCTGACAGTGAAAGGAGAGCAAATTGAAGATAGTAAAGAGTTTTAAGTAACTAGGGAGTATTGTAGAGGAGAGTGAAAGGAAGAGGAAAGAAACAATTGAGAGAGGAAGGCAAGTGGAGGAATTTTTCCGAAGGGGGAAAGCTTGATTTGGAGCAGCGCTATTCCGGACAAGTGCAAGGGAGTGATCTACAGTGCATATTACCTACAAATATTGACGTACGTTGCAGAAATGTGAGTAATGAAGGAATAGGATAAGAACAAAATGCAGGGGAGTGAAATGAGAGATTAAGAGGAGTAGTAAAGGAAGAGCAAGTCCAGGACAGGATAAAGAAGGCACGACTAAAGTGGTATGGTCATGTGAGAAGAATTGAGAAGTAAAAGATGCCCAGAAAGGAGGATGTTGCATAAGTAGGTGGGGGTAGGAGGCCGAGAAGAAGACCGAGGGACAGCTGGAGTAAGTAGGAGTGTGGAGGAGAGAGGAGAGGACTGGGCTAAGGGGGAGGGGGGAAGAGTGAGAGAGGTGGTGAAGAGGTTTAAATTCCAAACAGACCCAGCCAGTGGCTGATAGCTGTTCATGATGTTGATGATGCTTGTGAACATCCAAAAACGAAAGTTAAATTTTACAAGTATAAGAGTATAAATAAAAAGGAATACATCACAAGCTCTGGCCTTTGGCACCTGTCCTTTGTTCAGATTTCAAAAAATTGGCAATCCTAATTAGTGATGCTATTTTATAGTGTTGAAAATAATTTAATAATATTCTAAAATATCCTCGCGGGGCCTGAGGTAACTAGGGCAAAGCCCATTTTGAAACGCGCCGATCTAAAATCACATCAGTGGGCACACTTTTTAAATATAAAGCTCATTTAGCCTGGTTTGCCAATGATGATTAGGTCTAGCTAAGCTTGAATACCAGCTGTATGTAAGTCTACTGAGGGAGTTTTCTACTAAAACCGTTTCCCACCTCCTCCATGCAAATTATGACACATTTTTATTCAAATTCTATCTAATCATTCTAATCCCATTGGCGTAATTAATGTATATGCGTCTAGTCCAAACGGGAATTAAGACGCGGTGAAAATAAGAAGCAGTTCACCAGCTCATATACGACAGCTCCTTTCACCTAACATCACAATTTCTAGTATAGTGATCTGTCGTCTAAGGGAAGAAATTCCTAGGTGAGGTACGACTCATTTAAACTAGAGCTCACTTTGCTTCATCCTGATCTATTTGTCTGCTCAAAAATCATACCGATATAATTATAATATAATTAATTATTTGAGACACTCATATACGATACTTACTAAAATATAATTTTTAACTTCTAGCAAACCATAGCATATTAATTACTAGCAGAGATGCCACAAGTCGACTGTGGTAACCACGCGATGGATTGCGTGGTTATCCCACGATATTATTTTATTCGCTTCAAACAGGCAGAAAAAATATTTTAATTTTATTTCTTCTGACCCAGTTTTTGATTAATCTAAAAAAAATCAAAACAAAATTTTTAAATTATTGGTTCAATGTGCAGAAGGGCTACTATTAATTATTATTAAATTATTATTATTTAGCACCGCGTCTTACTACCCGTTCTGGTTATACGCTTTAAGTACTAACTACGCTAATGGATTGGGAATTGGGAAGGTTGAATTAGAGGAAGTGAACCCACATTGGAGTGGGGAAGAGTGGAAAACCATTTAGGAAAAACCACTCCCAGTTCATTCGACCGAGATTCGAACCTCGATCTCCCCGTTATCGGTGGTCGAGCTCAACACGACTAGCGCGTTAGCCAACTACGCCACCGAGGCGGGTCAGAGGGGGTACTAATTTTTAAATTTAATATCTCTGTGTACGATAGATATCGCACAACTCTCAGTCATGACAGACAGAGAAACACAAACTCTTTTTTTTATTAATATGAATTATCATTGGGAAATAAACCCGATCCAAGAAATATTATTATAGATAATAAGTGATAGATTGCAATATTATTTTTTACCCAATTTAAGATATTAAATTATCCTTATCTTTTTAATTGAAACCAAAAATAAGAGGTATATATTGTCGTTAATGATAATATTGAATATAAATTATTCCAATTAGAAAGGTTGGTGTCCATATTATGTCTATTAGCTCTTCCATTTGATGAAACTGTACCAGTAAATTGATTAATTGCATTCAGTGTCAAACTTGCAGTTTAAGACCAATGACACACATTTATCTACAACATTAGTGTGTGTGGGTTGATAAAATGAATAGTTTTAAGAGGGGAGAGGGAACAGCTTGCTAGTACAGTCCCACCCTGGCGACAACCGACGAGCCAACACTGAACTAAACCAGATCTTTTGTTACGATTAATTGACTTACTCGAATTTCCTGCATGTGAGGTAAGAAGAGTGTAATTAAAGCTGGGAAGAGAAGTAACTGAGCAGAGGAGTGAGAGGTAGCGAGCAATTACACAACTTCTGATTGCGGATTTTCCAGGGGGAAACTGTCCACCCTCACGTGAGGGGAGGGTTATTAAGAGTTGGTGAGCCCAAGTCCCCGCGAATAACCCACGGTTTACTGTTTGTAGACAGTGCTGCTCTCAGCTATGAGGAGTAGATATTGGGCTTTTTGTTGGCACGGAGTATTTCCTGATTATAGCGTGCTCAGAACCCCCGCGGACTTTATCCCGCGTCCATGGCTGAGTGGACAGGGAGGCCGAATAGAGGAGTGAGGTAAAGCCACTGATAAACCGTAATAGCAATTTTCATACTTCTGATACTGTTAACTCTAGTTTGATAGTACGAACTGACACAATCTACTATTTTAATACGGTTCCCTTAGGCTAGATATTATTATTATTATTATTATTATTATTATTATTATTATTATTATTATTATTATTATTATTATTATTATTATATTATTATTATTATTATTATTAGCACCGCGTCTTACTAACCGTTCGTGTTATACGCACTTACGCTAGGGTGATTGTGAGATGAAATGAAGGACCTACAGTTTAACGTGGAATCCGAACCACGGTGAAGGCCTGGCATTCCCCACATTCACAAGATGTCTTGTCAGAGGTGAAGGAAGGGTTTGGTAATCAGATAAATCTGTGCCGGGACCGAGGATTGAACCCCGGCCGCCAGCATAGAAGTCTGACACCTTACCCCTAGACTACCAGGTCACCCCTTAGGCTAGATAATTTAAATTTAGTAACCAGTGTTGGATCAGATGACACCCACATCGGTGGTTGCATGGTCTAATACAACATTCTTGTGTTGGATTGAATTGGTGGTGACTGAGAAATTTGGGCTTGCAACCCAATCAGTTGTACTAAGTTTTTTCAAAAATGCTTTCCCACTCTCCCTTAGCGTAAATTCGGGTGCGTTTAATCTTAAATGTTATCTTCTTCGCCACTCTCCAATTAACGTAATTAATTTATATGTTCAACCCGAAGCAGTGGAATAAAACAAGAAAATACAATTAATTTAAAACTATTTTGTCATCATAGTTTTCTTCCCTTTGGGTAGAATGGAGGGACTGACTGACCTTAATGTGAGAAGTGGAATGAGTTATGTTTGAAGAAGAATTGTTATATTAGTTCAGGAGGCTTCCTTATAAAATTTAAACCTTTTTTTTACCCTTGGAGGTAGAGAATATAGGTAAAGAATATTACTGTGATCATTTTCACATCCTTACGCAAATCTTGGCAAAGATTGTACCTTTAGTTACCACATTCCATGATCCGACCAACTTAGAACTTCTGCATTACAGAAATATCCAGTCTGGATAGTAATTAAAAACGAAGTTCTCTAAATTTTCACCGGCCTAATGATAGTTTCATTACTTTTATTAAATTTATAAAGTTTTAAACTGTAGGGTAGTTAGTTGTAGCTACGCAAACATAATAAAGTGTAGCTCGAATAAAATACTAACTGTACGACATAACTGTTATAAAGTGGAATTGAAACACAATTCCATTGAAAATTAAACCAATAAACTCGACAAAAAGTCTGGATTGAAGGCGAAAGTGAACTACTTCCAAAGTAATTACGAACTTTTAACTAAAGTCATTTTATGATCAATCAACGAAATAGATTCTATAGTAGGAACACGGTAAGGAGGTCGATATCTGACAGATACAAAAGCTACAAAACAGTTTTTATATATTCATACGTCAATCTATAGGATATAGAGATGTAGCTTTTGATAGATGGCATTCAGGGTCGTAATCAGGAGGGGCTGTACGTTCAACCCCCCTCCCCAAAGTTGAACAGAACAATAATAATGCCTTATTAGTTATTTTATTTACATCGATTATTGTTTACAGCCTGTGGCCTAGTTATGTTTTTTTATACAAGCCATATATTTTCCGCTACCGGCTGGCTAGGTCTGTCATAGCTTCATATACCTAATAAGCTAATTTAAGTCTAGGACAGACACAACATTGAGTCCCCAGCCATTAATTCATCACTGTGAAAGGGTAAACCCTCCATTTCACCAATGATAAATTTTCGCCATGCAGAGAATCAAACCCGGGACCCTTAGGTCAGTAAACAAACATGCTATTGACTGAGTTAAGGTGTCAGATATTTATTAAATATTACAGTTAAAAACAGCCAAGAAAATATTAATCAGACAAACAAAGCTGGATAGACAAAGACAAATTATTAACAAAGGAATTAGGAAGTATTAGTGAATGTGAGGAGAAATTAGAAGTGGGTAAGGTAGTTCTTTGAGATTAGGAAACAACAAAATCTTTCAACTTGAAACCATTCGAACGGTAGTTCCAAAACACGTCACAGATGAGTCTGCCAAGAAAGAAGAATCAGAGGTTGATAGAATGCGAAGAGGGAGGGTCAAGCTATCATCCCCTAACTGGTTGCAGTTGGCTCAAACATAAATACTAGTAGCAATTTGAGAACCGCCCGTCTGGAGCTTTTAGTTTAGTGAGTTTAGTGTGTAGTGTCGACTAGTTTCTTTCATCGCTGCTCCTTACTACCTGTTTAGGTTGTGCGCATATTCAATTACTCTAATGGGGTAGGGATGGGAAAGGAAGTATTTTAGAAGTAATCTACCACATTTGCATGGAAAGAGAGTGGGAAACCATTTAGGAAAAACCCCACTCAGTGAACCTTATTGGTATTCATACCCCGATCTCCTGGTCATCAGCAGGCAAGTCCAACACGGGAGCGATGTCTCAGACCATTTGACCACTGAAGTGGGTTAGACGAGTGTTAATTAGTTGGTTATTGTGTAAGTTAAACTGGTTTACTTATTCAGGATGATAATTTGGTTTCTAAGTTAGCACTATGAAATCCAGTAAACTACAAACTAAACAATCTTGTCTACTTTCGTATTTAGCTGGAAGAGCCCTTTATAACATAATGGTTTGTGGTAAAACTTGATAATCTTTTCTATATTATAGTTGTTATTTTATAGTCATTGATAATATCTATCTAATGTGAATACTGAAGATCCCATGATCACAAGTATGAATACCTACCTATACAAAAACTATTTTAAGTAATTTTGTAACTGTTAAAAATTTTTGACATTAAGTCATTTTTTTGTATCAAAATAAGGCATATAGAAATCATAGCAAGATTGTGGGGTGGACACTTTTTAACGGACGCGTTATTATTAAATGAAAAACTATAAATTAATGTTTTAAGAACAGAATATATATTGCTTAATTGTCTTAAAATACAAACATAATCAAATTTAAATGGGCCTTGAAACAACACACTTTAATATCTTATTAAGGATTTAAGTCCATATATTGATAATTTGCAAACGGTTGATTTTTTTACACAACAAAATACACTTTCTTCTCTAGACATATTATTTGTCTAAGTGATCAACTACACCTATACTAATGAATCATTGCAGTGATAGTTGCAGATTATTGCCGTAAAATGCATTCTAATCTTTTTATTTGGAAAAGTGATATTTAGTGTAATCATCCTCCACTCGACCTTCTAGCTAAAATTTTACTCGTCAAAGACTATCAACTTTACATATATATTTAGTTTTTGGTTTTTAATTTGAATTAAAATGTAAATTTTCTTCCTTTACGCCACTATTATAACTTTAAAACGACCCCTCTCCCAGCTATCTATTTATTTTTTGCACCAAAATACTCAAGTACGAATCGAGTTGTTACTATTTTTGACCAAAGAAAAATATTTTATTTACCGATACACAATAATTATACACAAATCATGGTTTCCATGGTGATGTAAGCAAAGAATGACTGGACAGATGAGCCACTGCCCACACAAAAGGAAAAGATTGATATTTCGACCGGAAAAATGGGTATTAGTTTTAGACTACTATTTTTACCAACATCCTGGATCCCTAACCTTTAAAATGAGTGTTCGTTTATTATAATCGGCTAGGCCATTTTCTAGTAATATCAACTAGCGGAAATGAGTCTATCAAACTATTATGTAAGATGTATAAAGATAAGCAGAGTGAGAGATTGGGAAAATGTGAGAGTGAGAGTAAATGTGTTAGTGTATGGGCGTGTGGTTGTGAGTGTGAGTGAATGTGAGATTGAGATTGTTACTAATAAAAAGTTAGTGTGAGTGTGAGACAGTGAGTGTCAAAAAGTGAGTGTTAGAGATTGAGAGTGAGCAAGTGGTAGGGAGAGTGTATGATCGAGTGATAGGGAAAGAGTGTATAAATAAATGGATAGAGTGGGAAATAAATGGTGTGTGTGGGAGAAAGTTTTAGATGTATAGTGTGTGATAAAGCTTGTGAGAGATAGAGAGTATGTGTGTGTGTGTGTTTGTGAGAGAGAGAGAGAGAAAGAGTAAGTGTATGAGAGAGACAGAATGTGTGCGTTTGTATGTGGGTGAGTGAGAGAGAATGTATATCTGGTACACAAAATATTAATTTGAATTATTACTAACTCATAATCAAGTGATAACATGGAAATAATATATTTAAAAAAAATTATATACATATTATATAATGCTGATCTTAAATATTAAATTTAACAAACGTATGCTATTTTATGAACAATTTATAAATATTTTTCTAAATTTGAGTGTATATATTGTGGTAAAGTAAATAGTAACCAACACGGTAGTGGGCTAAGCTAAAATAAAAATACGTCGAAGAGCACGAAGAAACTAAAGTCTCGAGACCACCGGGGAAAATGTTGGAATTCCTGGTAAGGCAACAATCTAGCACTTGAACTTACCATGATCAAGTACAACAACCAACAATGTGCCTACCAACGATGTACCACAACTCCAACAATGTACAAGATCTAGAACATAAAATAAATTGCGACAATATTAAAGTAAACTCAATAAACAAGTGCAATTTATGTGTCCTTCATACTGTTCATCCATAAATATGACCCAATAAAATATATGTACCCATTTTGACATTTTTGATTGCTCCATAAATCTTCAAGTTTTTCACAACTCTTGATGGAAATTATATTCAACGCTGACCGGTGATTAGTTTGGCTATTTACATAAGTGAAATTTACCTACAATCTTCCGTGCACGAACACAGATGTTTATCGACGTTCTCCTGGACTTTGTTAAGAGCAGAGCCTCATTTTTCTAACAAAGATTTTCCAACCAAAACATTGTTTTTTCCTCCAAGGAGATCACATTTCTTGCCGAGCTCTCATGTAAAAACTACATATATAATTATCTCGGGTGAACAAAGTTTATTTACAATAAGAACACAGGTGAAGGTTAAAGTAATATCAGAATATATGGATAGTTTTTATTTTCATAATAGTTACCAATAATTTACTGTTCATTTTATTGTATCTTTAATAATGAAACATTTACCTGTGTGTAACAGTAATAAATTATAATTAGTTGGATAAACCGTAGGAAGGAAATTATGAATTGAATGTTATCTTACTTAATAAAAATACTGTCAAATAAATACCTTTGTAACCGTGATTCCCCTACATTTGTTTTATGAACCGTAAAATATAACTATTTAAATAACTTCCTTTGTAACCGTGATTACACTACTGTGGCTTTATGAACTGTCAAATAACTACTTTATATAGCCGTGATTGCACTACTGTGGCTTTATGAACTGTCAAATAACTACTTATTAGCCGTGATTTACACTACTGTAGCTTTATGAACTGTCAAATAACTACTTTATAGCCGTGATTACACTACTGTAGCTTTATGAGATGTCAAATAACTACTTTATAGCCGCGATTACACTACTTTAATTTTATGAACTGTCAAATAACTACTTTGTAACCATGATTACACTACTGTAGCTTTATGAACTGTCAAATAACTACTTTATAGCCGTGATTACACTACAGTAGCTTTATGAGCTGTTAAATAACTACTTTATAGCCGTGATTACACTACTTTAATTTTATGAACTGTCAAATAACTACCCTTGTAACCGTGATTCCCTGCATCAGCTTTATAAGTATTTAAATAACTTCCTTTGTAACCGTGATTACACTACTGTGGCTTTATGAACTGTCAAATAACTACTTTATAGCCGTGATTGCACTACTGTGGCTTTATGAACTGTCAAATAACTACTTATTAGCCGTGATTACACTACTGTAGCTTTATGAACTGTCAAATAACTACTTTATAGCCGTGATTACACTACTGTAGCTTTATGAGCTGTCAAATAACTACTTTATAGCCGTGATTACACTACTTTAATTTTATGAACTGTCAAATAACTACTTTGCAACCGTTATTACACTACTGTAGCTTTATGAACTGTCAAATAACTACTTTATAGCCGTGATTACACTACAGTAGCTTTATGAGCTGTTAAAATAACTACTTTATAGCCGTGATTACACTACTTTAATTTTATGAACTGTCAAATAACTACCCTTGTAACCGTGATTCCCCTGCATCAGCTTTATAAGTATTTAAATAACTACTTTGTAACCGTGATTACACTACTGTGGCTTTATGAACTGTTCAAATAACTACTTTATAGCCGTGATTACACTACAGTAGCTTTATGAACTGCCAAATAACTACTTTGTAACCGTGATTCCTCTACATCAGTTTTATGAATTGTCAAATAACTACCGCCTTACCGCAATTTAACTCGAGAACATCTCGGACTCCCTGCAGCTATACATTGTTTTTTCACGTATCTTTGAGGAAATTCTTCTTATCCTGGAGCCTTTTGGGAACTAAAAACAACATGTAAGAAACCCTTTAAAACCCAACAACAGAGCAGGAAATGGTTCTGTTTTTTGCTTCGAGAGAGAATATATACATATTCCTGAAACCACAGATCCATCCAAAACGGAAGTCATTGTCTTGTCTTGCCTGAAACAAGCAAACGAAGGAAGTTGTCATGTAAAGCAACGGAACTGAGGAGAATCTTGAGCTCAACGCAAGTTAAATAAATATCTGACTAGAGGTAGAACTTAAATACTCATACAAATTGAGTTGTGTTTTAGCTACAGTATATTTATTGTCCTAAACACCCCAAGACTATTAATATAAATACATTAAGAGCAGCTTCTTTATTTAGGTGATTAGCATAGTAAAATGGGGTAAGATTAGAATGTTTTAACTATTTTTTGTAGTTGTATTTTTAACACGACCAGCACATAGTTGTATTTTTAACACGACTAGCACATAGTTGTATTTTTAACACGACCAGCACATAGTTGTATTTTTAACACGACCAGCACATAGTTGTATTTTTAACACGACCAGCACATAGTTGTATTTTTAACACGACCAGCACATAGTTGTATTTTTAACACGACTAGCACATGTTGTTTTTTAACACGACCACACATAGTTGTATTTTTAACACGACCAGCACATAGTTGTATTTTTAACACGACTAGCACATAGTTGTATTTTAACACGACCAGCACATAGTTGTATTTTTAACACGACTAGCACATAGTTGTATTTTTAACACGACCAGCACATAGTTGTATTTTTAACACGACCAGCACATAGTTGTATTTTTAACACGACTAGCACATAGTTGTATTTTTAACACGACCAGCACATAGTTGTATTTTTAACACGACTAGCACATAGTTGTATTTTTAACACGACTAGCACATAGTTGTATTTTTAACACGACCAGCACATAGTTGTATTTTTAACACGACTAGAACCTAAGCTGCATCTGCCATTTGGAAGTTTAAGGGGTTACTCTCTTGACTCTCTGGTAACAGAAGTGGTTGTTTTTTGATAATATTATACCACTCATGAGCATTCTACTAAAATTTGTCCTACTTCCTCCTTATCATTGGTGTATATGTATTGATATCCTGGACAGGTTGTTAAACGTGGTGCACACAATTAATTACCCGTATTGGTGGTCCCATGGTTTAGGGCATTAGACTCATAAAACTGAATTGACGATAACTGGGAGATCGAGATTCAATCTCAATTGGCTCCAATAGGGTTGTTTTCCCACGTATGATTGCTCTCTGGAACCAATGGTAAGTAATATTTAAAAAAATAACCTTTATTAGAAACATTAAGAGCTTAGATAAGTTGATTAATTTTTTTCATAACACCATAACACCTGTTTGGGTTATACACATAGGTTAATTACTCTAATAAAGTAGGGATTAGGAAGGTTGAGTTTAAGAATAAATGTACCTTCATTTCCCTGGAGAGGAAGAGGAAAACAATCTAGTTAAAAAAATCCACAGTGCATCCAACCAGGATTCGAAATCCGGTATTCCCGCCATTAGCAATTCAGTCTAAAACCAGTGTGGTGCGTTAGACCATGAGAACAAATATGTGGGTTTAGGTTAACTACTTAATATTTTGATGTATAAAATAGGCTTTCGGATTTGAATAATATTTCATAGTTTGCATTCACTGGGCTATCCTGTTATTTTTTTTAACTAGTAAAAGTTTATTTCATCTCCCTGTGTCTGTAAAACCAATAATAAAATATTATACTCCCCTGGGGATGTAGCTTGTATCCTTCCTTGCCCACTCGGCTATGGATATAGATTTTCACATCGTTTTCCTTTCTTTCTTTTTTTTTTGTCCCTTCCCTCTAGCATGTTTCTACCCATCTATTCCTCTCCTCTTCTTATTACTTTCTCTCCATAGAACATAGAACCCTGGTCTGTCCTTGTAGAAGGAGAGAGGCAGCCCCTTGCTCCTTACCCCCTTTGAAAAATAGCCCTATCTTTGCTCTGCCTCTTCTTTTGATCTGACCACCCAGCCAGATGTCGACCATCGTGTGTCGAAACACTGTACGGCGTTGGAGAGTTATGGGTAGGTGAATAGAGGGATAGATATATAGATAGGTGGGAAGATAAATATGTGTAGACCTATGTATACAGAGAGCTAGTACAATACAGAAAGATAAATAAATACTTAGTATTTGCTTCGATGTCTGTATGGCCTGCTATTTACAAAATGGTATTACACTGTTCCTCCACGAAAATGTGAGTAAACTTCCACTAAATTCAACTTTTCTATTACCTAACTCATTAGCGTAATTAGTAAACATACGTGTAACTTTAATAGGTATGTATGTAGAACTACAATATATATTAATTATATTCATACAAAATGATGTTGTATTGTTAAAGTTTTTTATAACTATATAACTAGCAGAATTACCCGATGTTTCCTGGGGTAACCAAGCAATGCGTTGCATGTTTACATCAGGCAACGCTTTTTTTCCTCCTCAAACAGACAGAAAAAACTCTTCATTTTATTTATTCTGTCCCAGTTTTAAATAAATAAATAAAAAATTTATCAAAAATAGAGAATTCAAACTTTGAAGCGCACGTGTTTGTGCACAGGAGCTAATAATTTAAAAAATGTCAGGCCTCTGCAAGCAATAGATATCGGGAGATTCTCATAACAGACAAATAGACAAACTCTTAATTGTATTAATACTATAAATTTGTCATGAAAAAGATTTTTAAAAGCTTCCACTGACAATACAATAAAATAAAATTGTGAAGAAAAATGTGTTTGAAAAAAAAATAGCTCAGTTGATTACAAATTTTATGAAACGAATTCCTAGCTTGACAATAAATTGGATCTTGTATGAATCGATAAACATAAATAAAAAATATAAGTCTTTAAAATATTGATTGTATACATAAAATTAAAAATAATTTTTAGGACTTAGAATCATACAAAGATTATGATAAAAATGAAAAACAATATCTATATAAATTAAACAAACGTGATCTAAGTAATAATGGTTATCATTAGGATTCTATTCTGACAATGAAAGAGGAAATATAAAAATTTTACTTTAGTTTTTTTCGATTTGTGACCAAAAGAGTAATTACGAAAATATATAAATACAAAACAATGGACAACTTCCCAGAAAAATAGTCCCCAAGGTTTTTGACGTGTATATCTTATTATATTTTTTCAGAATATATAAAATTTAAGAGGATTGAAAAATAAATTTGAGTAGTTAATCTCAATTTATTGATGCACATAAGTAGTATGCATGGGGGAAGATTAGAACACACTTAGGGAAACTCCCTAAAGCATATTGTTAGGGCTGTGTAAAAGATAAGACAGTATAGAGATAAATTGAAGCTAAAAATTTAGATAAACAGGTAGATAAAAATATATATAGGTAGGCATATATATGTCTATATATATCGATTGATAAATACATGTTTGGATAATATATAATATAATATTATATATATAATATAATAAAATACAATATAGCTAAAGAATGGAAAAATTTAAAAGTAAGCATACAGATGAATAGAAGAATAAATATAATAGTAAACTAAAATATGAATAAATAGATGGAAGAATATATAAATAGCCATAGAGATAGAAAAATATGTGGATACATACATATGTTAATAATGTATGTGTATAATAAAAATTATATAAATAATATATTATATATAATGTATATCGGAAATATAAAATTTACATTATATTTAAAATATATTTTATATTATTAGCTATATACATTATTTTAATAATAGGTGATAATATTAGCCCTGTGATTACTGCAAATTCGGAGTGTATTCGAGCTTACTACACGTCCGGGTATACACATTTAATTACACTAATGGTGTATGTAGGAATAAGGTAGAGTTTAGAGGAAATGAATCCATATTTTCACCGAGAGAGAATAGAGAAACCACAATGATAAATCTAATTTGGAAAACCACCACCAGTTCACCTGGACGAGTTTCGAAGCTTGACTTCCCCGTCACAAGTTTATCCTGAATCTGATTCCTTAGACCACATCACCCCTGGTAGGAGTGTGATAGTTAATAAACTACAAATTTTGTTAAAAGTGTTTGTACATAATACTCCCAATAATTAGCAAACGTGGAGATACACAGGTTTGAATCTCACCTGATGCATCTGGGTGTTGTTTTTATTACTGATTTATCGGTGCGTTTTTTGATTCTATATACGAGCAAATGGGGATGCACTTATTCTAAAACTATATTTCTCATACCCACACCTCAAATTCATAAGTTAATAGAACCGCTGTTAAATTTAATAATTAAAAAACAACTTACAGCTAACACGAGTTAAAAAAAAAGTTAATTGCTGTGTTATCAGGTCCGTGCGTCTCTTGTACAAGATAGGAGGAGGGAGAGGTAATATGACCTGCGCATGCGCCCCTTATTGCTTGCTGGATACCCCCCCGCCCCAGGTCAAAACAACCCCTCAGTTGAGCTAGGGGAATCCAGCTAATACGACGCTACCACCATCGGCTGTAGGCTTTGGAACTCCGGTTCAACCCCCGGACAGTCCACGTATTTTCCCAGGTAGGGGAGGATATTTTGTTGTTTATGAAAATACTATAAGCCTAGTACCAGAGTTATAATAATTTTATTGTTTTTATTTATCTAGTGCCAGATATATATGTATCATCGTAAGGTATGGGCAGGTATTAACCTAGCCAAGAGTTTCATATTTTTAAAAGGTGACCTAACTAATTTGACCCTCAAAGATCAGCTTAAATAATTGAATTGTACTTGTAAAAATGAGAAACGAGACTGTATAAAATAAGTGAGCTCGTCTTTCATACATACCCATGCCAGTGGGCACATGAACTAAATGTAAAGCTCATTTAGTCAGGTTTTCCGCCGATGAGGAGGCCGGGATAGAAATCCCAACTGGGTGGTTTTTATAAAATGGTTTCTCATCATCCCTACATGCAAGTATAAATACATTTCCTCTAAGTTCTACCTCCCTCATCTCTAATCAATTGATGCAACTAAACGCGTATAACCCGCATGGTTAGTGAAACTCGAAAAACAAAAACAAAAAAAAACTACTTTATTTACTCCCCGCTCATGTTTTTCTGGTCTGAACGTATTTAGGTATACTAATCGAGTAGAAGTGAGGGAGGTATGATTGAAAGGAAATGCATTTGAATTTGCGTGGTGAGAACGTGGGGAAATTTTTTGTAAAAATAAACCCTTAGTACACCCAGTCGGGATTCATAGCCCAGCCATCCCTCCTCAACCACAACTAGCCTTGGATTAAGACCCCTCATACATCTTAACAAAATAATTATTTAACGATCCATACGATTTTGGTGAACCCTTATTAGATTAAAAATGGAACAACCACTATCATTGCACCCGACCGAGATTCGAATCATGACCTAGAAATACAAATTATATTTCTAGTCTGACACCATTGACCACAAGTAAAATGAATCTCACGTACTGCAAAGAAATAAATTGTCATTCTCGCAAGCAACTAATTGAACAATGAGTCAGAGGAAGATAATCTGACACCTAGCTTGGTTGGTAGCGTGTCTGGGTTCGATTTCCGGTATAGACAAAACATTTATCTTTGGTGAAATGTAGGCTTACCATTTCAAAGTGATCAATTTACATTATCACTCACGTTTTAATCTACTTTTGAATATTGCGATTTCGTGTCTAGAGCACATACTTTGAACCAAAGTGTTATTTAACGTGCATCTATCATATACTTAACCTAAGTCTGAACTACTAAAATTCCACACATCCAAACCCTTAGGCAGGGAATTGTAGTATTTGAATAAAACAAATCACAAATAATACAATCTAATAGAACTGTCAGAAGCAGTCAATGGGTCCAAGGCCTCAGACTCGCACTGCACTTGGTATTCCATGGAGGGGGATGTCGGGGTTTGAAATCTATCCTGCTCCACCAGGGGTGATTCTACCATAAGTGATTTTAATAGTGATTTTCCAAGCCTCTCTCTCATTTACAAAGTTATAACCTACTTATTCCTACATTTTATCTTATATTGTTAATAGTCCTATACTTCTGGTCATGTGGTCTAATACGTCTGGGTCACTACATAATTAATTTCTGGACGTTATTCCGGTTTGGGTGGAGGTTTTTTTCCACACATGATTTCCTCATCCTCTCTCCACGCAAACTCAATTTAATTTTTTTCCCTATCTACCCTCCTCTTCACAAACCTAATGAATATTTTTTTTTTCACCACGTTTATCTATATATCTATACCAGTGAGCGTTATCCGAATATTTACGCAAATAGAGAATATATGAGTTAGTGTAACCGCATTTGCGTTGATGGAAGGTGGGAAACCATTTAGGAAGAAAATTACCTTAAGTTTACCCTTACAAGATTCTAGCCATGATCTCGATCTCGTCACCGGAAATACTTTCTACTCTGAGAGTGACGCCATAGACCAAGCGACTTACGATGCATATCTAACTTTAACAAGAGAATTTTATATTATTTTAAACATAATATTTTTTTTGTTGGTGAACCGTTTGTACTTATTTAGTTAACATATTTTTTTGTTGTAAAATAAACATTATTAGGTATACTTCTCTAATACTTTCATTTTGATATATAAAATTACTATCATATTTATTGAAGTTTAACTGATTTACAAGTAAGTTTTCAATAAATCTCAATAAATATATTTAAATGGTTTTCATAGCAATGAAAATACTAAGGAATGTTTTCTAATAATGTTTATTTTAGAACATAAGTTTGTTAACCAAGAAAGTACACATGGTTTCCAAACAAAATCCTTAATTACCTTTGGAGTTAAAAAGTATGAACTAAAATAAAAAAAGTTGTTAAAAATTTCGTGTTGAACGCCAAAGTAACTAATAAAAATTTGCCTAGTGTCAATATGGGGGCAAGTTTGGTGAGGGGGATATTCTGAATTAATACCATTGAAAATGAGACTGGGGCGTCTCGGACCAGAGCGTCTAGTGAATAATTTGATTCTGGACTTTCCTACTTCCTCTCTCGGCAAACATGTCTCCAGTCCCTAGGGAAAGAGGTTTCATTTAGAAGTTTACCCATCACGACACCACTAAAAACAAACTAGGCTCATAAACAACCCATAATCAAGTAGCCTTCACAAGTCACAAACTGTTTCAGGCTTGGGCATTGGAGGGCTATGATGCCCTTCCCGAGGAGGCTGTAGATATAGATGATCCTAGGTCGATTACTGGTGACGTTTGATACAATATGTATGTTTATTTCAGTGCTATAGCTCTGCTTCTTACGACCCATTCGTATATTTACTATGACGAGGCAGGGATGAGTATGATAAAAATATGAGAAATGTACGCGCATTATTATAGGGGGAGAATATGTAACCATTAAGGAAAAATCGGCTGAGTGCATTGAACCAGTATTGTGTTGTGAGGGGTTTACGCCTTCACTCAGTAAGCTTACCACACTTAGGGCCAGTTTCATAGTCAGGCTTAGTAAGCCTCAAGTGCAGTGCTATACTAAATACATGACGACACCTACCTAAACCTGAATAGAATGAGTCGGTTTCGTATGCGAACTTGAAGCGTACCCAATCGGACTATGAAATATGCCCTTAGATTCAATCAGTGAAATATGGCTCTGGATCTGCCTCTGACCAGGATGGCTCAGTGGTAGAGCATTGGCTCCCAATGCTCCCGGGATCGATTCTCGTGTCCTTGAATGTGATTTATCACTTAATTTTATTTTATTCGGGTATTAAGACTGTTCCTGAAGTTATATATCACACATCAATGTGTGATAAACATGAATTAATAATAAAAGTATTGATCTACTTGAAAAAAACCTCTTAGGATTGTGATGATTAGTATGCTATCTCGCAAGTCATATTTTGATTTTAAAAAACTTCTAATATTGAAAGATAAATATGTAGTGGATAGTGAACCTACATTTTTTTAAGCATACAGATAAGTTCAAAACCTGACTTAAAATTAACTTAATATATAATAATATACTTAATATTACATATTCAGCCCTAAACACTTACTACATAGATAGCAGGATGAACCCGTACACCAATAGTATTTATATTCTTTAGCACCAGCCAGAGTAGAACCAGTGTCTTCTAGACTTGTAGCTAGTCTCTCAAACCTACTTTCCAGAGGGATAGACTTCCCACACTCTATGACTTTTTTCTATTTTTATTTCTCACATACTTTCCCAACCCTATTACTCCAGACCACATGTAGTTGAGAAAGGTCTCTAATACTCTAAATCGCGTTTCCCGACCAGTGGTCCGTGGACCTACACTGGCCAATGGGATGATTCCCGCTGGTCCTCAAAGAAACTTCTGATTGTAGTTATACTTGTATTTTAGGAATTCGTGTAAAATTACAATTAAGTCATCTTGCTGAAAATAAATTTTGTTTTAACTATTTCACGTTAAAATTTACTTTGGTTTATTATCCAAGTTTCCAATCTATAGAATGAAACTATCCCTTTTTGTTGACATATTTTATTAATTGTTTGTTGTTTGTTAGGGATTTAAAGTATAAAATATAAATTAACCTAAATGCGTAATCAATTCGTTGATCATACTATAAACTGTTACATAAATTAATTTACATGCGTCACTTTATATAAAAATCAACGCAAGAAAAGTTGGCAAAAATGAATGAAAATAAATTATTTTTTTAAATAAAGTAAATAAAATAAAATTGACCCAAATCAGGCCTGCCAAAGTAATATCTGTGTTTGTCCCCCAATCTATTAACTTTTCCGGTAATCCATATGGAACAATTAATTTTGATTGATCATCAATTTAAAAAAGGTTGAGAGCCAAATGTCTAGGAGTTTCTGGTTTGATTCCAGATGGTGCTGAATTATATATACATTATACATAATATATACATCCCTACGCATACATTATTATTATATTAATACATATAATATATATATATATATATTTCCATCTATCTATTTATATTTATCTATATGCTTGCTTTTAAATTTTTCCATTATATATATATATATATATAGATATATATATATATAATATATATATATATATATATATATACACACACACAACACAAACATGTATTTATCAATAGTGTACTGTAAATTGTAAAGTTAGTTTAAGCTCAACCATTCCATTATTGAATATCTGGGATTCAGGGTTGGGTGTGAATTATTAGACTTGTTATATTGTATTAAGTTGCAGTCTGATTTTCATATTAAGGAATTTATCTGATAGCTATAAAATCCATTTGATCTAATTTGACGTAATCATACTACAGATAACATGATCTGAAGAAATCAATTTTTATAATGTCACCAATACCTTTGAAATAAAATTAGAGTAATAAAATTGTAAAATGTAACCAATTTTGACAGAAAAAATAATCTTTTATCTCAAGTTAAGTAATTAATGTAAGGCCTTGAAAGTCTCTCTCTCTGTAGAAAGTTGTATCCTTAAACTTGGAAAGCTAAGTGTTTTGTAACAGTGTGGCATAAAAAAACGTGTCAACATCAACATTAATATGGCAAGTTTCAAAGGTTAGTTTCCTGCGCGGGCTTAGCTCGGCATTCACTTTGTAAGAATTGTATAACAAAGTGTCCACTAAGCATCCACTTAGTCAAGTTTTTGCATACAGCCCTAGCCTGGGCTTGCTTGCGTCATCATAGGTTAAACGGTGGAACGAAAGTGTGCTTGGGAACACACTATCGGGTCACTTACGTTCTAAGCATTCACTTACGTTCTTTCATACCGCCCTCAGGGTTTCACAAAAGTTCAACAACATTTTGCCCGTTATAGATGACTGTGCGTAAGTGTATTATATTATGACCTTGGAGGTCAATATTCAATGGCGTCTCGTGGAGTGTTTTCAGGTTAAGCAGATCTAGTTTAAATTGTACCTGTGATATGTTCTCATCACTCTGTTATAACTTATTTGAAATTGTACCTGTGATCGGTTATTATCATTCAGTAAGACATTCTTTGAAACTGTACCTGTAATATACTATCATAACTCAGTAAGACATTCTTTGAAACTGTACCTGTAATATACTATCATAACTCAGTAAGACATTCTTTGAAACTGTACCTGTAATATACTATCATAACTCAGTAAGACATTCTTTGAAACTGTACCTGTAATATATTATCATAACTCAGTAAGACATTCTTTGAAACTGTATCTGTAATATACTATCATAACTCAGTATGACATTCTTTGAAACTGTACCTGTAATATATTATCATAACTCAGTAAGACATTCTTTGAAACTGTACCTGTAATATACTATCATAACTCAGTAAGACATTCTTTGAAACTGTACCTGTAATATATTATCATAACTCAGTAAGACATTCTTTGAAACTGTATCTGTTATATGTTATCATTAGTAATTCATTCTTTGACCAGGTATCAATAGAAATGTATTTCCCACATTATGTTTATAGGGCAGACTTTATGTATGATTAGTCAAATGGAATCAAGGGTACTATAACATTTCACAGGTACAGTTTTAATAATATTTGTTTACTCTGGCAACACTCCATGCCATGCCACTGTCAGGATTCTAATCTTGGATACGTTCACTATGACATATGGGGGGATGGGGGGGGGGGGGTTGATTGTAAAATCATTGTTTTAACATGAATGCCTTATGTATAGTAAGATCATGTTAAAAAGAACGAAAGCTACTAAAACTGCTTTAATATACTCATAGGTTAGGTCATGTAGTCTGCAGCTGTAACTTTTTATATAAAGTATCTGTATACAGAGTTGGGTAAAAGTCATAGAAGAATATAAACGAGGCAGCATGAAGTGAGTAACGGAAGAATATATTTCAAAATAGAAACAGTATAGTGACAAAGTTATGCCGTTTCATTTGACATGCTGTATGTGCATGCGTAAGATATGGGCGCTGCTGTGTGTGAATGCCTAGGATACTGACTGCCAGGCGTGGGAAAGGAGTGCCATTAGTTATCATGGAGCCATGGTTGATAGAACACAGGGCATTTGCAGTGGAGACTTATTTTAAAAATAATGAGCATCCCATCACTGTGCAAATACTCTTTCGGGACCATTTCGGGCTGGAGCGTCGGGACAAAGTCCCTGAGCACTGGAAGATCGTAATGTGGGCGAACCAGTTACCCCGTAACGGGGGAAAAAACACTCGTCTATGGAGTCAGTGAACCCCACAGTGGGTGCAGGAGGCCCGAGGCCCAATAAGCGCTAAACCTAAGTCCTCGGCGATCGGCCGTCAGGCACGCCTTGACGCTGCGAATGTAGTCTCGCTCCCTGCGCCGGAAGAATTTACCTGGAGTGTGTCACACGTAACGGTGGGCACCTACCTGGCGTAATATTCAAGAAATGAGATCTGATGTACATTAAATGAAAATGGCGCATCTGTTGCTATTTTCAAATATATTCTTCCGTTACTCACTTCATGTTGCCTCGCTTATATCCTACTATGACTTTTGCCCAACCCTGTATAACATTTATCAAAAATATATAAAATGACACTAAAGATATAGGACTGTATTATAAAATATACTAACCAGAACCCGCATCAGTGGGCATGTGGACTAAATGGCAGGCTAATCTAGTCCAGTTTTCCCGTGGTGAGGAGGTTTGGGTTGGAGTCCAGACTGGCCTAGTGATTTTCCGGAAATTATTTCCTCCCCCCTTCCCCTCTCCTCTCTTTGTAACTTAGGGTCTATTTCCTCTAAATTCACCACTCTTCATACTTAACTTATTGATGTAATTAAAATGGGCATAGTACAGCTTCGGTGGCTGCATGGTCTAAGGCACTACTCTCGCAGTAGAATAGATTGCCGATTACGGGGAGATCAAGGTTCAAATCTAGGTCGGGTGTATTGAGGCGGTTTTATTCCAAAATGGTTTTCCACTCTAACTTCACGCAAATGTGGGTACACGTCCTTTAAATATAACCTCCATCATCCGTAAAACCATTAGCGTACTTAGTACATAAACGTATAAACCGAACGGGTAGTGAGATGCGGTGCAAATAATTTTATCGCACCAAATTAAGTCTGTATTTTATAAACTGCTCAACTAAATGCATTCTTATCTAGCCAATTAACACAATTAATATTTCTTTAAGACTTCCAATATACATGATATAACAAGTAGTTTGACCTCAAGTAGATTGCGTTGACCTTAATAAATATAGTAGAAATTGACATATTTTATTTATATTTCAAAATAAGGGGTATAGCTCAGTGGTAGAGCGTTCGACTGCAGATCGAAAGGTCCTCGGATCGAGCCCGGGTGCCCCTTAATTTTTTTAAAGTTTTAATTTGGCTTCTTTTGATCCTTAACTTGAAATATTCTGCATTTATTTCTATTTTCTTTAAGAGCTCACTCTTTTTATTAAATTAAGCGTGAATTCGGTTATTTATTTACTATTTATTTAAATTACTTCATTTACAGAAATAAGGAACGCATTTGAATCTTGTTTGTAAAATTTGATGTTTAAATTTTTTATCTAACAAATTATTTCATATATATATATATATGTGTGTGTATATTTATGGTACACACACACACATACACACACACACATATATATTTATACTGCTTAACCTTAGCTCAATCGGTAGCGTGTCTGCCTACTGAACTAAGGGTTCCGGGCTTGATTCCCGGCACGGCGGAAAAAATTATCAATAAAGAAATATGATTCTACCCTTTCACATTGATAAATTAATGGCCAGGGACTGTATGTTGTGCCTGTCCTGTGCGACAGGCTGGAAAGAGAAATATACTACACATACTGGAAACAGTAAATATACTATATATATATAGTATATTTACATTACTTCCATTACTGTTTCCAGCTACCGACTGAGCCAAGATTATGTAGTATGTATATATATATATACGGAATAATTTGTTGGATAAAAAATTTAAACATCAAATTTTACAAACAAAATTAAAATGTGTCCTTATTTCTATAAACAAAGTAGTGTAAATAAATAACCAAATTTACGCTTAATTTAATAAAAAGGGCGAGATCTTAAAAAAAAAAAAAAAAAAAATGCAAATTATTTCATTTTAATGATCAAAAGAAGCCAAATTAAAACTTAAAAATTTTTAAGGGGCACCCGGGCCCAATTCGAGGAATATTCTATCTGCAGTAGAACGCTCTACCACTGAGCTATATCCCTTGTTTTGAAATAATAATAAAATATGTCAATTTCTACTATATCTATTAAGGTCGGCACAATCTACTTTAGGTCAAATTACTTGTTATATCATGTATATTGGATATACTCGATATAAAGTATATACATTTTATTGACGTAGAGCACCTACTCTGTTTTTATATACATATTTATTATTGACAAGTGATTATTCTACTTTTTAACTTTTTTTCTTTGCGCACCGCGTCTTGTCACCCGTTCAGGCTATTATCATATTTGCTCTAATACGGTAGGAATAAGGATGGAAGAATTCCATAGAACCATTTTGGTAGAAAAAACCTCCCTCAATACATCCAGATGGGATTCTAAACCTAATTTACCTTCACTAGATATCTAGACAAGATGATTCTGACATTTCTTTCACGTTAACCCAGCAATACGGCTGATTTTGTTAATTGTTTATATTAATTTGTACCCAGTTTTTTTTAAACCATTTAACCCTATGAACAGGATTTGGCTTAAAATAATTAACCTTTCATCAAAAGAAGTAATCATTCATTTAAATTACTTGGAAATATTACTTACGGTATTTTTACTCGAGAAGGTACTAAAATAAACCTAAATTTGTAACTCAAAGCTTATTTATGTTATTACATTTTCGACCAAAATAAGCAATACATAAACTTTGGTGTATATATCCTCTATAATGAACAATAGGAGCATATTTGTTTCCAGGAATGTATTTATTTATTTATTTAATATGAAAATGGGTTTCAATTAAAAAAACTAATCTACTAATTGATTTTGTTGATTAGTTTTACTTTACATATTCTATAGATAGAAAATCAAAGTTATAAACAAATGCGTTTGAACTCTTTCAATATTTACATAATAGAGGAGACTGGATGGAGTTAGTTGGCTACAGAACTAGGCTGGCACAGACTTAATAACCTTTTCAATAATTGACCGAGCGCAGAACGAAATTTACCTTTGTTTAAAGTAAACCAGATGCTCATGTACTGTTTGTTTCGAGTCATTTACATGGTTGATGTTTGAGTAAGCACGCGTTGTTTGATTATTACTTTGGCGAGTACATTTTAAATATTTCACTAATCCTTTTTTGATAACATTGTGTCTTACTAGTCATTCGGGCTATACGCTTATGTACTAATTGCGTTAATGGGCTAGGGAGGAGGAAGGCTTAATTTATAGGAAATGTACCCAGATTGGCGTGGAAAGAGAAGAAACCATTTAGGAAAACCTTACTCACAACACCCGACCAGAATCAAACTCCGACCCTATTGGTTGGCACACTACAAACACATATATTGATCATACGTGTTTTTATAAAATATTGGTCTGACGCAAGAGTTAGGTGAAAACCTTATAAAATGTAGCCAATGAATAAAGGCAACATTCCGTTATTTTAATTTGGTACATATTAAAAACTTACCATTTAAAAATAAATGGTAGGATGCAACGCATAGACTTCCTCTCATTTTTATCTTAGTAAAGAGACATTCACTAAAAACTTGTAAGTTTTGTGAAACGAAATGGTATACATTTATCCACCAAAGAGTATAATAAAAGAGTGAGAGAATATGAATAGTTCTGTCCACCAAAGAACATAAATGAAAGAGTGAGAAAAGATGAATATTTCTGTACACCAAAGAACATAAATGAAAAAGTGAGAAAATATGAATATTTCTGTCCACCAAAGAGAATAACAATCACATTCGATTTTAAAGTGATCCGTAATAAAAAGTGTATATAATATGTTTGCTTATATCTCAGAAACTGTTTTTTTTATAAAAATATGTTTCAAAAAACCTTTTTAGTTTTAATCGAACAACAACTTTTTAGCAATAAATTATTTCGTATCTGAAAGAGTTACAGAGATATGATCAAAATTGGAAATTTACGCTGATCTATAATAAATACTCTTAATGTCATTTTCATGGGTAAACTAGAATAACAATAATTTTATTTGTAATTTTAAACCATGCTTATGTACCAAATTTAGTTGAAATCATCAAAGCCGAGGAAGACTTTTTTTTTTCTTTTTACCCTTTAGTAAACTACCCTTAATTTAAGAGTTAGATACCTAATTTCAAACAATCATCGGGGGAACCTTATGAAAACCCTAGAGACAAAGCTTTATTCCTAATGGTGAAATTGTTTTGGTTTTAGGTCGATACACAGACACACAGACAGACGGAAAGATATTTAGACGGCATCGCGAAAAACACTTTTTCTGTTTAAGAAGGTCATGAATCGTTGATATTTATCGAAATCTTGATCTCCAATTTTGTTTTATGACTACCCAAAGGGTCGAAGAAAGTAAAAATGAAATGTGAAAACCATATCTATAGAATGAGGATTATTTTTCATTCCCCGGGTCCTAATACTCGTCAGAGATACACTCATTTAGCTAAGCTAGGGATGAGAAATGTAGAACTTGGACACTTTACACGCATTTGCAAAGAGGAAGCGCAAGAATCCAATGAGTTAGGACTACCTCAGTACACTCAGTCGAGATTCAAACCCCAATCCTCCCATCAGTGGCAAACCAAACCAGAAAGACTGAAGCCTTCATTCGTGTGGATCTCTAGCAAGGTTTGTTACCTATGAAGTTGTAATCGTATTTCCGATCTTGAAGTTGTCCAATGTCCCTTCATAGCTTGGAGGTGCGCAGTAACTATTAATCGTTCCGTACAACACGTATCTTCTGTAGGGCAAACTAACCTACCCCAGTGATGATGTGCATTTCAAACAAAATGAAAACCCAACAGCGCAGTCCAGCTCACCTCAAACCAGCACCAATGAGTGTGGGGACAAAAACGTCAGTCTCAACTGGTCTAGTTTGCTAGGGACGAGCAGATCCAGGTTAGAATCATATCCGGCCATAATGAGGGTGGTTTTGTCTTATATTGTTGCCCCCATCTCCATCCACGAAAACGCGGGAAAATCTCCTCTAAGCTCTATCTTCCATATTCCTAATCCATTGGCGTAATAAAAATGTATGTAGTTCTTACAGGTAGTGAGAAGTGGTGAAGAACATATAGTATCACTGAGATTTCACCCATTCTTTCTCACCGCTAATGTAGGTGCACTTCTTTTAGAACCACCCCTTCTCTTCCTACATTTTATAATAAGCCAGTAATATCTCAGTTTATAAACGTAGTAATAGTCACAAATAGAAAATAAACACTTAAAAAACATACCCCATACTCCACATTATATAATGATTAATAGAAGAGTGTTACAAAAATAATATGTGAAACGTATGACCCATGGACTGGATCAAATATTAAAATGATGCAAAACGTGATATGACTGTCAATACAAAAATAGATATATAGTCTTGACATTAAAATAAAACTACTCTGTAGAAGTACTCACCTGATAGATGTTTGAAGTTGACCTCCCCCAATTTTTTCTGTGGTGTCTCTTAGAATATCACCTAAAGTTGACGAGTAGGTCATTGATTTCCCGCCACTCCAAAGGGGAGGAAAGGATGTCCCACATCCGGGACAGGAGCGTTGGGACATGTCTCGGATAACAAATCAAACTAAAGTGGTACTACGATGGCTTTTTATTCTCTCTGCACTTTAAGGCTGGCTTTATAGGACTATTTATTTCAGTTCCTCTCGTCATTACTTTTCAAAAGGTGACGACCTAGTTGCCCTTCGGGAGAAATTTTCCAGCCCGTTTAAAAAAGAAAGGCCATTGGTGGAACCTACAACCATGTTTCAAAGGAACAAAGAATGTGTTCTTATAGATGAAACTATAAGATACAAATTAAATTTAATACTAATTAGAGTGAGTATTTAGCTTATTTTTACTATTTAAAAGATGACAAAACATTACTAAGAGCTTGATGCCGACACAAATTAAAAAAGAACAGAGAACATAATTACTTCATTACAAGAGCTATAAGAAGCACTTGATCCTGCTTCGGTGGTCACATGGTCTAAGGCGTCACTCTTGCAATAGACTAGATTGCTGATGACAGGGAGATCGGGTTTGAATCCCAGTCAGGTGCACTGAGGGCGGTATTTCCTAAATGGTTTTACACTCTCCCTCCACACAAATGTGGGTACACATCCTCTAAATTCAAACTTACTCACCCCTAACTTATTAGAGTAATTAGTGCGTATGCGTATAACCTGAACAGGTAGTAAAACGCGGTGCTTAGAAAAGAAAAGAAGGAACTTCAAAATAGTGTATTTCGAAACTACTTGTATAGTGCTTTCTTCTATATGTTTAGCCATTTAACTATTTCCACTTTTCGTCAAAACGTAACAGGTCTTCAACATACATTTTAATCCCATTTATTTTATTTCGTAAAAGACTAGCAGCAGATGAGAGTAAACATTGTAGAAATGACGTAGCATGAATAATATACTCAAATATGAAATTACAATTACCCCCTTTCGTTATCCCCCATATGGTTATTCTGCCAGGATATATGGGACGAGGAGGGTAAAGGTGATCCTCATGGGATTTCCTTAAGGTGGCTATGTATGGGACTCGAGAAAAGACCAGTATTTTTTCAGTTTTTATAGCAAAACTTTTTTTTGTCAAAATTAATCAAATATTGCTTCAGTACAAACATATATTTTAATTTTCTTCACATGGTGACCTTAACAGTTGTTGAATATCTGTCAAGAATGTCTTGACATTTAATGACAACTTTTATCTGTTCATTTAGCGTATAACCCGAACGGGTAGTAATACGCGGTGCTAATATTATTATTATTATTATTATTATTATTATCTGTTCATTTAAAAAGTTTGTCCTCTACTGCCACTATGCTCATGAGAGATATACAACTGCTAATAACACCATGTGAAAAGATTAAATTCTATGTCTGTAAATAAGCAATATTTTATTTATTTTGCCAAAAAAGTTTTGCTTTGAAACTGAACAAACAGTGGTCTGTTCTCGCGTTCCCTGCATCCCCAGACTCCCTATAGTGAGAGCAGTGCAGGAATTGGTTCTTGATGTGAGTTATGGGACTAGTGATCGTCCAAATGTTGAGTGTGTCATTGGTCTGGGGCTCGAGTTCTGAAGCTACTATCCATGTTTCAATGCTATTCATCAACGATCGAAACGTCTGCCTAGTGTCAGTCCCGCGCCATTTTCAGCTCCGTGTAGTCCTCTGGTAGAACTAACACTACAGAAAGGATCAAGCGGTTCCCGAAGCTATAATAGGACTCTGGAAGAAATTTTCAGCTCCGTGTAGTCCTCTGGTAGAACTAACACTCACAGAAAGGATCAAGCGGTTCAGAAGCTATATAGGACTCTGGAAGAAATTTCATTTCCGTGTAGTCCTCTGGTAGAACTAACACTCACAGACAGGATCAAGCGGGTTCCGGAGCTATAATAGGACTCTGGAAGAAATTTTCAGCTCCGTGTAGTCCTCTGGTAGAACTAACACTCACAGAAAGGATCAAGCGGTTCCAGAAGCTATAATAGGACTCTGTTTGGAAGAAATTTTCAGAAAGTGCAGACATATTTTACAATGATCTGGCAGTCTAGGGGTAAGGTGTCAAGATTTCTGTATTGGGGGTTTGGGGCTCAAGCCTTGGTTCTGGAACAGATTTATCTGATTGCCAAACCCTTCCTTCACCTCTGACAAGACGTGTATTAATCACAACTTGTGAATGTGTGAAATACCAGGTCTCCACCGTAGTTCGGATCCCATGTTAAACTGAAGGACCTCCATTTTATCTTACAATCACCCTACCATTACACATTAGTGTAAGTGTGTATAACCCGAATGGCTAGTAAGACGCGGTGATGATATGATGATAATAATAGTAATAATATTATAAACATATTTTCTGTGTGGTCAACGTTAATAACAGAGATGTCGATGTTCGAGTCCGAGTTGGGTGTATTGAGGGTAGTATTTCCTAAATGATTTACCACTATGCCTCCCACGCAAATGTAGATACATTTCCTCTAAATTAAACTCTATACTTACCTGAAAATGGGGATATACTTATTCTAAATTCAACCTCCCTCATACCTAACTCATTAGCGTAATTAGTACATATTCGTATAGCACGAACAAGTAGGGAAATGTGGTACTAAAATAATAAATATCAAAGGTAACTTCTGTAGATCACATGGCTTGATGTATGACTATATACAATTTGTTTACGTAGCGTTTGCAACTGTAAGACACAGCCTTCCTAACAGAATCGTATTAAGACAGCCTTGCTCAGCATGAGGATAAGTAACTATTCTTATACTAAACACTAAGGTTTTAGTCACATTGTACCACTCTCAAGATTCTGGCTTACAATGAATATAACCAATAATTTTGCAACTCAATTTTATAGCGGATTGCACTAAGTTGAGGCATTATATTAACATAAATAAAGATAGTACCGAAATAATTACCGACAGTCAAATTTAATTTCGTTTATTTGAACAGAGGTGCACATTTTTCATTCTCAGGGGTAATTTATTACTCACGACTATCCCACTAAATTATCAAATGACAGCAACATCTAATACTAAACACACAGCCCTGAGCACATAGAAGGATCCCATGATGAAGATGTTTAGATCAGCTCAGTTGCCGCTCGGCCAAGAGGACGTGCCACCCTTGTCTCTCATGCCACCAGTTGAAACCCGTGCTCCAACACTAGACAAACAGTCTACGCCTCTTTTGTCGCTGATTAAACCGAGTGGCTAAACCCTAAGACAAAGCTTTGCCTTTAGTCGAGACCTACATAAATAGACATGACGCCCGACTCTTACATTTTTTGTCGTTCGTCCGGAGAGCTCAGTCCCCAGATTGATGTGTGCTTTAAAATAGTTAGAGGTAGGTAGCCACGCGATTAGTGTGTCTGACTCTTACCAAGGAGATGGGCAAGAATTGAACATGTATCAATACATTCATAATCCCACATCGGTGGGCATGTGGACTAAATGTAAAGTTCATCTTTTTTGGTTTTACTTTACTTTACTTTGGTCTTACTACCCGTTTGAGTTATACGCTTAAGCACTAATTATGCTAGTGGGCTAGGAATTGGGAAGGTTGAATTTCTAGGAATTGAACCCGCATTTGAGTGGAGGGAAAGTGGAAAACCATTATAGGTAAAACCCTTCCAGTTAACTTGACCGAGATTCGAGCCTCTATTTTCCCGTCCTCGGCAGTCTGGCTCTATACGAAACTAGCGCGTTATCCAACTACGCCACCAAGGCAGGTGTGATTCAATGATCTGAAATATTTACCGGACTATTTTCATCTTTGATTGACATTATTTTTTTGTATTGTACTTTTAATATATTATCAATAAGATAGTTCAAATAATTTTAAGTTTGGTTTAATCACCTGATAACAATTTTTGTACAATAGCACCTCACTCGTCTCCCAACCCAATTTTTGTTGGCTTTATATATATAGGCCCTACATGTATATATTTAGTTATATAAACATGTAGAAACATATGTATATATGTATGTATACGTATATACATACATATTTTTATATGCATATATGTACTAGGCTCTATGTTCCACCTACCATACTCAGCCCCTTCACCTACTTACTAAGACACAAGTCGACACTTCAGAAATTCAGGGGGAAATGTTTACAGAAAGGCAGGAACGGGCTAGAATCTTTGCTAAAGGGTGTACTGATATTTTTTACCGCAATTTTTCATCACACACCTTCCGCGTGATTGCAGGTACATTCCCTCTAAATTATACCTTCATTACTCTTACCCCATTAGAATAAAATGAGAATATCTCGAGTGTTTAGGAAGACAGGAAAGACAAAAAGAAAGTTTTTTTACTTTCTCAGAGAGAGTAAATATTGTAATCGTGAACATTCTCATCAACCTCAAAACTATTATGGATCTTTAATTTTACAGAATTTTTATTGTTTTTCAATTTTATTTTCGGAGACGGTTTGTTCATGGGTAGAAGCATGTTGATTAAGCTATATTTTTTACATACACACCTACTATAATTTTAACAGTGATAAACAACAATAAAAAAAATTGAATTTTTCAAGATGTATATCTTCATAACAAAAAATAATAAAATATAACAATTAATAAACATCGATACATATCTTAGAAGAGATGTTGAAAATATTAAATAAAAATTTCACCCGTTCTCGAGGAAGCTGATATTTCCAAACGTATGATTTTCTGAGACCTGTCCGGTAGCTAGCACCATCTACGTTTTTATTAATCCACCTGTTCTTGTTGGCGCGGAAGGATACTTTGGTTGATGTGAAGCCACAATTGGAGTTCAATCCCGGTCGGGTGTGCTGAGGGTGATTTTTCTTAAGTGGGTGTCCACTCTTACTCCACGCAAATTCGGGTACACCACCTTTAAATTCAACCTTCCTAATCCCTGACTCAGTGTAACTAATATAGGCGTATAACAGAACTGTTATTAAGATGCGTTGCTAAGAAAGAATAAATAAAATAAGGTAGTAATTTACTGAAGACATACTTTTTTGTATTTGAATTATTTAGAAAATAGCTATGAGAGTTTGTTTTGAATGAATTGCTGTATAATTTTATAAGACAAATAAAGAAAATTATGTTTTTGCTTTTCTAAAATAAAAATAAAATTTAATGCTATCAGTCATTGACAGCTAATTTTTTTAAATAGTTTTTTAAAGACTTCAACAATGTGTTATGCAATTTAAATCTGAAAAGTATTTCATGTGAGCATTGAAAAACATAATAATATATTATTATATATAATATATTATATATTATTTGCAGGGTGTTGGAGTGCGCGTTTAACACTGTCTAACCTGCTTTCTACATAAAACGAATAGTATAAGACGACCTACATACTTTCTTGTACAGACCATGTAGTTTGGAACAACATTTTCAAAAACCAGCTTTCATTATACCTATATATATTTTGAGAAAATGTTGTTCCAAACTAAATGGTCTGTACAAGAAAGTATGTAGGTCGTCATATACTATTGTTGTATGTAGAAAGCAGGTTGGACGTGTTAAACGCGCACTCCGACACTTACCTTGAATATTAATCCAAGATTTTAAGTCTCTAAATTGTTTGTACCACATGTGAAGGGTTTTCAGGCTCGAAAAGAGGAGAACCTTTATTCAATCTCGTTCAATACGCCTCGCCTGCCTTTATTGAATTTTGTTGGGAAAGGAGAGGGTAACGAATTTCACAATAAACACTTCTGTCCTTTTGTCATATTCCTGCGTCCCAGTATGAATACAGCCCTCTCACTCCCTGATTATACTGTGTGCTTTTTTTTTTTTTTTTAATAACACGTTTTGGCGAAACGTTTATTAACGACTCAATCCAAGGGGATAGAAGGGGGAGGGTATATTTTATATGAAATACAACCATGTTTTCCTGAAGAGATGGGAAAAACACCTATTGGTGCATTCGTTAAAGCTTAGCTGGTGACCATTAAATATGGATTCTTGTTTTACGTGCATCACCTCTTACTATTCATCCAGAGTATTAGCATATTATCACTACTACACTAATAAGGTAGGGACGAGGAAGATATAGTTTATATGCAGCATAGCCACATTTTTGTGGAGAGAGAGAAAAAAGTGCAAAAATCCATGTATGTTTTTAAAAATATCTTAATAGGCTATACCAAGTCTGAAACACAGCTCCAACCCCCCCAACTCCCACCCTCTCCCCCAACTTAGGAAAACAAGACACAACAAGACTAACGCCCTATTTAAAGTACCCACTACACGTATAAAAATATCCAACAACTCGTTTGATGCCCGCTTCGGTGGCCCCATTAATGGTCTAACGCACTATTCTCGCAGTAGACTAGACCACTGATGACATGGAGATCAAGGTTCTAATCTGCAAAATGGTTTCCCACTCTCCCTCTACGCAAATGAGAGTACACTTCCTATAAATATAATCTTCCTAATTCATAAAACCCATTTGCATAGTTAATACATAACATATAACCCGAACGTGTAGTAAAATGCGGCGCCAAAAAAATACTAGTTTGACATTTTGGTTTTAAATAACGAGTGTCAGTGGGTAGAATTTTACTTACTAATGTGCTCATGCGTTTTTACAGAATAAGAAATATATTTGTTCACGTTTTACCATCTTTAAAATCGCTAAACTAATTTGCTAAGTCAAATAAAAATTATGATATTTTAACGTTATTATCACCGGGGCTAAGAATATACGTGTTTACGGTTGAGTTATTTTGGATTATTTTATATCAGTGACATGATGTATACCTTCGTGAGGGTAAGGTAAGCATAGTTTGTTTAAACTGCAACAGTATTACATTCTTCCCTTTCTTGGTCTCCATTTGACCAATCATACAAAGGTTCTTCTCTACACACTTCATTTGGAATACATGTTTGTAAATACCCGGCCAACAAATGACTCTATTGATACCTGGTAAACAATAAACGACAGGCCAATGGCTTATAACAATTAATGTTAAACCATTTTAGGCGTCATCGAGACCAAAAAATACATAATAGGAATGGACAGTGAAATAAATTTTTAACATAATTTATTTCAACATGGATTAAATAGCAAGCTAATATAGCTATATAATCACCATGTCTTACTACCCGTTCGGGCTATACGCTTATCCAATAATTACGTTAGTTATATTTATAGGAAGTGTACCCACATTTGAGTGGAGGGAGAGAGGAAAACCAGTTTGGAAAAACCACTTTAAGTATACGCGACAGAGATTCTAACCTCGATCCCCCCATCATCGGCAGTCTAGTCAACTGTGAGAGTAGCGCGTCAGACCACGTGGCCCGAAGTGGGTAGTTGTGTTTGTTAGTTACGGTTATGGCCGCACTAGATCACATATTCTTTAAATTGAACTTACACATCTTGATATATTTTTTTCATATAAATTATTGATTTAAAACAAATAGTTATTTTACAGTAATACTAACCGCATTGGTGGACACGTGGATTATCATAAACGCTAAGCTCTTGTGGTCTGCTTGATTGGTGACGAGGAGTTTGGGCTTCGAGTTCTGGTCGAATTTAATGGGAATTTATTTTCGTTGAAATGATTTACTACTGTCTAATTTACCTTTGCGTGGATGTTGGTACATTTTACTACAAATTCTACCCTCATCCCAGATCCCTCAATCGTTCGGACGCCAACAGACTCGACCTGTAGCGTTGATAAGATTACTTTAAATCTGAACCGGTTCGTCAAACGATATTTTATCCTCGTATCGTTCAAAGTTTTAATGAACTTCACGGACCACATTTATTACTATTATTTTACTAACTTCCGCGCGAGTGCCTCTGAAATAGACGGAGACGTCATAAACTGGCCCCCATCCCTCTTTCACCCAAACTGCTACCGGCATGCACAGCAATTTATTAGAGGTGACAGAGCGATAAAGCGCGTGACAATATCTACTAAATGGCTCTTAAAAAATGTTTTAACTTCAAATTTTATTCTTCTTATTAAATATTAAAACGAGGTTTTATCTTTAGAACCTGAGAAATAATTAAAAAATACGTTATTGATAAAATTTTATGAAACTATTTTTTTTAATATAAAACTATGCATTATATTTTTAAAGACACAAATTTTTTTTCATACCAAATCTTACTACACGTCCGGGTATTCACATGAAATTGCGGTGTTAGGGATTGGATGAAAGGTAGAATTCAGAGCAAAATTTACCCGAATTTGTGTTTCGTGAGATCGAGGAACCATTTAAGAAAAATAAACCTAAGCACACCCGGCCAGGATTTGGACACCGACTTCTCCACCACTTTTATATTAGACTTAAACAATCTTGGCACCATAGTCCACGTGTCCACCGATGTGGGTCACAATTGTTATTAGTGCTTTTTTTCTATTACGTATGATAACAAGGTTATTAATTTAATAATATTTAATATTTAGCACCACGTCTTACTACCCGCTCGGGTTATACGCTTTAAGTACTAATTACGCTAATGGATTAGGAATTGGGAAGGTTGAATTAGAGGAAGTGAACCCGCATTTGCGTGGAGGGAGAGTGGAAAACCATTTAGGAAAAACCACCCCCAGTTCACCCGACCGAGATTCGAACCTCGATCTCCCCGTCCTCAGCAGTCGAGCTCAACACGACAGCGCGTTAGCCAACTACGCCACCGAGGTGGGTAACAAGGTTATTAACATCTTAATCTAAGGGATGAAGGTTGTTTTATAGAGGGCGCACCTTCATTCGTGTCTATTGATACATTATATATGGGAAACCATCCAAGTATAGAGACTCAAACTTTAAACTTACCCTGACAGGAATTCCAGTCTAACGTGAGAATGCGTGGCCCGCGGCACGGGTACGCCCACATAATCACACCTATAGTCAACTGTAAATGAGTCGTATCTCTCCCACCAGAGGGATTTGGTTAGCACTTGTTTTAGGAGTGTTTAACGTACACCTTCTGAACTAATTAAATATATTAGACCTGTTTCAGTGATCCCATGGTCTAAAGATTCATTTTCGCAATCAACTAGACTTCTGATGACAGGGTGGTTAGGGTTAAAATATCGGCTGGGTGTAGTAAAGGTTTTCCCTACAAATGTTTCCCCACTCTCCCTTTACGCAAATGCTGTTACACTTAATCTAAATGCAACCTTACTCATCTATAACTTACTAACATAATTAGTACATATGTGATAGCTTGAACTGATAATAAGAATCAGTTATATAAAAAAAAATATATTGTAATCACACAACCTAAATTGTGAGGCGTGTTTAGTTTAATATTGTTGTGCTCTGGATTGTGAATGACAAAACAAGATTGCAAGGTGTTGTGATTAGCTTGTAAACAAATAAAACCTATGAGCTGACGAAATAAACAGAGTATCAGCATCCCTTATGGGAAACTAGGCCAGGAGACAGAATAAAAAGGAGTGTATCCAACTAACAAGGCTGACTAATCACCCTTGAGTCTAGGGGGGTCACTCTGCCAGTTTTTTGGGCTACGTGGGACGCTGTAACATTAGTACTTGTATTGGAGGGATACCGCTCGAGCTCAGCGCACCGGGGTTCATCAACCGTGTAGGATCACCTGGAGGTCAGTCAGTTGTTTGGTTAAGCAATCCTTGCAATACTTCTTTCCGCCACAAGCTTCTAAATAGTCTTTCAAATTGCTTATCAACATCACATTTTGTAATAGAGACATAGTAGTATAATAAAAACCACATAAACCCAAGCTGAAAGTCAATTACGAGCACACACAATCAAATATTCTCTCACCCCCACCCTACCATTTTCAGCCACAACACATCCTTACAAATAAAAGGCCCAGATCTGAATGTAGGGTGATGGAATATATATATATAAATATTATATATATATTATATTTAATATTATATATATTATATATATAATAATATTATAATATATATAAATTATAATATAATATTATATATAAATATATATTATAAATTATATATTATAATACATCTAAAAACCAATTTATCTTTAGAAACGACACAACACAACACTCAATCCCCCGAGTCACTCCATTGTGTGAAAGGGGAAACTATTTCCCCAACGATACATTCTCAACCAGATTCCATGAATCAAACCCGAGACTCCAAACTCAGTAGACAGACGCTCTACTTAATTTGTTGAGGTATCAGACTAAAATCTAGGAGAAAATAATACAAAAAATAATAATTATTATAATATTCCACAAAACAAATTAGTCTGAACCATTAATCAAGAGGGCTGTCGCGTCAAGATCGTAAGAGACTAGTTTTCTGATGACGGGGTAGGTTATATTGAGGTTAAGGGGAAAGGGCTTCCACATGGGGCCTATCACTGTAGTTTTCTCCCTTCTTTGCTTTAATGCGGGTGCAATTCATATAAAACTACCATCTCAATCCTTATTCTTAGCATGAAATCGTTAATAGCCTTTGGGTTTAAAGCACTAAAAATAAAAATATAAAATATCAGTTTTAAAATGTTACAGCTCGCACTCTACCAGGCTTAAATAAATTAACGTTTAAAACAAAGTTGTGCTGTTAATTAAATGAAGATAAAACTATTAGAATTGTATTTAAAATGTTTAGGCTACAACCTATGACAAGGAAATTGTATGCTAACCAAATACTTTTATAATAAGTGATTGCATTTTTGAAAACTTATATTTTATTAAAGTGTCTCATTAATAAATGTTGTACTATACGTTTTTTAAATTTTTTCTCTCAGTCCGTAAATATAGTCGGCGTGTGTGACCTCAGGAAATGTGTGACCTTGCATGTTGCTCCTAGTATTCCACCCCGTTTTTATCAGTGCCCCGGTCAATCCCGCTGACCGTTAAACAAGGGCCCAGCGTTCGAATCCGGTCGTGTTTGTCGCGTTCCTTGGCGTGACCCTAGAGAAGGAGCACGCACTCGTCGTGTAGAGAAACAGACCTTACATCCGGGCTGACGCATAGGGTATGCACGGACGTGACTATACAGTTCTGACAGTGTTGGACTGGCGGTTAACACGTCCGACTCCGATGCACGAGGACAATTTTAGAAAGGGGGACAGTTTAGATCATTATTGTGGTTTTGCACTCACCATTTTCATCATATTTCCTTAGTTTAGATTATTTTCTTTACATGTTCTACGCCTAACTATACATAAGGAATATTCACATAAATACATTTATCGGCTAGGGAAGATATGGATGGAATTAAGAAGAAATATTGTAACAATTTCGCAGATTGGATAATTCATTACATAAGACAAATAATTAAGTTAACAATAAATAGATTTATTATAGAAAAACATAAATGAGATATAAGATTACAATAGTTATACAAGTTTAATGCTGGTTGACAATTGAACGTATAATATATAAGTTCAGGAAAACAAGTGAGCATATTGTGTATCCTGGAAAACTTTACGTTAAATGCAAGATGTGTTGACATATAGCAAGTCCAAACTATAGGATTGTTTTGCAGCTGCTCGGGTAAATAAGCGTCCTAAGGCAGCATGGTCAAAGGCAGTAGGCTGGAAGAGCTTGTTCACTATCAAAACAGCTGGACAAGCGCCAGGCTACTGTCACTAGGGTCTAAAAGGGAAAACAGTGAAATAATTACCAATTACCAATGAAAGTTAACTGTAAATCCTATAAGTTTAGAGTTGTTATTATTATATATATATAGCTTGAACTAGCTTGCTTGATTGGGACTTAACAAAGTCCTGAAGATACATTGTATAATGAATGATATGAGCAAGGTTTATTAATTGCATTGGTACATTTATACAATAACCCATTCCCTGGGGTATAACATTACTTTTGAACACACTAACTTTTAATACTCAGTCAATAGGAGCCAACGACGGGCTAAAAGTAAAGGCATTATCTGCGCGAACCCCAGTATGGAAACTAGCAGAGTTCCGCGCTTTACCCACCCCAGCTAATACCCCATGCAAAGCGTGCCAACAAGAATGATTCGACACATTAACCCAAATGGATCCCAGAAAAAAGGACTGACAACCTGGTTGTAGCCATACAAATATTAAACAACTGAACACGACGTCCACGGCGTCATGAGAAAATAGAATAGTCATAAGGAATAAAAAGGAAGTACTATACTTGTGGAGAAAAGCAATCTTTAAGACTAGGTCCTTAGTACCTCTGAAGGTCAAGGCTCTTATATTCAAGCTATGTCATATGGACATGGGGAAAAACTTAGTCACTTGGACTAATATAAGAAGTCTGAAAGACTCGAGAACACATTAGAGTCACTTTGACTACACCAACTAAGTCAGAAGGACACAAAACCAAAATCTAGTCACTTTGACTGAAATAAGAAATCTAGAAAAATAGTCACCTCGACTATATAAACTAAGTCAAAAGGACATGACAAACATTACAGTCACCTCGACTATACAAAATTAGTCTGAAGGACATGACAAACACTATAGTCGCCTCGACTATACAAACTAAGTCTGAAGGACATGAAAACAAGTTCTAGTATGTTAGACTAGACCCATAAGTCTGATGGACTTATTAACGCCTTGATACTTAGAAAAATGAAGAAGATTTCCCTCGACGACGTAGTGAACCCGCGATCCAAACTTCATGGCGAGCTGGTACTTCTGTAGGTGATAGAGCGGCGCTTTCTTTCTTTGATGATATGATGTGGTGAAGTACAATAAGTGAATCTGAGTGGCACTCGTTATATACGATTTCTCTGACCAAACACACATAAAGGGAATAAGGCGTAAAACACAGGCAATGGGAGAGACGGAAACAAGGGGGAAAGAAAAAGAAATAGCGGGGGGGGGGGGGGGGGAGGAAAATACAGAAATCCCAATTAACGCCGCAAGTGCAGCAGCGCTCTAGGCTAGTGACTTTGATCCCAAGCTGGTCACGTCCATTTCAACTATTGGGTGATGCAGCGAGGACGTGTGAGAGATTTGACAAGCTGATTCCCCCACCACACTCGTCGTAATTTATTTGAAAGCATGGTGATTGTATCCGAGCCCATCCTGTTATGGTGAGTTAGTCTTGAAGGATATTATTATTAGATAAATCAGTTTTAATTAACTTCTTTGGATTCAGCTATAGTATTTTTATAAGGATTCATCTCGTGAGTGTCATTTTACACACTTGTATTTTCTTCTCGGAAGCATGGTGGCTGTATCAGAGCCCATCCAGTCATGGAAAGTAAATATTGAAGCATATTATACCTGAATATGTCAACTTTAATTCTATTCTTTAAACTCCGCTATGATAATTATCATAATTTAATATTTTTATGTAGGCTCGTGGTGTAGATGTCAATTTTACATAATTCACATGCTACAATATATACCCACGTTTGTGTGGAAGAAGATAAGGAAACCATTTAATAGTAACTGCCTTCGGTTTTTGCCTCAGTACACCCAGCCAAAATTCAAACCTTCAGCTCTTCTTCAGTGAAAAATCCAGACTAGATGAGACTGATGCCTTAGATAACGCGCTCCCCAATGTGTGGGACGAATAACTGAAGTAGTTTATAGTCAGTACTGACACTGAAGGTTTTTCTGTGCAATAGATAAAATTAATAATTATACATTTCTATGTGTCACCTCCACCTTTCCATCCATCATCCTCCTGCCCCCCAATAAGCAAATATTTGGAACTAATTGATGGATTTCAACCAAATTTATAACTTGTACAGTTGACCACCATTGACAATTTAAAAACATATATTTTATGATTTCTTATTCGTTCAGGTTTTCATATATATTTTGGGTAATTTTTAATTTTGAGTATGTTTTTAAAACAATGTATTAATTACTATAAAATGACAAATAAAAAAATAGCAGAAAAACTTTCCTTGTTTGTACAGTCCAATCTTCATAGAAAGAAGGCTTCCTTATCTAGTGGCTAGAAAATATACAAGATTTACTTTTAAGTATTCAGACATCAAGTTGTGATCTAGCGGCCGGGGTTCAATCCTCGGTCCCGGCAAAGATTTATCTGATTACCAAACCCTTCCTACACCTCTGACAAGATATATTGTGAATGTGTGGAATGCCAGGTCGCCACCGTGGTTCGGATTCCACGTTAAACTGTAGGTCCTTCATTTCATCTCACAATCACCCTACCATTACACATTAGCGTAAGTGCGTATAACCCGAACGGGTAGTAAGACGCGGTGCTAATAATAATAAGTTGTGATCTATAGTTGTCACTTTTTATAGATATTATCAATGCCTATACAATAATAAAATGGTAAATAAATAACAATAATTTAGTAAAATTGTATCAATTCTGTCCACAAAATGTATTTTCTAAAAAAAAAAAAAGACTATGAAAACTGAACTATATCTACTGAACCCATTGCTAATAAAATATTTTAAAAGTGATACCAAGGAGAAGGCGTAAGTACTTAAAACTAGTATACATTACTGCGCTCGTTGTTAAAACCTCAATATAAATGTTTATGAAGATATACAACTTTGGGCGTGGGTCATATCAGGACAAAACTGGGAGAATGAATGTTTCGGCGAATGGCTGAGAGCCCTTGATTCATTCACGTGACAGGATGAAATGCCCCTGTCAAAACTATTTATTGAAAAAGGATACAGACCCACTATAATATTCAGGTAAACTATGATTTTTGGTGACATGTTTCAAAATATTTACTGGGTTAAAAAACAGTGGCCTCGCTAAGCCATTTTAATGAAAGCGGAGTGGGGTTGGGATTGTTTAAATAGCCCACAATTTAGATTCAGGCACACCTCAAAGAGAGTTTAATATGCCTAAATCAAACATTTTTTGAGGGGCGCTTAAATTGAAATTGAGGGGTATTTAGACACCCCCACCCCACTCCGCATCCACAAAAATGGCCTACTAGGAATCCCTAAATTAAAAAAAATGTTATCCTCTCCAAAACTTCCACGGCACCCCCTGCTAATTTTTCACGACACACTGGTTGAAAAACACTATGCTAGGGCATTATCTCCTAGGTTAGGTTATTATTAATTTCATCACCACATTTTACTACCTGTTCGGTTTATTCATCTATGTACTAGTTAAACTAATGGCTTAGGAACCAGAAATGTTTAATTGATAGGAATTGCACCCGCACTTTCGTGGAAGGAGAGGGGAAAACCATTTAGGGAAAACTAACCTTACTGCACCTGACCAGGATCGATCCCTGATCTCCACGTCCTCGGCAGTCAAGTCTATCACGAGAGTAGCGCGTTACACCACTTAGCCACCGAAGCTATGTGCTCATATCAATGACGTGTCGTGGCGTGTTTACAGGGTAAACAAAACTTGATCAAATTGTACCTGTAGTGTGTTCTCATTACTCAAGAGAATCTTCATAGGGCAGGAATAATTCAAATAAATTTCATGCGAGTTATGTAAAGAAAAACTCATGTATGATTAGTCAAATGGGAATTTAATGGCAGCAACAAACATATCCCAGGGTACCTGTTCTACAAGCTCAATCAATTCTGGAAACAATTCAAAACACGCCACTTTCTGATACATGCTTCTAGAAAGTTTACGTTAAATACCCCCGAGAAAATAATTGCACTTTGTTTTCTTAAACAAACTAAAATTATATAAGCGATAGTGCCTTTGACAGTAAAACCACAAACATAATACGATTCATAATCAAATATATCCATCAAAGTGATAAACCGTTGAAAATGTCAGATATCCGGAGGTTGATCAAAGATCAGACTCAGGTGGGCCGTGTACATACCCACAGTGCACATTTACGGTGACACAAGAGTAATTAGTGGCGCCTAATTGCCGGGGCGAGTACAAAGGTTCATTTCAACGACTAGCTGTACGTTGAGCTGTTGTGCTCATTGGTTGGCAGCGCTCGTGGCTTGACTGCGCGGTAATCAGGTCACGGTAAAACATACATTATCACTTCGTCTTACTACCCGTTCGGGTTGTACACACTTACGCTAATGTGTAATAGTAGGGTTATTGTGAGATGAAATGGAGGACCTACAGTTTAACGTGGAATCCGAACCACGGTGGAGGCCTGGCATTCCTCACATTCACAAGTTGTGATTAATACTTAAAACATACACAAATAGAGCAACTTTAAATATGAAATAATTTGTTTTAATCGTTTTGATCGGGAGGGAATTTGACGTCCAGGTTCGGGTCACCATTTATGTTTACTATTTGCACAGAACATTGGCCAGGATACACCATAGTATGATGTCTAGACGTCGTAGCTACAATGAGATGATATGATCATAGTTATTATAATGTTGTGGAGGTGGGATGAGTCTTAATTTAACTTAAGCCTAATCAACCAAACCCTGGTGACCATTGGGGTTATTTCCCTAAAGATGAAAATACTAAAAATGGCAGCCGGGAATTTAACCCGGGACCCTAATCTCGTAGCCAGGTGCACTGACCACACTACACCACGGGGTCGATTATAAGAACTAAGCTTTGTGGTAATATTTTTTATAGTTTTAATACAAAAATCAACATTTATATTGTATTACTAGTGAAATTTATTAAGAGTATTGTTGTAACGTGATTCTCGACTGGAATGGTATGTGAAAATCATCCTATAGGTACTGCACACATTCAGCCGGTGATAGCTTCAACCCTCACTGAATATTCATCATACTGTTTCCTCTAATATATAAAAGCGCAACAATGCATATTTAGTCTGAAAATACAAGTACATCATTTCAAATACAACAAGTTGATTTAAAATGAACAACGTTTGAGTTTTGAACTCAGAGTTTTTGATATTTTAATTTTAATGAGAGCTTTTCCTAAAATGTGTAAGTTTCGATGACCAAGGTAAGTGATGATTATAGATGTTTTCTCATGTGAAATTTGTAATAATCCCAGACATGGCTTTCGGGAAATCTGTCAGTGTTTAATATAATGAATGCACCTTAGTAACTGATTACATCCCATATTTTTGTTTGTGGTTTCCAATACAACCCTCACTTAAAGATCACTTGTCTAGCAAATCCTTAATTTGAACGTTTATTTTGTTTATATTAAATATAGTACCTTCATTGTATAAATAAATATAATTTCTTAATTATTACATAAAATATAAATTATTTGTGTGCTAGGTTTACATTCTTCGACCCTACTAACTATTGAAGGGTAGAAAGTCTGCTCGTATCCGCGAAGAAGGAAACTCCATTTAAAAATTATCAACTCAGCATACCCAGCCAGGATTTGAGTCACGACCTTTGAATTACCAGAAAATAATAGGAGATGAAACTGACTCATTAGTACACGTACTCGGAAATCACAAGTAATTATCTTTTAACATGACGTTCATATAACTTGTTTTTATTTTTTATTATTTAAAAAAGAGTTTCGCTAATTTTCGGCCATATTTGCACTTAATTCTCAACCAATTTCACCGAAGTCGGCAAGATTTAAGGAGTGTAAGTTAAAAACGTTTCTATAGTGTAGGAAATTTACCAGTCAACTAATTTATTTATTTAACTTATCAAATATTTAATTATATAAATTTTTAGCAATATTAATAATTAGATATTAAAAATAATTATAATGTAAAATTAACTAATAAGAATAACACATCAATACATAGTAGCCCACTTCTGCGGCCGCATGGTCTAAGACGCTACTCTTTCAATAAACTACACTGAAGAAGATGGGTAGATCAGGGTTCGATCTCGGTTGGGCGAACTGAGGGTGGTTTTTCTTAAATTGTTTTACACTCTTCTCAACCCTCCTTTATAGAGGAGGTGTTGCAAGACAAATAAAATAATGGTTGATCACCAGATACCTTTAATTGGCCTACTCTTGAATGCCCATCCCAGGTATACAGACCTAGCTATCTGGATAAATATGAAAACAGATAATTTGAGAACACACAAAGAGGGAACTAGGGGATTGCTAGACTTGAATGCAAAAGAGAAACATGATATCCATAATGGCATTTAGGCCTATTTATTATCAAAGAATAGATAAGTCTCATATGAAATTACAATTTAATTTTACGTAGTTGAGTACCATGCGCAATAGCATTACGGGTTCTTAATATTTCTAAACAATGTTCGTAGAAAGCGAATAAATCACATTTATCAGATTAGGACATTTACATCGTTCAACAATGTTTTCAATCTCAATGTTCTCATAGCAAGTTATAGTGCAAATTATGGAATATTATAAGCAAAATGAATTCAGCCTATCACTTACATTTAAGGAATAAGCCTTTCAAAAGACAACTATACAAGAATAATGATAAGTTAATCTTGAAAGTGTATACTTCTGACAAAATTATAAAACATACTTTAATAAATAAACTAGTAAAGTTCTGCTCATAACAATACTCCAAGATTTGTAATTGATCATATTATAAATATTAATCTGTGAAGTGGGGGTAGCTATGTTGTAATACTAGTTAATACATTCTATTCTATCCACTACAATAACAGGATATACCTAACATTTCAAAAATACCTACTGGATATAACCGAAGATGCCTAACATCCCAAGTTAGACTTAGACTCACAATAACAATAAATTTAAAGGCAAAAATTAACAAAGTGAAAAAACTATCAAAGATAAGATTAAATAATGTATAAATCAGAATTGGTCATCCGAACTTGGATCCCAAACAGTTAAGTACCATACTACGGTGGTTTCCAAAACAAGCCCAATGAAATTTCAAATAAATAAAAAATACATCCAAAGAAAATCAAGATTTAAGCCCTACATTATATCGGCGGGTTTAATCTACCTAGTCTCCTATACAACAATGTATGTGTAATTTGTCCAAAATTACGACGACTTAACTGATAATGCAAATAGCTCCTAATTCCTATCGGCATCAAAGAGTGCTATCTCCATGATGATCACAAGCTTATATTCAGAGTGGCCCAGCGGGGAAAATATGAAAGGGAGGTATTTTAAGTCCAATGATGTCATTTCCCATAGATGATAGCGTTAAGCTCTTCTCGACTCCTGCGCACAACGTATAAAGAACGAACAAGTGATGCACTCGCCACTCTGTGAAACGGGGCTAGATCGCGACACACTCCGGGACTTCCTTCGTGTTTAACTTGAGCGGTGGACAGTCCTGTTTGTTGATGTGAGCGGAGGATGTAAACAAGGTGCCGGTATCCCAGTAGAACGGGGTAAGTGAGTGTACTTTGTAGGTGGCGGAGGTTAGGTGGCGTAGATGTTTGTAGCCACGGTACACTTCCTCTAAATTCAATCATCCTAATCCCCAATTCATTAGTGTAAATATTTGGATGGTCAGAACTAATAGTAAGACAAAGCGAAGGCGGCAAATAAGAGATCAGTTTTAAAATAGAATATAAATGTAAAGCTGTACAAAGACGTATTTATGCCAGAAAACATTGTTTGTCTATAATAATGTGGTTAAAAGAAAGAGAGTGCTATGAACGTTAGCTGAGAAATGCAAGGACGGGTGGTACTTTAAAATGCTCTGTAATTTAGCCCTCATACGCTTGACGTAATCTGCCATTTATTTCTCTAAATACTTCCCTTTTCTCTCCTTTTTCACAAACACTGCGCTGACCCTAGTCCATTAGTTTGATATAAAGTGGTTGGAAGAAATACCTTCAAGCGACACTAATTTTCACTATAGTGTACAGTTGAAAATATATTTCGCTTCTATCTCATATTTATAGCGTCCTCAAAGTATACATCGTAATAGTTTTCTTTAAAAAAAAGTCTCACTTTGAAAGAGAAATAAAACTCAGCTAATCTTTGACTATGTTTATTTTACTTTATTAAGTACAGTACCTTTATTTATTTTTCCTGACTATACTTCTTCCTCCATGAGATGGTCTCCTGTTATTACTCTTTATCACCACGCAAATTATGTGATATTTATTTTACATATTCTTATTACAGTAGACCTACCTTTAATACCTCTTGACTGATTTTTCCTCGGCAAAATGGTATCCTGTTATCACCACGTGAAGTGTAAGCGTGTAAGCTTCGGGAGATTGTTGTTTTACTTTTTATTTTTTATTGTAGCAAAGTGTTTTCTTTTGATCATAAAAGTGCTTTGAACATTTAGCTTAGCTAACTTAGCTTATAAGGCAAAACTTAACACTTATCAGCCATCAGTACTTTACTATCAAGCTATAAACAAACTTATTTTATATTGGTTACATTTTAAAAAGCATTATATTGATCTCATTTTAAGCACTATACATCAACAAATTAACCAAACTAATTTAAGAGGCCAGTAAGAGGGTATGTAATATAGGAAGAATAGGCTATCAGTCACTATAATCACTTAGTCCACGGAAAAATTATGAGGAATGTAAATAGTGCCATTACTGGCTATCAACGTTCAATTATTGAAGATAATGAGTAAAAACATTTGTATAGAAATAATATGGGGAGAAAACAATGTAATACCTTTGGTTCTCCTGTTCAGAGCTAGGTGTGATAACTACAGGCTGTCCCAAATAAAATCGGCCCCAAACGCACAGTATTTCAAAGTCTGTGTTCGAAATGTGCGCCACCAGCCGCTCTGCATATTTCCGCTCGCCAACTTTAAACGTTTAATATATATTCAAACCATGTATATCATCTTTTGGCGTACTTTTCGAACATACTGTACAAATACTGTGCGTTTGAAACTGGTTTTATTTGGGACATACTGTATAATGGCTTGAATAAATTAATGTATAATATTTAGGAACACGAACCTATTATATTTTCTTACACCGTGTATTGTTACCCATCGGGGCTATACACATTTAATACGATAATGGACTGGGGATGAGTAAGGTATATTTTTTTTTTAATGTAACCACATTTGTGTGTAAAATGAGTTGAAACACATCTAGGGAAAAGCCTCTAACTACACTCGACAAAGATTCTAACCCCTACCTCTCGTCACTGGCAAACGCGACTGGATGAGATTGACATTTAGACTGCGTGTTCACTGGTGTAGGTTTTTACACACTTTAGTGCTGATTTAGTCACTAACTTAGTATTAATTAAAATATAGTTAAAAATAACGCCTGAAATTGGGAATCGAATCAGGTCATATTGAGTCAAAGGTTTCGTGTTCGAATACCAAGTACAGTACATGTGTCATTTACCAACTATATAAAGGATTCTAATTTTTATTATTAAATTAATCACTTATTTTTAGCACCACGTATTACTAACGGTTCGGGTTACACGCTTGTGTAAAACTTTATTGTAAAAACCACCCTCAAAACACCCGACTGCGTTTCAAACATCGATCTCCCCGTCATCGGTGGTCTAGACTACTGCGAGAGAAGTACCTTAGTCTATTAATAACTAATATCTATTACCCGCATAGCTGGACACTTAAACTAAGTATCAGCATAACTAATATGGGGCACTACAGGTGAGGTCGGGGCTCAAGTCCTGGACAAGTGTTTTACGGGTGGATTTCCCTAAATATTGTAGTTTCCCACTCTTCCTCCACGCAAACGAGAGTACATCTATTCCTCATTCTGCATATATCAAACATACCATAAGGGGGTAGTTAAAATGCATAAATGCCAGACAGGTAGTAAGCCGGAGTGGGGAATAGACAAAACCAGCTAGCTAAGAAATTGGCATGGTATATCTAAGTGATTAACTCGGCGAGAATTATTTTTACAACTTAATTTATAGTTTTTAAATTTTATTCGATGCTTTACATTTGTGTGTTAGTATTAACAAGTTACACCTAAATAATATAGTGGTATCGATATGGATCTTACAAACTAACATGACCTATAACAAACACACAGCCTAGATACATATTATTTAGTAAGCGTGTGCAAAACTTTGGCATGTCGAAGTCAAAGGACAAATTAATATTCTTCGTTTCGATATCCATAATAACCTTTGCATCTTAGAAACATTTCTAAGGAATGATAAAACACTGGTATGTATTATGAACAGACTTGAGATACATCACAATTTGTTTTAAACATCCATTACTGTTTCCAGACTATGGTTTGAGTTAGCTTTTTATTAAAGCTATATATTTTCCACTTCCGGCTTGCTAGGCCTGTCCTAAGTCTTCAAATGCATTATAATCTAACTTATGACTAGGACAGGCACAACATCCAATCCTCGTCCGTTAATCCATCAATGTGAAAGAGCAAAACTACATTTCACCAATAATATATTTTTCGGCCATGCCGGGAATCGAATTCGGTACCTTTAGCTCAGTAGACAGATAGGCTACTGGCTGAGCTAAGATCACTAAATATTACATATTTCAAAATATAATACTGTTTAGAACACCTACTAAAGACTATTTTGACACCGAAGAGTAATTAAAAAAATATATATATATATATTATGTAATAATATAATATTCAGCATCGCGTATTACTACCCTTTTGGGTTATACGCTTAAATACTAATTACACTAATGGGAGGTTGAATTTAGAAGAAGTGAACCCACATTTGCGTGGAGGGAGAGTGGAAAGTCATTGAGGAAAAATCATCCTCAGTTCACCCGACCGAGATTCAAACCTCAATTTCCCCGTCCTCGACAGTCTATCTCAACACGAAGCCAGCGCGTTAGCTAACTACGCCACCGAGGTGGGTTGTATTATGTAATCAGAGCTAAATTTGGCTATGTCGATATAAAATATAATAGTGTGTTTTATTGTTTTCTAGAAACCCTTCTAACCACACATATGCACTTAGTGGATATTTAAAAATTAAAAGTAGAGTTATGTGAAAACAACAAAAACCTCATATTCTACTTTTCCTCGCATGTTTCAAGCTTAGATTCGTATCCAACCAATGACCTTTGCACTTCTCTAGTATTTAGTATTTAGGTAAGTGCGAATTATTTATTTACACCCAAACTGAAAGTAGACCCCAAGTTCCCAGAGCCTATGATTGACCTACGTTTTCCAATCTGCGACACATGTTCTTGAACAAACCTCCACTGTACAGCTCTAACAAAGAAACGACGATATAAATGGAGCACACAGTCACTGCCCGCGTCCAATACAATGTAGCACAAAGGATGGATAAAGAGAAATTGTAAGAGAATGAGAGAGATGGTGAAGATGATAAGTCGAAGGATAGTCTTGGATTAACTATCCGTGCACGTTTCCTCCCACGTGAAGGTAACCACGTGTCATCGATGCCCTTGACACGTGCAAACTCGAGCTAATATTAACTGGCCATTATCAGTTTACAAGCTTTACGGTCTATTGACAAATTATTTTATTACTGGTTACATATATATTAATTATTATTTTCATCCATTTCGTTGGCCGCATGGTATAACGCGCTACTCTCGTAGTAGATTAGAATGCCGATGATAAGGAAATCAAGGTTCGAATCTTGGGGCTACACTTTCTCTAAATATAACCTCCCTAGTTCTTGAAATCATTAGCTTAATTAGTAGATAAGCGTATAGCCCGAACGGGTAGTAAGATGTGGTGCTAAATATACATATATATATGTATATTTAGCACCACATCTTACTACCCTTTCGGGCTATAAGCTTATCTACTAATTAAGCTATATATATAAAAATATATAAATATATATATATATATTAGAGTATTTAAAGTGCACTTTCTGATTAGACTGATTATGTCAGAACATGACTTACACACTAACTTAATTCTAGAACCAGCACAGCACCCATTTCCTCAACCGTTAATTCATCTCAGTGAAAGGGGAAATCCCCGTTTCCCCTATGATAAGTATTTAGACCATGCCGGGAATCTAACCCAGTATACTAAATCCAATAAACAGAAATTAAGTGTCAGACATATTAATTAGATAAACATTGACAATTCATTTAGTTGTGGTTTATTATTAGTACTTTTATTACAATCCGGCCGGGAAGTACTTAGCAAGTTTATACTGTAAAGCTTAGATGTACCTGCATCTGCGTATAAGTAGATCAGAAAACCACAACCACCTATGATAAACTACCTTGGTACACCCAGTCAGAGATTCAAATTCAGACATCCCCACCAACGGTGAACCAGACAAGATTAGACTGATGACCTTGTTGGCGTGACCACTGGTGAGACTGATGAGATCAATGTGACCTAAGCCACTTACTTTATTTATCTTTTGGTAACATCTTGATACAACTTTTCTTGGAATAACATATCCGCCAGCAATGTTTAATTCTCAGTAACCAGTCAACACTGTTTTAAATATTCTAATAAGACTCTAGCCTGTGACAATAATTACGTGAGACATGTGTACTTGTGTTTCCAAGGTATACATTTTGAACCTATGAACTTTTATTTAAGAGGTCATTGTTTTTTTTTTTTTACTTTGAAACCTGATAAAAGCTTCTGTTTTTCCATTGATGACGGTCGTGATCGACAGGTTTTGGTACTGGTCAGGACAAGGCTAATCTGCCTCCTTCCCCTGTCAAGTGTGAGGACAGCTTTGGGTGCAGAACCATGCAGTCAAAGCTTACACTCTACCCTCTCTCTCTTTCATGTGAAAATATTTAGTCCTAGACTTTATATATGTGCTAGAAATCACACTCTACTAGCCGTGATGCATCTGGCTTGAACTTGTGTTTGAATTCAAATTCTTTAGTGCAAGTTCTGACCATGTTCTGACCATGTTCTGACCATGTTCTGACTTTTGGAAACAAGAGGAGGAGGGGATATTTATAATACTGGTTATAAGTCACTCATTTATTAGTCTAATCAAGGCGAGGACTCAGATTTCGTGGCAAAACATTTTACTTAAAACAAGGCAAGGTTTCTACTCCGTCCTAAAATAACACCAAACATTTGTTTTTAAGTACACGGGTATAAAAGAAATCTACGTACAAACTTGTTTAACCTAGAACAGCATCATTTAAAACTATACACAAATCAACAACTCGGTAATATGACAAACCAACCATAAATATTACATTTTTCAGGCACAGCCTAGGATGGAACCTGGATCCGGTATGTATGAAAGCCATCTCAATTTCCCAACCAACCGTTAGGAGAGTTAAAGGTATTATATATATATATATATATAATATAATATATAATATATAATATATATTATATAATATATAATATATATAATATAATATATATTATATATATAATCTAATATATATTATATATATAATCTAATATATATTATATATATAATATAATATATATTATATATATGTACATTCTATGTATTATTTTCTATCCGGAATATTCGCATTTAATTACACTATATGGGTATGGATTACTAAGGTAGAATTTAAAGAAAATGTACCCAAATTTGCTTGAGGGAAATTGTAAAATAATATAGGAAGATAGCTCTAAATATACCCGTTTATGATTCAAACCCCACTCTCCCTATCTAACCAAACTAGAAGAGTTTGACCGTTGATCCGTTTGACCGCAGGTGTGGGTAGTGAATATATAAAATGGTGTTTTAATCCCACAAGCCATGTTCCGTTTTTTTCACCCACTCATATGTTATTTTAACCCTGCACGATATGTTGACCTAGTTTCAAAATATATTTTTTCAATATATCTTTTCACGTATTTGAAATGATTCGAAATTGGTGAGGGAGGACTATAGGGGTTAGGGTTGGAAACTACGATGGATCGAGTACAATTCCCTCACTGGCTCCCTTCTGTTTGCAAACAAACAAAAGCTTGATAAATACAATAAGCAAACAAAACTAGGATGGGGAACAGTTCAAATTTATTGCTATATCTCTCCTAGAACTACCAATGGTTAGTATTTATAATTTCCCACAGGCTTTATTGGAAGTTGTTGGGAATGTTTTGGGTAAAAATGACAGCTTAGTTAATACCATATATGGGATGGTCCCCGTAAATACGTGGATATAGTGGTCACCTGCAAGTGTAGAAGACACTGATTTGAAGCTGAAGAATTAATAACAAATATGAAATTTTTTTATTCATTAAATTGAAAAATGACACCTGTATCCGGGAATTGAGCCCGGGACTTCTGACTTAGTACGGCAATGTTCTCACCACTGAGCTATCCAAGAGTCATTCTTAACTCATATTAAATATGATTTTTTTAAGGCAGAGTCTGTGATGAACGTGTGTAAATCGTCAGCTACATAAGTGTGATCGATTAAGATCACGAGCTATCAGATAATGACACCACCTGCGACTCGGGGGATGGGGGGTCTTTTTGCTGCTAATGACAACTATACGAATACACATAATAATGATTGACTAAATAGCAAAGTTATTATATTTGTCAATTCCGCTTATAGACGCATCTAAATATCATAGTCTTTAAAATTAAAAATGACACCTAGACACGGGATGATTCCTGTGTAGCTCAGCAGTGAAAACATTGGCGTACTAAGACGAATGTCCTGGGTTCGATTCGCGTCTCCAGGTGTCATTTTTCAATATAATGAAAATGATATCTAGATACGACTGTGACCGTAGTTAACAAACATGATGGCTTGACTGTTTAATCTATTTTAATGGTTTTTACTTTATTGCAACCCTTCGGAGAAAGAAAGTATGGAGATTGTCAAAGAAAATCTAATCCTAGATTTTGATGGATATCGACGTTTCACGACCTACTGAACCTGAAAAAGTGGTTTTCGTAATGATATCTCTCTGCCTATCTGTCTGTCTGTGTGCATTTGAGTCAGTTTCTAGCCCAGATCAGTAAGATCGGGCTAAATTTGGTATTTAGAATGTTCATAAGACTGCGTAGAGATGTTTTTGGAATTAGATACATGGAACTAAAATTAAGGGTGGTTCACTTAAGGGGGAAAACAGGGAGGAAAGATCTTCTCAAAACTCGCTTTAACGATTTAGATTAAAATGTGTATTTAGACAACACAAACAATATGGCGCATCTCATTTTCCCACGAAATAGCTTATAGGGTGCTTTACATTGGTGGTCTGTCCAACTATGATCTCATACATCTCCACAACTCTGAGAGATACGAAATAACTTATTGTTGCAAAGTTGTAGGGCTATTGATATAAAAAAACTTTTAATCCCAATATAATTTTAATAAAATCAATAGTTTCAAAGATATAAGTACATACATTTTTTAAACGGAGGTCTGGGAAATGAACAGTTTATTGATATGCGCTTTGATAAACAGATATATTAATTTTTCCTCAATATGTTTCTGTAAAGGTGTATATTACTTCATTTATGCTCTTTTGTGGAACATGAATATCTTTTTTCCATTATGTTTCTTTAACAATATCTATTACTTTGTTTCACATATAACACGAGGTTTAAGTAAATGTCTCCATTACTAGACAAAGGAGAGAAAGTTTGAGTATATTTGTAAATTTTCGTTTCACTATCTTCTTATGCACATGCACTACATCTTACTACCCCTCCAGACAATCTGAATGTAGCTACATCAAGATTAATGTGATTAAGAATATATGATTTCAGATTAAATGTACTCTCATTTAAGTGGAGGTAGTTTGGTAAAATTACCATAAAAACGTAATATAATTTAATATGTATAAATAAATGAATGGGTGCCAACTACGAACCCCTTTATTTCCGCTAGGTGGGTAGATTTTTTCTTTTAATCAAATAAATGTATCCCATAAATTGTTCAGGGGTGCGACATGACCTTTCTTTCCAAAGACCTCTGAACCTTATCTAAAGTTTTGACCAAAATTGGACACGTACAACACTGGACTGCATATTTTCCTGGAGCGTATCAGTTCTCTATACATGGGCACCAGAACTACTGAAATTATCTCTACACGTGGGATGCAATGTTCAAGATACAATGTACTGTACATTACCACAATAAATAAAGGATGACATGATTACATTTTTAGAGTGATTGTAACTCTCCTTGTAATTTTTTTTTTACATCCATTACTGTTTCCAGCCTGTAGCCTGGGTCAGTTTTTTATTCAAGCCATATATTTTCCACTACCGGCTTTCTAGCCCTGTCATAGTTTCACAAGCATTATAATACAAATTAAGAATAGGACAGGCACAACATCCAGTCCCCAGACGTTAATTTAGTACTGTGAAAGGGTAGACCCACATTTCACCATCAATAAAGTTTTCGGCCATCCTGGAAATCCAGCCCGAGACCCTTAGCTCAGTAGAGAGACACACTACCGATTGAGCTAACGTGTTGTATTATTCTTATAAATGGTATTCTTAAATAAACCCTACCTTAAAGGGTCACTAAATATAAAATTAATAAAAGTGTTGTTTGGCAACATTTGGAAAGATTAAACTCTCACGTAAATTATGAAAAAAAATATACAAAACAGATATAATATCAGGTTCTTTAAATTTTTACGACAGATTAAAATAAAATTTGTTCTTCAGAAAGTTAATTTAAACATCCAGAAAGTTGATGATTCTTTAATAAAAAAAAATGTTGTGAGGTTGACAAACGGTAGTATATTTATAGCACCTAAATAAAATCTTATTTAGAACTGTTCTTAATTATTCTCTCTTCCTTAAATAAATAATCAGCACTTATTAACATTAAAGGTTGGATGGTTGTTCCAGGATGAAAATATTTTATGAACTGTTTCAAACAAACAAAAATCAGCACAATTAAAATGTGCTTTTGGTCACAAATAAGTAATGAAATCTCTAAAGATAGCTTGGTTAGGTAATATTTTCTCCCTCCTTTAATATTTTGAGGTATTATGACCAATTACTGTGAAAATGGAAAGGAAAAAAAAAGAGATGAATTTAATCTCATCCATAAATATCCTATCTCTGAAGAATAGTGTTTTATGGCCCCGGTAAAAATTAGACTTCCGGGCCTTATAGTAAAAAAAAATCCTTTAAAATTCTCACTTGACTTTCCTAAAGGGTTACTCCCACCTTTTAGAATACTTTCACTGCCAAAAGTTTAGATTTATCATATTAAAGAGTCCTGAAAGTATCCTCAACTCGGGTCCTTCATTATTCTTTCCAAATCAATTTTATACAACCACAAAAAACCAAACCAACTCGTCTAATATTAATAATCATGTTCCCGTTTTAAAACCACTTCCGGTTTATACAGACAAAAGCTGACGAGATTTCATTATTAACAAAACAATTAACTTTTCAGACATTAAAAGATAAAATGACTATTCTAAAATACCTTAATTTAACAATTTGACAGATAAACACAAATTATCTGTTAAATCAATTTTAAATTTCCACCAAACACAGTTGAGCTAAAAAAAAATGAACTTATAATAATCTCCTTTCTTCCGCTAGTAACAGTTAGTTCCTCAAATGTCATCCATATGTACTAAGCGTCCAAGAACATAAATAATATTGAGATCCTAATAATTCCAAAACAAACCCATCTCCAAAGCAGATAGCACTAACATCACGGAAAAAAAAGAAGTATGGCGGCTGGCCATCAGTTTATTTAAGAAAGAATCCTCAACAAAAACGTATAAGAAAAACTCATATAATGAAACCAATTAAGTAGAATATATAATATACAAATATACAACTGGTAAATAAACAATTTATATCCGAAAATTATATTTTATATATATACCTGGTATACAAATAATTAATATCCGAAATTTTTGGGTTTGTGTAAGCTGAAAGAAACAAAATAAAAATTAAATTGTAAAGTTATCAACTATTTTATAATTGAAAGCTTGAGTCAACCATGTGTTTAATTAATATGATAAATAGCTTTTTAGTAAAAATAATACCACAGGTGAGAGTAACACTATATAGAATATAACTACTTCAGTTCACCCAACCATGACTCAAAACCTGACCTTCCATATCTGACAAACTATATTGTATAAGACTGGTGCTTTGTTCTCACTGGTGTGGGTGGTTCTACAAGTAAATGAATATACACCTAGAAACTTGACATGTATTATAAAGAGTACTTTCTTAAGTTAAGTCATTGTTTCTTAGTGTGGTCAGGAGAAACAAAAATCATGTGAAGTACGAACTATTTGTAGACGTCAGTGACCCCAGGCTACAGACAAGGATATGCCAGATCCTCGGCCCTTATGGAAGTTTCAGTGCGCGCCTTGAGCCAGGTTGAGTTCATCAACACTGGGGTTCGCTAGTGATAAAAGCACTTCCAAATCTGAAGATGTTAAGCGACTCACTTTTAACATCTTGGTCATAAAGGAGCAATTTTAATCGTAATGTGCAGTCTGCTTACGCTCTTTGTGAGTTAGGATTATGTGAAGAGAGAGTTGGGTCAATACCTGAAACTAGCTGTGTGGCCTATGACTATAAGGGTATGTGTGTCCTATCTCTAGTGAAATCATGTTTATAATGAGTTTTTTTTTAAAAGGGCTCTTGATGGCACCTAGCGATACTCATGTTGAAGGACTCAAGCTCTCTCACGGAGTGCAGCATTTTAACCACCTGGAGGATGAGGGTTTGGTGCATGTTTGTCTGTGACACAGTTGCTAATTTTCTAAGTTTTATTAAAGTAATTGTGAAAAACGTGTAATTTTATTGAAACGAATTGTACTACTTGACATAATAAAATACCCACTCAAGTTTTTCCAACTCCTACACTAATTTAAGAACACAGGAAAAGGAGGATGTATTTTAAATAAATGCCTTCATCTCTAAACTGGAACAGGGAAACTTCAATAAATTCCAGTGTGTGTGATAATCTACCCACCAACCCCTCATCAAAGTAGCCGGCTGGGCTAGAACTAAGCACAACAGTCGTGCTCGCTACCACTGAACCAACCCTAACACATGAATTAGTCCGTAAAGAGTTTCTGATGTGAGAGGCTGCTTTATATCAGAGTTCAAGGTCTATTTATAAGATAACATTTTTTTATACATATCTCTTTTAAGTTAATGATACCGTTTCAGGGAGCGCTGTGGGGCTTGGGATGGGAATAAGCTACATCTAGCAGAAATATAAATCACTGATTGGTTATACACAAATATTATATTGACTTAATGGAAATTAAGAGATGATTGACTAGATAATTTTAAATACGAATTGAAATATGATGTACTTACTTACTTATGAGCTAGGAACGCTAAAGTTTATTGCTGCACTTACTAAAGTACGTCACCTATCCCTATTTTGAGCCAGTTATATCCAGTCCACCTCATTACACCCTATATCTTTCAGATCCATTCTAATGTTATCCTCCCATCTACTTCCAGGTCTTCCCAGTGGTCTGTTCCTATTGGGTTTGCCAGTAAGTACTCTGAACAAGGTTTTAGAATCTTCCATTCGCACTGCATGTCCTGTCCACCTTAATCAGCAAGGATTGATTATCCTGACAATGTCTTGTGATGAGTACAGGATATGTAACTCATTATTATGTAACCTCCTCTCCTACCCGGTATCCTCATCCCTTCTTGGACCAAATATATTTTTAAGAGTCTTGTTTTCAAACACCCTAGGTTTGTTTTCGTCAAGTACGGTAAAAGACCACCTCTTACACCCATAGAGAAGAACCGGTAAAATTATTGTTTTGTATATTCTGAGTTGTACATTCCTAAACAACAGGAGTGAGGTCAATAACTTACTGACCGAGTAATAACATACATTTCCGACTGCATTATTCTCCTAATTTACAATCTAATATCGTCATTGTTGGTTAAAATTGTTCCTAAATATTTAAGCTTATTGACCCTGTCAAATGATGTTGTTTGCAGTCATCTCTAAATTATCGGCCTCAATCTGTGCTCTCTGTGTTATCATATACTTAGTCTTTTCATTGTTCACTTCTAAACCAACCCGCCTTGGTGGTGGAGTTAGCTAACGCTCTAGATGTGTTGAGCTAGACTGCCAAGGATGGGGATATCGATGTTTGAATCGCGGTCGGGTGGACTGTTTTTTTCCCCTAGATGATTTTCCACGCAAATGTGGTTTCACTTCCTCTAAATTCAACCTTCCCAATTCCTAATTCATTGGCGTAATTAGTACTTAAGCGTATAATCTGAATGGGTAGTAGTAAGAAGCGTGCTAAATAAATAAAATGAAAACTTCTAATTCTAATTTCTTAATAGCCTCTAATAAAATGTCCTCATTTCTTGCTACGCCTTCCTTTATACTGCTCAAAAAAAGCTAAAACATCTGCGGATCCTATTAATAATAATATATAATATGACGTACTACTGTACTAAAATAAATCGTAACGACATTAAGTGTTTATCATCGTATTACTTCTCCCAATCCCTCGAGTCCAGAAGCCCTATTTTACAAAGTTTATCAAATAAAAATTTAAAAATATTGGATGATTGTAATAAAATAGACGATATAGAGAAAGTGTTATGTGTTTTTTCACATAAAATGTTTATTTTTGACACGTTTGACATAAGGGATATTAATGGATTAACATAATTAATATAGCTTAAATGGAAAGTACTGTGTACAGTATAGAGAGAATACGAAAATAAACAAGTGTAAATTGAATTATAAAAATCCACCTTAATTGCATCCGTCCAGAGTTCGTACTCCAACTCCACCGTAAATAAGCACTACATTTTAATTATATGCATAGCTATTGAAGAACAAAGCATCATACTCGCATCTACACTTGGGTTTCTATCCTCGGATAGGTCGAGGATCAAACCCTAATAGCACTCCCTAGTTAATTCTTGTTCTATAGATGCCCACCCATTTTTTTTATGGAAAATGCTAGAGTGCTTACTTAAAATTCACTCTTAGCACCTTGTTCCCTTATGTTATATAATTTAAATTACAAATAATTACCACATTTATGTCGTCTTTAATTAAGAAATTAATTGGGAAAATAAATATAACACAACTTCCTTAACTTATTTCTGAAACCTCAATATACTTAGCACTGAAACTGTGCGTAAAAACCGAGCGGGTAGTAAGACGTGGTGCTAATAATAATAATAATTATAATAAGCACTGAAACTATTTTAAATTTAGTTTATTATAATTTTCATTTTTCAAACAATCTGAGAAACCAAAGTCGATAATATTGAAAAAAAAGTACTTTTAAAAAAGTTTTGTAAATTATTCCTCTCTAAAAATCTACATTTTTTTAAGAGTTAAATTTTTATTAAAGATATTGCAAAACATGTTTTAGTATGAATAATTTATTATTTTTTGTGTGTGTTTACTTTTTACTACGTGGAGGTAATTAGTTACTACTCATGATTATTAATGCTCCTACCTCTGTAGATACTGTTAAAGATAATGGTTTTTTTTAATGCTATTTTGAGTCAAGTGGTCCGTTGGTGTGTTTGTGAAAGTCTTTCGAAAATCTCCAATTTCCTTCTTTTATGGAGTTAAAAAGAGTAACGCCAAGTCTCGAGTTACTAATGGAAGTTGACCATGTTGTGTCTTTGGGCACATGCATATACATAAAATCCTGTCCTCTAGGCTACTGGATTGATTCCTTTTTTCCCTGCGCCTTGCTATCTGTTCGGACTATATTCTATACTAATAGCGTAGGTAGGAGTAAGAAAGTATTTTAGAGAAAATGTGTCCAAATTTGCATGAAGGGAGAGTGTCAAATAACAGCTTTCATAGACCTGGTCGGGATTCGAATTCCAACCTCACCATCCAGTGTAAATATAAGACTCGCGGAGTTTGACACATTAGCTCACATGCTCACCGGTGTAGGTATTTACTATCAACTAGTATTTGTGCTTTTCACTCTCCTCCCTCTGTTATCCTATGCTAGTTAGAAACATCGCTTGCCGCTGGGACTGTCACAAAGTGAGGAAATCAATAAGACTTGTACCCTCGCTCAGTATTGTCGAGAAAGACTCGAGGCTGTTCCGAGTGCTTCGATGGTCCAGAGCTTTGGACGGCGGCTCCATTCAACCGTGATAATCTCTTCTATTTATATTCCCATCTAGTCTCAGAGGAGAGGGAGAGAGAGAGAGAAGGGGGGAGATGAGACTCGTATTAAAGTAGAGAAGGACGAATAAAGGTAACAGAAAAAGAGGTCAAATATATCTGAATAGGTACAAGAGTCGTTAACACGACCGCCCTTGGCTGATTGATGAAATCGAAGCTTTGAATGGTGTGTTGGTGGGGGGGGGGGGGGGGAGAGGGGGGAAGTCACGTCACGTTCACTTTATTTCTTTCAAAATTAGTTACCGTCCATTCGTGCAAATGTATGTGACGTAGTTGTGGTTTAAAATAGTATCACCACGTTAACCATTATAATGTGTCAGCAGGGGGCAAGGATAAGAGGGAGAGGAGTTCACAGCTGACTGATCACAGGGGTGGGGGCCCCATAGTGTGTTTTATTCCCGGGAATACATTGTAGGCCTAGGGTTTTAGTAGAAAGAAACCTTTAAAAAGATATAAACATATATCTTTTTGATGTCAACAACGCTAACATTACTATTAGCACCGCGTCTTACTACCCGTTCGGGTTATACACACTTACGCAAATGTGTATGGTAGGGTGATTGTGAGATGAAATTGAGGACCTACATTTTAACGTGGGATCCGAACCACGGTTGGCGGCCTGGAATTCACACATTCACAATTTGTGATTAATACATGTGTTGTCAGAGGTTAAGGAAGGGTTGGTAATCAGATAAATCTGTGCCGGGACCGAGGATTGAACCCCGTACCCCCTGCACAGATGTCCAACACCTTAACCCTAGACTACGAGGTCACACACAATGCTAACAATTTACTATATTATTTTGTAATGTGATTTTTATTTGTATTGAAAATATATATCAAAAGTTGCATTTGCACATCATACAAGCTGAAGTATGAATTCATAAATGTAAATATAGCTATTTTTCAATCATAAAATACTTTTCTATGAAAATTATACTATACTTTTAATCTCTCTACAATGGGTTTGGGTGCATTTCTTTAAAATGCAATCTAATCAGCCTGTTTATTCATGTAATGTATCTTAACTCTTTGACATAAAATTCTGACACTTGAACCTTCGATGGTTATTACAAAAAATACACATTACCATATATAAACTTTAACTACACTATTTATTATATATAATAATAAATAATATATTTAAAGGATATATACAACGTACCTATATATATATATATATATATATATATACCGTTGTATATAATCCTATCATGATTATGGAATTTTGTTACTTTCAATTCAATATCAAACTTGCCCTTTAGTATCAATAAACAGTCCTTTATTACTTTATTTTTTTGTAGTTGGTCAAATGAATAGTTTTGGGGAGATGAATATTTTATTGTAGATTCACTTCAAGCTTGCCGTCCTCTTGCAACAGTCCTTGAGCGCGATTTACAAAAAAATATGGTAGAAATGTACGAAGAAATGATTTTATAGGAACCTGCTTAAGTGGTTAAAGTCCAAGGCAACGTTTTTGTGTTATACGGTTATACTGGACTTGTGATGACTGAAATATTGGTTGGGTGTACTGAGGGTGTGTTTTCCTAATAGGTTTTTCATTCTCTCTCCACGCAGAATATATAATTACTCTAAATATAGCTTTCCTCATTAATGGTACATTAGTATGATTATTTCATATGCGGAAAAATTATTGTAATAGTGAAAAATTTGATCTAGAGATGATGACGAATCTTTCTTTTTTTATGTTAACTCAAACCCATAAAATTGAAGTTTACAACTCTGTTCATATCCCATGTCTGGTTGTCTTTCTGTCAAAAATCCAAAATGATTTGATGGATTTTGTTCAAGCTTGATATTTAGATTTTTCAGGGCTATATTTGAGAATGTTTTTTACCCTAGCCTGAGGGTAGCTTACTGATAAGTGACATTTTTAGATTACAGTTTTCCGCAAATGGCTCTAACGATTTTGTGTACAGTTGATATCTAGGAAAGGTTTGACATGACAAATAAAACTGTATACTACTTTTTATAGGAAAGATTTTTTAAGGCTAAATTATTGATTACAAATTTTTGTGATTAGAGTAGTTTAAGAGTTGAAATAATTTAGTTTAAACTGTGTATCAAGTTATTAATATCACAAATGATTTTATATATTTATTTTTCTTTCAAGAAACAATTAATAGTAAGTAATTTATGGATTATCGATTTTGAAAGATTTTGAAAATATTATTAATTATTTTGTTTAAAATTTGTGTTTTGCAAATTTTATAAAAAGAAAATGTATTTTATGATTTAATTCAAAATTGCATCCCAAGAATTGTTTTTCACGATAAAGAAAAATATGTTATTATTTTTAAAAATAAAAATAATTTGATGGTTGTTTATAAATATTTTGAAATTTGATTTTCTTAAGTGGTTCAACGATTTAGTTAAAATCTATATATTATGTTAATCGTGATTAATATGATGCTATTTTTTTCTGCGAAAAACTTATTTAGGGTAGCTTACTGAAAACCTATTTTTGAAAATATTGTGGAAATCTATAATATACTATGAGAAGAATTATTGTTAAAGCCCTATTTTAGAACGCACATCTTCATGGCTGTATAATAATTTCGAAGTATTTATTGAAGTTTAATAAACCATTAAAACTTTAATAAATATTATAGTATTTTTGAAAATATTGAAGAAGCCTTTTAAAGTGTTTATTTTAAAACAAGAATTTTTAAAAGAATTATAAATGAATTGATAGCAACAAATAAAATGTTAAAATAAGTCAAAACACGCTTGAAAAGCCTATACTACCTATATTATCTTTAATATAAGTCTAGTTTTCCAGTATAATGCAAATATTGTGTTTCAACTGGAACAACCTTGTCCTGGAATACATGTGCAGTGCCATTTGACCCGCTGATTGTGACCACGTCCCCGAATAATGGGACAATACAACCCCTTCAAGTGTGAAACCTTTTCCTTTATTGGGCCACATAAATATTCCGTGCCGGTCTGTAGCAACAAAACAATGAAATAGAGATAGAGAAAGGCTGAGCTAGCCAAGGAGCTGGAATAGCTTATAGGATTAAATCAGAACACATTGGAGGAAATGCTGCCCACATATGGGGGATGGATATACTAAAAAAAAGTATGAAACCCTCTATTATTAGTAAAAACTAATATATAGGTAAATAATATAAACTAGTCGTCTTAACTAGGTGATAAATCACATAGTTAACTTTCTTATTTGTCAAAATCCCAGGGTTTGTTGTAAAGCCTAGCATTAGTTAAGATATGTCGTGATTTTTATGCAAATATATAGTTTTACTAAATACATCGACCACCTATTTATGACATCAGGAACCCTGTAGCTATATCATTCATACTGTGACAACAACAGGATAGTATGCAGATGTAAATATCATTTTCATTTGATTGTCACTTGATTGGCGTTGCTCGATTGTTTTATACTATGTTCGGTCGCCAAGTAACTGGGTTTCGTACCGACTAGATCATTTATATTAAGTATATATCGGCTAAACTAGCTCTGGATTGTTATTAAATCACTTTATAGTTAATATTTAAATTGAAATATGACACATGGACGCGGGAATCGAAGATGGGATTGATTGGTACGCCAATGCAATAACCACTGAGATATCCAGGAGTCGACCCTTGCAAAACTTTTATTTACTTCAATCAGAAAATTTTCTGTCTTTTATTTTGAACACAGTTTTTAATTATTCTAGAAAATTAAATTCAAATTTTAAAACTCCTGCGTGGATGTGCACATGTTTACGCACAGTAGCTACTTTTAGAAAATATTTAGACCTCTGTGTGCGATATAAATCGGCAACGCTCATGACAGACAAACACACAGCTAAAGCAACTCTTCATTTTCTTAGCACGTCTTACTAACTGGTAGCATTTATACATCTATCTACAATTACGCTAGTGGTTTTAGGGATTAGGAAGGTTATATAGTTTAGAAGAAGTGTACCAGAATTTTTATGGAGGGAGAGGGTAAAATAATTTTGAAAATTCATTTTATTAACATAGATATTAAAATATAATAGAAATAGTAATGAAAAACACATATCATTTCCTTTGTGAGCTTAACCCCAATTTTCTTACAAATAACTATCTGACAGAGCTTTTTTCCTACCTTAATTCTACTATATGGGAAGGTCCTGGTAGGGAAAAAGGCCTTTCAGAACGCTATTCTTAAGAAGATCGGGTTATATTAAAGGCTCTGAAAAAGAACTTAAGTATATTAATGGCATTTGGAAAATACTTTTCAAATCTTGTTATTATTGGTGTTATTGGTGTTATTAGTGTTATTATTGGTGTTTAATAACTTCTTAATTGTTCCCTGAAGAAAAAAAATTGGAAGTTCCTAAAGAAATATATAATACAGTAATCAGAATCTTTTTGAAGTTTTGGTGCTCCTTGAAAGTATGCGTGGTTTATCTTATTCCCTGCAACCCCTCCCAACTCGATTCCTAGATATAACTACACCCCGTCTCACTAAATGACTAGCCCCACATTTCCTAGAAATGTACCCGGTCTGGCCGCGAGTAATTCAATTCTCAACCATAAACTAACAATTCCACCAGGAATAAAATAATTGTGAAATGAATAAATTAAAGAAAGATTATACTAAAATTACAATTGAAAAAAACTGTTTTAAAGAGGATGTAAGTTATAATAAAAGAATATGTTATTACAAGTATTTTAAAACGATTATATTTTGATATATTAGAGTAAATGCGTCGAAATATGAAATATAAAACAAGAAGTATATTCAAACAATTATTTTAAGTATTCTTAAATATCATGTTACTCATAAACCTTATGCCCAAATTTAATAATTTCAAACCAAACTATCAGGAAACTATTGCTTTTAAATAATGATAAAATAATAATCATTCAAAACTGCAACTTATTAAAAAATGTTAGAAGTTAAATTTAATCTTTTCAAATCACGAACGATAGAGAATGCGTTTGTTCCCTAGAAATGGTTTGATTATCCACAATGTATCTATTTCCATTATCAATTTATAAATTTAAAAAGAGGTATTTTAAAATAATATTGTGTGTCAAAACATTTCACAACAATCTTGCAATGCTAGATTTACTTTCCTTATGTTGCACATATTTTATTGTAGTCCACTTCTGGTATTATAATAGCTTTCTTTGTCATCATATTTTGCACAAACAGATAAATAACTCCAACTAAATCAGACTCTCCAAACATGTGATACTCTAAATTAGACATAAATGCAGTATGGTCAGTATCTAAGCACCATACAGGAAAATACGCTGTGAGATATATTGTGATATTATTACTGAACCATCACTGACGTGTGGGTGGTATTAGCCTTGGCCGAGTATGTGTGACATCAGATTGTGATTATATGATTCATACATCACTAACGTGAGGGAATTATATTAGCCCTTGTCCAAGCATGTATGACGTCAGATAAATTGCGATACTATATCTCACACACCACTGACTTGCGGAAGTATATCAGCCTTGGAAAAGTATGTGTGATGTCAGATAATTGTGATAACATATTTCATACATCACTGACTGCGAAAGTATATGAAATTTCGCAAAGTATGTGGGACGTCAAAAAATGATTCTATAACTCAAACATAACAGCCGCGCGGGCAGTATATTAGCCCTTAGCCAAGTATGTACGCCTGAGATAGATTGTGATACTATATCTCATACATCTCTGACGTGCGGGCAGTATGTGTGTCCTTAGACGAGTATGAACGCCGTGTAATGACTTGTAATACCCAAACATCACTGACGTGCGGGCAATATGTGAACCCTCAGACAAATGTGTGTGCCATGAGATAGAGTGTGATACGATAACACATCAATCACTGACACGCTGGAGCATGAAAGTCCTCGGCCAAGTATGTCCACCTTGAGATATACCGGGTACTTTAATTCATACATTAGTGACATGCGTGAAATATGCAATACACTTGCAGAGGATGCTTACATTAAAACTTGACTATTATAAGTTTGCCTAACAATTTATAAACTGTATTTATAGTAAATTGTGCATGTGTTTATGTCAATTCAGACATTAACGTGTGGGATCGCATAAATTATGTTTGTAATAATATTGATTTGGATCACTCTAAAATATATAAAAAGACATGGATGAAGGTAATTTTTCTTTAAAGTAACATATGTAGAGTACCCTTTTATGATTCGTCCATAAAAAACGCGCTTTTTAGAAATAATGTGAAAAGTATCACCATTAAAATATATTATTTATATAATGTTTTCTGTCAAATGAACAACTCCGCATTATTTGGCAAAGGACGCCAATTCCCTATACCAATAGGAAGCTAGCCTTCACAACACCTGTTGCCAGGACTCTTTCTATTAGTTAGTTTTTACACTGTTGACGAAGGGACCAAGAGGCAAGGGGTATGTCATATATAAGGCGCATGTGCGTATGTTTAAGGCAACCAAGCAACGCACCCAAGCACCTACCCACACACTAGCACTGGCACTCGCAGTCTAACACAGAATACAATAATTTACGTTAATATCACAAGTGTGAATTAATATCAAGCATTTAATTGGAATATGTATAAGTAATTAACAGATGTCATTTGAATAAACCGTGTGTGAAATAAACAGTCACCAACAATTCTCTTTCTTACATTTTATTAAATATACCGATTTAATTAGTGCTCGACCACGGAGCAATCAACAGCTGGTTAAACGGTATATATTTCGTACAATGATGATAGGCGCTCGACCACGGAGCTATAGACAACCGAAATATTATCGCAGCAATATTATATCTAAGAATTAATCCGTAGAGTTACATGTTTACCATAAGCTTGGATAATCATTGGAATGCACATCTAGACACCTGCATATAAATAAATTCAAACTAGCCTTACATCTTAGTTAAGAGATTAATGCATTCACCCATGTAGTGTTAAAGGTCTAGGGTTGGATCCCTACCATAGCCAAACAAATATAATTGTGGAAATTGGGTCTCGACCTTTCTTTCACATCGATAGATTTTTGACCATGGACTAGATGATTTTCTGTTATAGAATTAAGCTAGTTTGTAAGCTATGTACATATTTAATCATTATGTTCACAAAACGCAATATATAAACACCCACAAATAGTAATAACAATGTAAACCAAGTTATTTACCAAACCAGGTATTAAAACAAGGTTGGCAGTAAACATGGTGTAACACTTAGCCATTTTGACCTAACAGAGATTTGATGAACGTCAAGAGGTTCATCTGGGACTAAATCAAACCGAATGACAATGCTGGGCGCGCATTGATTTTCCCCTAGACGCAACCAACCCACCCATCACTCCCTACCTCGCTGAAAATCAGCAGCAAACTTTGATTAACATCGTGGTCTCACTTGTCACGCACGTTTGACAAACAAACATTTTGACAGACGTACAAAAACGCTCTAGCGAGTAAGACACGAGCTGGTACTCCTACCACAATTCTTGATGAATTAAAATTAAAACTTTAATCCTGATAGCTATTTATTTGATATTACTATTGGAATATGTAATGATTGCGTTCATTTATAATTAGTATGTATCACCATTTTCAAACTGTTGCTTAAGGCTTAAACACATACCCAATTTTCATAATTAAGGTGAAAACCGAGTCAACAGTGACTCTGTTCCTGACAGCTACTAAGTATAGGACGATCTCACACGTCTATCACAGACTCTGCCTTAAACAATGACATGGGCATGGAAATAATGTTGGATATTTCTATAGTAGATCTTTGGCGTGCTAAGTCAAAAGTAGTGGGTTCGATTCACGTGTAATATTTTCAACTACTTTTAAATAAAAAGTCCACTATTTTGGAAATGATACGGTAGGTAAACTATGTCGAGAGAAGGCATAGTAGTTAATATGTAAATTTGTAAAGTAAATAAGTGTTCATAATAGAAATTGGGGAACTTATAATTATTGTTATTTCTCCATATCGTAGATTACATAAATAAAAAGCCAAGCTTTTATAGATAAATAGGTTATATTTTGCTGGTCCTGTTTGTTAACTGAGATCTAAAACCACATCATGCTTTAAACATCAAATACAATTAAATAAAGTGAACAAAACAGCCTGGGCTTGGGAATTGAGCCCAGGACCTCTGGCTTTGTGCACCAATGCTATACCACTGAGCCAACAACTTATAAAAGATCCCCCCCCCCCCCCCTCCCGAATATTAGGCGAAACAGGGATGTCTTGTTGGAAGATCATTGTCGTGAAAAAGCCAAAGTCCCGGGTTCATTTCCCATGTCTATATTGCAATTTTACACTTAATTGTATTTGAGTTAGCTACCAGGACTGATCCTGTGGATTTCCATCACGTATCAGCTTGTAATATATGTGTGTTAATAAACATATATCATGTTTAGTTTATAATTTGGTGTTTCCAAATATTATTACTACTACTAATTGCCACATTTCTTGCTCCTCTTCTTGCCAGAAATTCGGGCTGTCAGCATATTTATCACTTTTTTTTAATCGTAAGATATATATAACCAGGAGGGACATGACATATACAGATTTGGTCACCTTATGTGTAGACTATTAGCCACCGTCCTACCCGCAATGAGATGCTGTGATGAAAGTAATAATGAAATTGTGAAGCCAGCGTGAGTCTTAACCTAACTTAAGCTTAATTAACCAAACCCTGGTGACCGTTGGGATCATTCCCCCTAAGGGGAAAATACTCAAGGTAACAGCCGGGGATCTAACCCTGGACCCCTAGACTCGTAACCAGGTGCACTGACCACTACAACACGGCACCAGTTGTTTGCCACTAATAGGGTAGTGATGAGGAAGGTAACGTACTAGAGGTAGTGCAACCTCATTTTCATGAAGAGGGGGTGTGGAAGGGCCATTTAGAAAAACACATCTCATCATACCTAGGAGGTCACAAATATAAGGAAATAAACTTAAGTTGTATTAGGAAATTACTTAATATTTTGCACACAGAAAAAACCCACTTCACATTACAAACAAAAACTTTATATTTATTGTATGTATTATTGTTAAAATATACTAATTTATTCGACCTTATATGTTATATAATCTTTTGCCGTAAAGTTTAAAGTTTTCAAGTCATTTCCTAATACAAATTAAGTTTCTTTCCTTGTATTTGTAATTTATTTTTCCTTACTACAATTAACTAATGATTATTAAATAAAAATACCTTGGGAGTTATACGAACCTCCAGCCCTCAGGGACCAGTAAACCAAAAAAGATGATACAAAAGACCGATGCTAGTAATTATTCTGTTGTAACTGTCATTTTGACAACAAGTGTTATAAAAGTAGTTGATCATATTTAAAAAGTGATCAATGAAACATAACCTACTGTTGATTAAAAAAGCAACCGAAAACTCATATATAGTTGAATTATAAGTATTTGCATTATTCATACTCCACTTTAAACCGTGAGTAGCTCATTTGTAAAACAACACGTGCTGTAACATTACAATGCGAGCCAAATATGATGTGTAGAGAGGCTCCACTACAAATCGTGTGCATGCGCCACACTGCTGAGAGTGTGACTGGTGTGAGAGGAGGTGTGACTGGGTGTGAGATGTAACTGTTATAATGTGATAGATGCTCAGTTGGGACACGACAATGTTGTCATACTTACATGAGGCTTGTGACAAATACAATTCACAGTCTGTCTGTCTTTATATCTCAGCTGCGATGATATAGTGCTCCCACTGCTATGTTGTTATTATATTATTATTATTATTATTATTATTATTATTATTATTATTTAGCACCACGTCTTACTACCCGTTCGGGTTATACGCTTTAAGTACTAACTACGCTAATGGATTAGGAATAGGTAAGGTTTGAATTAGAGGAAGTGAACCCGCATTTGTGTGGAGGGAGAGTAGAAAACCATTTAGGAAAAACCACCCCCTATTCACCCGAACCTCTATCTCCCCGTCCTCAGCAGTCGAGCTCAACACAACTAGCGCGTTAGCCAACTACGCCACCGAGGCGGGTCCCACTGCTATGCATTCTTACAATCGGTGGGAGAGGAAGGATATAAATCCTAGCTTAACTCCACCTACAACCCGCATCAGTGAGCATGTGAGTTAGGGTGTCGGTCCCAAATGGTCTGGTTTACTGATGACAGGGAGGTTGGTGTCCAAATCTGATGATGGTGTTTAGTATATGGTTTCCCAATCTACCCTCACGCATATGCCGGTACATGTTCTCTAAGATATTATTTCCTCATCACTATACCCTTAGGACAATTAATGAACTGGTATTCTGGACGGTTATTATGACTCGAAGTGATACACACCTCCACTAAGGGGGGTGTTATGATTGAGAGAACAAATACAAGGCATACAATATTTTATTGAACATATAATAAGTTACATACGATTGAGTTACCCATTGATGGGTGTCGTGAATTCTCTGAGGTTACAACATTATTCAAAAACATTGAGCATTTAGTTGAGAAAGCACGCCATAATAAACAATTAATTAAACTCGTAATAAATAGCCCTTTTTAATTGATACTAATATTTTGAGAGTTTCCTAGCACTCAAAAAACAGGCTGTCTGATTCACTAGGTTAATGCCTATATTAATGGAGCTTTATGAGGTGATATTAGAAAACATATAATTAACTTAATCAGACTTAATACTATCATCCTCTCATACCACTAATGTGGGTGTATACCCTCTAAGCCACCTTATTCATCCTTACCCCTTAGATTACTTCAGTAAAACCCTATAAAGTGAAAACGTGGACTAAGCATTGATCTCATACTATCTGGTTTGTGGATGATGAGGATTTTTGGGTTCGAATCCTTGCCAGGTGTACTGAAATTGTTGTTTCATAAATAAATGTCCCTTTCCCTCCATACAAATATGGATAAGTTTTCTCTTAAATAAATATTAAAAAACTTTATCTCATTATCGTTATCTATGCGGATAACCTAGACAAGGAGTAAGACGTGATGCGCTGGAAATTAGGTATTGAACCACGTGTTAAGCCTATCACAAGAGAAAAAGGGTAAACTTTAGGTTCAATAATGTGTATCTATATTTAGTTATAGTCTTCAGTCAAATTATTTTATTTTAATTAAAGTTAATATCATATTTAGAAAAGTTTTAGATTCAACACATATATTTTGAAGTTGACTTATTCTAATGATATTAGCTAACCATCAGCCAAATTTAAAATGAAATTATTAAAATAAAATACTGTATTAGTTATTAGAGTTGTATCAGGTCATTGTAACATATTGTACTTGTAAATTGTATAGGGGATTTAAATTGATATTTTAGTAAGTCAATTAATCACTTTTTTCTCTCTCACTTTCTTGTTTCAGATGAAAAATGCGGATCTCTGAAGAAATCAGACAACTGTTTGCTTAGTCTCCCTTCCTTGTTAATTGTTTGACATAGGTTTTAAAAGACGAATCCAGTATATACGTTTCTAATACGCAACAAGACGAGATTCTACAAATTCAATTTCTCTTCCAGTCAAACTTTTATTTTACTATAAAGAATGAAAACTCTTTACTAAAAAGAATATATATAAAAGGTTTTTTTTTAGCTTCCTTTCTAATAACTTTAAAAACATATTTCCAATTAAAGTCAGATCCGTGTCATTCTGCCTCAGTATAAAATGAAAGTTACATAATTAGCTCTTAATTAAAAATAATTTCTTTCCTTTCTATAGACTAATTATTTTTTAAACTATGATTTTACTCATAATAAAATAAATTTCTCTTGTCGATAATTTTGACGTGCGTCAATATTACGAAGATGTGTGGCGGGTATAGTGGTTTAAAGGGGAAGGTTGTACTCTCTTGATTCAATATGACGGACACACCCTGGTTCATGTCCCGGCTGGTCCACCACAGACCTGACCCAACAGGAAGAGAATATGGATGATGTCCTGACTTCTACCCCGGCGATGGAATATTTCCTGGAAAATCAAGATGATGACGACACCGTTTCCATGGTATTCACGGAGGACTCTACACAACTCTATAGTGAGTGTCAAGTCTTAATTTAAAATTATTATTTAACTTTAGGTTGTGGTACAACCCATCCTATTAACCATCTGGGCTATCAGTATTTAATTATGGTAATAAGATAGGAATGTGTACGATAAAATATAGCAATAATTGTAGCTAGATTTGCAATAACGGAGATTGTAAAAAAATTCAGAAAAAGTCACCATAAGTACACCCAACTGTGATTTAAACCCCAATCCCCCCCCCCCCCCATAACCACCAAGCCAGTACATTCAGAGAAAATATCTTAGACCATGTGAACATATATGCAGGTAATTTTTGTAAGTGATCTAAGCAATAATAGTACAATTAGGCCTACGTATATAGGACTAGGAGAGTGAATATTGCCAAAACTAGTTCCAGTGACCTAGTTTAAACTATATATAAAATATAGTAGGATGAGGAAAGTGAACAGTGCAATAATTTGTCGACAATTTTATTAGATAACGCCTGCATCGGTGGGCATGCAGGCTAAATGTCAGACTTATTTAGTTTTTGCTGCCGGTGACGGGAGGATGAAGCTATAATCCCAGTTGCTGTACTGAGGGTATTTTTTTATAAATGCTTTCCTACTTTACCTCCACGTAAATGTGGATTTTATTTCCTTTAAATTTCACTCCTCCTACACTCTACCTCATTAGTGTACAGTTCATATTGGATATACTGGACGGGTTTAAAGACAACTAAAATAAAGTAGTGTCTATCATATTACTGCTAGACACTTTCGACCAATCAATAGCGTGCATTAGTCCCAGTTCGTCTGGTTCCAGGTATTCCAGTGACCTTTACTATATCGATGGAGGACTATTTGACTTGATTCCCACATTCACTCACTCGCTCACCTACTCACTCATTCTCCCACTCCTTCATCATATCATTTAACTTCTTTAATAGATTAAAAATGATCTCTAATTCGATTCTATGTCACGTCTAAAATTGTTTGTTGTTTACATATGTTCGTCCTGTTAGTTGGGCGGTAATTTCCCACCTTTATGGTTGAGTGATTAGTTACATGAGATACTCTCCCAGATTAAGCTAGTTGGTAAGTAATACAACTATTAAAATGGACTAGGGAGGAGGACAATATAATTTAGAGAACATGTATTGTACTTGCACTTACAGTACCTACGTGGCAAATTATGTAGGGTAAAAAAAACTTCAGCACACACGTACGGGATTTGAACCCTGATCTTCTCGTGACCGGTAAACAAGACTCTCTGAGACTTTGTTGACAGTGACATTTCAGAATTATATCCAAATACCCTAGCGTGAGACCCCATCATAGATAATCAAGAGTTTAAGCCCAGTCTCAGGCATTAAGTATTTCATAAACTCACCAATTACCCACATCGGGGGTCTAAAGCATCACTCCCATGTAGGACTGTATTCCCGATGATTTGGAGAACGGGGTTTGAATCAAGTCCGGATGTAATGAAGTTGTTAATATTATTAATATAATAATATTAACACCATGTCTTACTACCCGTTCGGGTTATACGCTTTAAGAACTAATTACGCTAATGGATTAAGAATTGGAAGGTTGATTTAGAGGAAGTGAACCCGCATTTGCGTGGGGGTAGAGTGGAAAACCATTTAGGAAAAACCACCCTCAGTTCACCCTACTGAGATTCGAACCTCGATCTCCCCGTCCTCAGCAGTCGAGTTCAACACGACAAGCGCGTTAGCCAACTAAGCCACTGAGGCGGGTTGTAATGAAGTTGATTTTTAATAATTTATTTCCCACTCCCCCTCTACAAAAATTGCGAGTAAATTTTCTTTAAAACTCTACCCTATTCATTTATACTCAATTAACCTAATCAATGTAGCTAGCATAACGTAATAAACATAATTAATGTAACTTGAAAGGGTATTAAAACGCCGGAACAAACCAAAAAATTTCGCATAATATATTTTTTAATTATTACTCAGCAACTTTTAACTAAGGGAGCTTTTCTACCAGGATGCTGAAATGCGTTGCGGACGTTTATAAATACCACATTATTTAAGAGATCGTAGGTCTACATTATTTCTTAAAATGGCTCACGCCAAATTGAGGTATCGAACATGGCAATAAAAACCTTGAATTTTAAATTTTATAATATTAAAAACATAAATTTGAATATAACTTTTAGCAACATTTAGCGTGAAATATTACACTTCTGTGATTAAGCTAACTAGTTAGAAATACAAATATAGTCCTCCTTAAACAAACTAATAACATTATAACATTCAAATATGTGGAGCTCCTAAGCCCCATCTACAGGGACCTAAGTTCCACATCCTTATAGTCTTTAAGTCCTTAGAAATGGAAATCACGTCTCCACAGTTCGTATTCTTAATCATGTGATCGTGCCAACCAATGAGAATGTTGGAAGCAACGTTCAGTTAAACTCTTCGAAAAGAATTTTTCTAGATCTAGGAGCAAGCATACATCTGTGAAGCATACGAGATCACAGCTGAACAATCATTAACAAAAGTAGCTACACAACATATTTTGATAAAACGTTCAGAATAGGCTACATTTGAAAGGTAGGTTAAGTGCAGTTACAAATAATAAATTTAAAACATAAGCTAGTTTATCTAGTTGCTATGAAAACGCCATTGATGCTTTCATTTCGATGCGCGCGTACACTTACTTTGCTTTGATTGGTAATTCTTTGCAGTCCATATAGACTAGTTCATATAAAGTTAAAGTTGAGTCAACTTCTACGGCGTGATAAGGACTAAGGAATTAAGGATAAGAACTCTGTAGACAGTGCAATCTGTTAGTGTGGAGTCGATCTCTTACGAAGTACTACGGACCTTACGGTTACAGATTCTGTAGAGGGGGCTTTAATCTGTGTGCTTTAATTCTAAAGATTACATATAAAATACAATCTTTTCTTTTCTTAAAAGTAATTTTAAATAATATTTAAATCATCAAATAGACCTAAACTTCGAAATAATGAATTTTCAATGGTAGCATGTGCTCAGTTATCAATTAATATATTATATCCAGTTTGAGAGAAATACACGGAATTTAGTACAGTTTTCAATCGCGTTATTTATATCTGCATCAACTAATAATCACTTGAGTTATTTATTTTTGGGGGGAAGAGCGTATGTGACACGAATTACTCGTAGTTTTGTCAATGTGATTTTTTTAAATTAAAAATGTAATCATAAATGGTTTTACAATTGAATATAGGATTAGACTGGCTTATTTTTTGTCTTTCAAAATGTCCATTTGCCAAAAGAATAAGCTGTGGTTGTCTCCGGTGGGATTTTAATAGATACTTCCAAATTATTCATGGGAAAATATCGTTGCATGAATTGGTATATTAGCTTTCGTTTTGTATCGTTCGCGTTGATATTGATATCAAAGGAATTGCAAATTGGGAATAACCAGTTTATGATTTGTTTCTTGGATGTGCACCTGACCCATTAAACTCTTTTGAAAAGTATATTGAACTATTTTAATGATTGGTTGTGTTTAAATAAAGTAAGGGGAGTCACAGATATACTGAACCCTGTTTACTTAACTTTTTATAAGAATCAGTTAAGTTATTACTTTTCTTGCAAGACTATCCACGAGTATAGCTGTGGGATTTAGGTAGCAAGAGTCAAAACTAGGGCCTGGATATATAATTTTTTCTGATAATAAAATAACTATGTATTTATTTGTGCTAGTAATACATTTTGTAGGGTGTAAAAATATGATTTAAACTATACAATTTGTACTAAAACTAAATAAAATATGTCAAAGTGTTCAAACTCACATTTAATCAAAATACCATATATTAATATAAATCCTATATAGTCATAGTGTACATTGCGATATGCTTACTTTAATTACAAATTAAAATTAGTATTATTATTACGTATTATTTTACTACCAGCAGCAGATAATATCTGGTAATGTGTACCTCCTTTTTTATTTGATTTACTTTGTTCATATCTTACCACTAGAATATATCCGCACAGTTGCAATAATAGGATAGGGATGAAGTAAAGAGAATTGATAAAAATGTATCCTCATTTTCATGGAGCGAGAGTGGGAGACTTTGTAGTAAAAACACCTAGGTACACTCATTTGGTATTTTAACCCCGATCTTCCTCTCACCAGTAATCCAAACTATACGAGCTTGACGTTTAAACCACTGGTCCAATAATGCGGGTATGATATATTTAATATTGCTCATTCTTGTACCAATCTCAAAAATATTTACTGTGCCCTACTATAGATTTAATTAGGACCACATCGGTGACCTGGTGGTCTAGGGGTAAGGTGTCAGACTTCTGTGCTGGCGGCCGGGGTTCAATCCTCGGTCCGGCAAAGATTTATCTGATTACCAAACCCTTCCTTCACCTCTGACAAGACATCTTGTGAATGTGGGGAATGCCAGGCCTCCACCATGGTTCGGATTCCACGTTAAACTGTAGGTCCTCCATTTCATCTCACAATCACCCTACCATTACACATTAGCGTAAGTGCGTACAACCCGAACAGGTAGTAAGACGCGGTGCTAATAATAGTAGTAATAATAATAATAATAATAATAATAATTAGGCCCACATAGTGACAATATTGTTGATCAATTCCTTGAATTGATTTACGTGAAATAACATATTAGTGAGGGGGAATTTTCAATGACCTGCACAAGTATTCGAGAATGAAAGAGCAAATTTTAGTTAAAAATATCTTCAGTGCATCATTCACTCGGGTAGTTAACCCAGGCATCCCGTGTAAGAGCCAAGAACGCAAATGCACACTTAATTCTAATAGTGAAGGAGTCATTTCTTTATAAACGTCAAAGGTTCATACATATTGTCCCTCATAAACGCAGGAAGATTTATTTACTTTCTCATACAGAGGAAATGTTGTGTTCGCACAACAAAGAGACCTGACAATGTTTGTGAAACTGGTAGTATCTTTGTTTCTACTGATATATATATATATATAGTTCTTTCAAACTCTAGTCAAAAAGAAATTTCTATATTTTTTTATAAACGTGGCTCCTATTATTTAAGATAACGTTTTTATTAAATTGGGCACGTTATTTGGGGGTTTGTATAATAAAGCTAAGTGTTGATTCCTTCCTCACTTATTTGTACACTTGACCTCCTTATAAGGTTTTAAAAAGGTCTAGATTTGTGTGGCTGACCTCAAATGTCAAACTTGAGTCCCTTAAGACACGACAGTAAATGCTATTTCCAAGTTCCACGCAGGTTCAATTATCTCCCCAGTTACGAGACGACCTTTCTGGTCATTACGAAAATATTCTGCTCGGCAAGTCGTTGGTCAAATGTAGCTAGTTAGAGACTGTGGGTTGTTGAATGAGATGGGATGGTTGGAGGGGAAATGCTGGTTGAAGGGAATAGATGGCGAGATAAGAAGGACTGGTTGGAGGTGAGGTTTGGTAGGTGGAGAGAGGATGGTTGGAGAATAGAGGCTGGTTGGAGAAAGGGACTGGTTGGAGAAGGGCTGTTTGGAAGAGTGATTTGGTAGTAGGGGCTGGTTGGAAGAAAGGACTGGCTGGAACAGAAGGCTGGTTGGAGAAGAGGGGCTGTTTGAAGGAAAAGGGCTGTTTGGAAGGGTGGTTTGGTAGGAGGAGAAGGACTGGTTGGAGGGGGAAATTATGGAGATAGATCATATTGACTAATTATGCTTCAATAATAAAGAATCAACAGTTAATACATTAGTTGTTTTAGTTGGGAAACAAAAAATACACTTTCTCAGTACAACATTATAGAAGCACATGACTTACCAACTAGCTTAATCTAGGACAAGTACTTTGAAGAGCTATGGTTAAACAACTATGGATATCAGCAACACCAGAGCTGCCTAACAGTAACATAAATTATTCACACAATTGCAATAATGCTCTTTAAAGTGGGGTGGAAATGAAAGCCAGTTAGGGCCAGTATTTTTGTAGTTTATGGCAAAATATGTTTTGGTCAAAAATAAATAAAATAGTTCTTCAGTAAACACATTTATTTTAATTTTCTACACACAGTGATATAAACAAGTCTTGAATATAGATTATAGGCATTCTGACATTTGATGGCAAATTTTCCCCTTAGTCTAAAATGTTCCTCATCAAATCTCATCATGCTTATGACAAATATTTAAGAACTTTTGATATTAATATGTGTCCAAAATTAAACTTAAATATATTAACTGGAGGACTATTGTATTTATTTTGCTTGTAAAAATGTTGCTATAAAAACTACAAATAAACTGGTATTATCTTACGTTCCCTTCCATCCCACTTTAAACCATCCTTTCAAAGAATGGAACTTTTCCATAGATCGTACACACAGAACTAATTTTTTTTATGCTCTCACATAGAAACAATATTTTAATCGTGAATTTATTTGAGCTCATTTTATGAAATAAAATAATGCCATGTCTGTCTCTTTTTCCTTCCAGAGGTTTTTTAATATATTTCCGTGAGACAGAAGGTTTAAATTTGACACGAAGTTTCCTGGGAATTCAAGAACGATGGGAAAAATCCTAAACCTTAAAAATCTGAAAAAGAAACGAATTTCTGGCCCCAAAAATTCCCCATGCTTACCTTATAGGACAATTAAAAAAATTAGAGTACAGAAATGTGCCAGTGCTGAAAATTTTCAAAACTGAAACTATAAACTATTTATCGGTGAGGGGTAAAAAATTTAAATTTGGCGAGATGGTAAATAGGCGGATCCAAAACCCAAAAATGTTAATATTTGTAATTAGAAAATGAAAGGGTCTCTTGGAGGTAGGGAAATGGGGACTGAAAAGAAACTTCCACAATTATAGAAAAAACTTTTCAATATGTTATAAAATAGAGATTTTTCAAAATAACTTGAAAGAATGAAAGTATTTTTTAATTTTATTTGGTTTGAAGGAGAGCCAATACTTTCGAAAACTAATAAAAGCAAGTGTGGTAAGAAATGTTAATACTTGCAAGCAGTTGGGACGACCATCCCAAATAATTAAAAATAGAAATATACTGAAAATTTTAAATTTCAAATTTGATTCCCAAAAATAGTATCTAGAATTTTCTATGCCAATAGAAAAAAAAGCTTCTTGGTGTGGAATAAAATTGAAATTTATAATGTAGGGCCCAAAGTAAATATACCTTCTAAGATAACCAAATTATGTTTGAAAAAATGGAATTTCAAAATTGAAAACGGAAAATTTAAGATCTCTAAATTGATACAACTAATGTAGAACACTATTTTCGTAGTGCCTGAAATTAGGCAGGCAGATAACTAAATAAGTCTTAAAATTTCAAAATTGGAGTGTGGGAATCTTAATGGGTTGTAATTTCTCCAAAACTATTAGAAAGTATACTTTTTAGTGCGGAAGAAAATTTATATTTGTCAACTTGGTAAAAAGATGACCTCAAATATCATAAAAGTTGAAAGGTTTGGAAATTAAAGAATAGGGGTCTAGGAAATGGGTGAAAAAAAGGGGGGGCCTCCAAAACTATAGACTAATAGAAACAAAATAATGTTATATTGTAGACAACTTTAATTTTGTAGAGGCAAAGAAAACACGTAAAAATCAAAAACACATAAAGTACAGTCTATCTTATCATAGCTCTCCTATTACACAGCGAAATATTGAAGGCTAATCTATTGCCTATGCAGGGCGACATAAAAATGAAAATAAACAACTTCTGGTGCCATAGATTGGTGAAACCATGAAGCTATTTGGGAAACCATGATGCTAATTTATTCCATATTTTTCTATACTAGTCTATGATTTCATTCAATTTATTTTCTAGTTATTTTAAATGTATATCAAAGTTATCTTATTATTTCAAATGAGTACAAGCTCCCTGGCGAGGACAGTATTATTATTAAGAGCCTTGATATTATTGTATGTCCCCTTGGACTAAAAAGGGGAAGGGGTTCTATCTGTCGGTCATACCTTGAGGCCAAATCGTGATTTTAACTTAGTTCTAAAACTAAGGGTATTTTATTTGATTATTCATTTTTGGACATTTTCTAGTTTAAAAAAAGGAATCCAATGATTTTGTCCTAAATTTTATTTTTATCTGGAAGTAGTTTTTAGTAAACTTATTTTTTATAAATCCTCTACAACTTAGGCGATTTGACTTGGTCATGAAAATTTCCTGTAAGAGTCTTCCCGCCAGGATGTAGATTAAAAAGGTTCTTGCTAACATATGTATATTTAGAAGAGAAAATAAGAAAAATGTAATACTAAAAAGCAAGTAAATGTTTTCAAGGCACACATAGTATAGTGAGTGTGTGTGAACTCGTCAGAGGAAGATGGGAAGTGTTGTCAGTAGATAAACAAGAGGCCTCGCAGTGTGAACTGATCATTTTCTTCCCTCTCACTATATTTCGTGCATTGGTCTCTTAGTACTGTTGGTGTGGTAGTGTTTAGGTGCATCATGATAAGATACAACGCGCTTCACAAAATAGTTTCAAAATCTCCAATCAGGCAACGTCGTTAACGGTCGTTTGATTTTTTTCTCCGAAAATTGGCTATCAGTAAAGTATAATAAACCATATTAAAATTATATACGTTTGAATGGTATCATTTTTATTTATTTTTACCTAAATTTGATTATTTCAATGCCGCCTAAGCACATTTAAAATAATGATAATAGTTTTATCTCGTCCGCCGTGAATTAAAAACGGTTAGAAAGAGATAATGGGCTCCTACTAACTAACCATCGAAAACATATCCATGGAATAATAACTCAAACCATTTTAATAATTACTTCTCAAGGCAAGTGCTACCTATATAAACCAATGTTTAAAAAACTATTATTGTGGTCCACTGTTATATTAATGGAATATAAGTGGGTGTTCGTTTTATTTCTAGTGTGCCCACTGATTGAGAGGGCGTATATACTGGGGGAGTTAGAGCTACGATGTGTTTAGTTTTACAGCCCTTTGAATGTCTATCAAACCAGTGGGCACGCGGACTAAGTGTCGGCCTCACTGAGTGAGTTTGCCGTTGACGGAGGGGTCAAGTTTAAAATTACATCCAGTGTTTTTTTTTTCATAAAAGGTTTCCCATAACCTTTTCACGAAAATACGAGTACATTTTCTTTCAATTCTACCAAACTCACCCTTACTTCCTTAGTACAGTAAACTGTATATAGCTCGGACGGGTGATAAAATGCAAATTAAAATCAACAGTACTTCCATCAACTACAGGAGGATGTTTCTATGGGTTTCTAACACATTTCTCTGTGTTAGCTTTAACTAGAATCTGACCCACATATGTGTCAGATCAGTCTTAGGCGTTATACTTGTATTTAACTTGTTCAGGCTTAGTGAGTAGGTTGTTCCAAATACTGTGTTAGTTTCACACATGATTCTTCAAACCAACCCTTTCGCCACACTAATGCAAGACGATGTTAGGAGATTTTTTTTAAAAGTCATAGTTTTTTTGGTTTAGAACAGCTACGCTCCCTTATTAATATAAATGGTTAATTTTTGTCAAAACTATATAATAATAAATCTATAAAAAACACACCAAAAAATGTTACGCTGGGTCAGCACATGTTCATGCTCCCTAAAAGCTGCAAACTAAATAGCAGATTACAGCCCCTGACGTGGTTGACGTCAAACTATGACGTCACAGAACTTGCATAAAGAATGGTCTATGTCGCAAATGTAAATATTGTGCAAATATACGAATAGGAGTTACCAATACAATAATATACAGTATTATTGGTTTATTATTAAACTATTGTCACTACCCGCCCACTCCATGGGCAAAACTTTCAGGAATGGCTTTATAAGTTGGGTTAGGTAAAGTAAAAAAAACTGTGCGAGCTCATTTTTAGTCGTTTATTAGAAAGTTGAATAGAGGTTGCTTAGAATTTACAGTATGTGAAGTAATTTGAACAAGTTATAGCTTAGAGTAATTAGGTTAAGAAGTTCTCGTTACTGTCAGTATTATTTATATTATTATTATTATTATTATTATTATTAGCACCGCGTCTTACTACCCGTTCGGGTTATACGTACTTACTCTAATGTGTAACGGTAGGGTGATTGTGAGATGAAATGGAGGACCTACAGTTTAATGTGGAATCGAACCACGGTGGGGCCTGCATTCCCCACATTCACAAGTTGTGATTAATACATGTCTTATCAGAGGGGTAGGAAGAGTTTGGCAATCAGATAAATCTGTGCCGGGACCGAGGATTGAATCCCGGACCCTCACCACAGAAGTCCGACACCTTACCCCTAGACCACAGGTCACCCAGTATTATTTCTTTCAACTTTTCTGCTGGTCTAGATATTACGACTATAAATACTTAGCGCAGCCTCACGATGCCTTGGCTATGTTGCGGCTAGAGGTACACTTAGAACTTTTGAAAAAAGTTGGGGGACGGTCTACTCCCCCGTGTATTGCAGGGACTCTAACTCACGGGATATAGTTCCAACTGATTGTCTACCCCACAGTTAGATTATAGCCAGGGATACCCTGATACGACTCTCTGGTCATCCTTCCTCGTCCCACCACAATGGTCAAAAACACAGGGTTTATATAGTAGATAACTAGGCTTTTTCTCCCCAAAGTTGGTCATTATTAAAACTGGCGGGTTTTGCTAATCAGTAATAATAATTTAATAATAATAATAATAATAATAACGTGAGCGGCGGCCTGTTGATAGAATAACAAATGACGATAGCAATTTGGATTGTATCAGACTTGTACATGTTTGTCTAAACAAAAGGTTCCAAGCTGTGACATATAATATTTTTTGAGTGTTCTATGCCGTGCTACCTATCTTCAATCATAGGGGTAAGGATAAGGAAGGTAGATACTTATAGAAAATGTACCTGAATTTGCGTGGAGGGACAGTGGGAAATAATATAGAAAAAAATACACCCTCAGTACACGCGGGTGGTATTCAAACCTCGTCTTCTCCGTCACCAATAAGCCTAACCAGATGAAGTTTACGACTTAGCCCATCTAACCACCGATTTGGGTTCTAAGAAATGGTTGTACATCCGTATTGGTGGTCACGTGATCCGAGGGTGAAGAGACTCAAGAATTTGTATTGCTGCTGACAAAGGTCCACTTTTAGATATCAGTGACTTTACTTAGGAATAGTTTCCCCACATAATGGTTTCCACTAACGTGGTGCATTTCTCTCTTAGAGTTTATTGAACCAAGGGCATCTCACCATTTGTTTAATTTGAATGGGAATATTATTTGAAGTCAAGGTTTGTGACCTTGAGTGGTCACCCTAGAGAAAGCTTGTTTTTTAAAGTGATGGTTCTATAAAGGACGTCTCTGAGTGGTTCCAAACCCCAACCACCCCACCACCGGGTGGTACAAAGACAAACAACTTTCCAAACCTACAATCGCGAAGAAAATGGAGTAAACATTGGCGCTCTCTTCTTTCACTCCTTTTTATCTGGCTTTCTTTTGCTTTGCGTGGTCCATCTTCTATACATATATGTATTTACATATCTTCACTACATAGCTTTATCTACAGCTATGCATTTATATCTCTATTCACCATATTCGGGTCACTGTGTCCTCAAAAGAGGTCAGGATTCAAATGATTGAATCTTTGCAGGACATTTTTCTCTTAAATAGTGAATTTCCTTTAATTTAAATGCTTGCGGTAACTTTTAACTAACCTAATCACCATTTTAACTTGAAGTAAAGTTTATTAAAACCTTTATATACTTAGCTTGGAAACAAATCTTTACGTCAGCGAACATGTTATTTACACACTGCCCATCTATGAACTTCTTAAAATAACTTTTATTTAATGAAAAGCAAGTATCGAGGGAATACGATAGTTGCTTCAAGTTGCGTATTTTGCACAAAATTAAATGATTGACTGCTATGAATTGATTGTATATTAAATATAAATTTGATCGAGTGTCTTCTGCTGACACACACCTCCACTAAGGGGGGTGTTATGATTGAGAGAACAAGTACAAGGCATACAATATTTTATTGAACATATAATAAGTTACATACGATTGGAGTTACCCATTGATGGGTGTCGTGAATTCTCTGAGTTACAACATTATTCAAAAACATTTAGCATTTAGTTGAGAAAGCACGCCATAATGAACAATTAATTAGGCTCGTAATAAATAGCCCTTTTTAATTGATACTAATAAATTGATAGTTTCCTAGCACTCATACAACAGGCTGTCTGATTCACTAGGTTAATGCCTTTATTAATGGAGCTTTATGAGGTGATATTAGAAAGCATCTAAGTAACTTAATCAGACTTAACATTGAGTTGAGAATTCCTACAAAAAGGGGAACCAGGCATCTATAATAAATTCAATGGTTTTAATCAGGCATCTCCTGCACTGCAAATGGTTCACTTTAAAGCTATTAAGCTAATTGCTCATAATAAACAAACTCGTAAGTGCATAGCTAGAATAAGTGTATACACCTTCCAATTAATTCTAATGTAAACTCATATAGCTCTATTACTCCAATATATAACTGCCCGGATACTAGGAGACTACTTTTATATTGTTTATAGCCCATATGAGTTCGTCTATCAACAGCGAGAACGTCAAGGCCATGGGTATGGGCAACTAACAAGATACCATACATTAGAGATAAATAAGCCCCAATTAGGACTGCACTGACAAGACAAAAACTTCAAAACTTGATAAAAAAGTATACACTAGAACGCTGTCGCTTTCATTCAAAGTATCTTAAGGAACCCATCTAAGTGGTTTTAAATACTAACATTTACAAGTGCCTTGAGAGGCCATTCTTGAACACTTTTGGCAAACAAGTTAAATTGGGAGTGTTCATAAACATGGAGAACACGAGGCAATCGACTAGGGCAAAGGCCTAATTAGGCCATGAACACCTAATAGCTGGCCTCTGGTTTCTTGATGCTGACGTTCCCCTGGTATAAAGGAAGACCGAGTGTCTCAAGTTACCAAAGGACATTATTTGAGCTGCTAGGCTGAGCACAAAAAATAGTGAACCACAAGAAGTCGTTAGGCGACAATTACCTAATACCTAATCCAGATTAGAAGGGTATCCTAGAGCTAGTAAGCTGTGTTTACACCCAATACAGCAAACTGTTCGTCCTAACTACACTAAGCAGCTGTTTAAGTGACTTGAAACACAACAGGACAAGCCAGACCACCCCAAGGCGTACACCACCATAATAAATAAGCTTTGTTCGGAGGGAACCAAATGACCCTCAGTTAAGCTACAGGTATAACTAGACATTAAGAGCAATTAAATATTAATAACTATCTAAACTAGAAATAAACATAACATTGTCGTTAAGCGACAGATTGCTACCCAGTCAAAATCAGACTCACAGATAACAACACAGTAGAGCTACACCAAGTTCTTGGCTAAGGTTAACAAATAATTGTCAGAAAGTGACTTTTTGATAATACCTTAAAATCCTTCGTAGGGTTATAAGACATGTACACAAATCTCTAAAAGTTGAGAAGTTAGACCACGAAGTTCCCTAGTTGTTTATCCTCCAAGTGGTTGGGTGCTACCTGGCGCAGATCCTGGCCACGGCTGAGTCCGATACCATTGCGTCCTATGTAGTTTATACCTCTTGTAGCTGGTTATTAACGAAGAAAAACAAAGCTTTTAATAGGTACGGCAGCGTAGTGAATATGGTTATAAGGCTATTTTGGGCGATACATAATATAAATAGGCTCCCCGATTGAAACCTGACTAGGTAAGGAAGAGAAGGGGAATCGACCAATCACGTCACAAAGCAACGGCGCTCGGAGAGGTGGATACCTGTAGCGGGTCTCGACGGACGCGCGGAGAGCAGATGATGAGAGAGCCAAATTTGAAACGATTAGTTTCAATATTTTTCCGGGAGTTACCATTCTAATAGAGTTAAACGTGGCCCATCAAAAACGATCAAACAAAACAACGACCGCATCGGCCCGGCCATGGCAAGTCAAACCCCATCCACTGTTCTTGCAGACTCGATATTGTCTTTGTTGGAGGTTGAGATAATTGAGTATATGGGCTAATTCCTATTAGTCCGGCTCACTGCATTATAGTCATCATATTACTTGGACTAGATTTTAAGTCTGTCTATGACAGGCTGATTATAAAAATATTAGCCAACCTAAGATACCTATTATAGAATTAGTAGACCCATGGAAGCTTAAGTTTAGTTAGGTTGGATGAGCTTGTAATTATTAACACATATAATAATTATAGTTCCATTAATTGATCAGCTGGGGGTACGGAACATTTTATGATCAGATACACATACCGACACCACTAGATATGTATTAATATAATTTATTATTGTATAATTTTATGGACTTTGGATTTTGCTCACCTGATTATATGACCCAAATTTAAGCTTTATAACTCATAGCGGTATAAAATATTCTGAGTAGATATAATACGTACAGTTTAGTATCATAGATACTTACATACAACAAATACCATTATAAATGTTTTAAAAAATAATCGTGCTCCATTATCTCGTATTTGTTGTTGCATGAAAAGATGGATGACGTCAGTTTATCTTCTAGCTCTATTATACTATAAGATCTCTTTCAGATGAGCACACGTGATCTTATCCACGTGAGTTTATGCTGCCAGTAAGGTATGGTGTTTTAATGAATGACTAGCGAAAAAAAATGACTTTAGGTTTCAACAATCCTAATTTGTAAAGTCAAAATAAAACTTGTGAGATGAAAGTCATACTGTGTTTGAAATATATAATTTTTTTTAGCACTGCGTCTTACTACTCGTTTGGTTTGGCTGCATCTGAATTGCGCCCGAAAATAATTTTTCTACACCAAGTGCATCCATCTTTAAAAAATGTGTTAGTCTACACCAATTGCATCCCTGTTTGAAAAGGGTTAAATTAACTTTAAGATATAATTCATTAATATAAAATATAATTATTATGACAAATTAAATTAAACAACGAAATATTGTATTTGTTAAAAGTTAAAAAAAATTATTTTTTCTAGCAAAAATAATTAAAATTTTATATTTTTATGGCTTTTCATTTAACATTGTTTACTTTTTTCACTGGTAAATATTTGTAACATACACTTTTGTTAAATATATATCGAGATATTTCACTAATTTTATGCTTCAAAATTTGTTCCGTGATTTTTTCCATTTCTTTTTCATCGTAATATATATATATATATGTCCAGGAGAGACATGACATCCAGGTTCGGTCGCCTTATGTGTAGACTATTTGCACAGAACATTGTCCAGGGTACAACATAGGAGGTTGTCTACTCGTTGTAACCACAATGAGATGATCTATCTATACTTATAAAATAACATGTCCTGACTGACTGACTGACTGACTGATTCATCATCGCCGAGCGCAAACTATCAAGGCTACAAGCATGAAATTCGGACTGTATATTCATCTTGTTATGTAGGCACCCACTAAGAAAGGATTTTAGAAAATTCCACCCCAAAGGGGTCAAAATAGGGGATGATAATATGTATGATAATATGTATGAAAGTCCGTCATTTTGAAAGTTACATAAACAAAATTTTGTACTTCGGTTATTGACGTTAAACAAATAAAAACGTGTTTCAGGAATTTTGGAAATTTTATTTAATAAGGGATGAAAAAGGGGGTGAAAGTTTGTATCGGACAGACTGACTGACTGATTCATCATCGCCGAGCGCAAACTATCAAGGCTACAAGCATGAAATTCGGACTGTATATTCATCTTGTTATGTAGGCACCCACTAAGAAAGGATTTTAGAAAATTCCACCCCAAAGGGGTCAAAATAGGGGATGATAATATGTACGATAATATGTATGAAAGTCCGTCATTTTGAAAGTTACATAAACAAAATTTTGTACTTCGGTTATTGACGTAAAACAAATAAAAACGTGTTTCAGGAATTTTGGAAATTTTATTTAATAAGGGATGAAAAAGGGGGTGAAAGTTTATATCGGACAGACTGACTGACTGATTCATCATCGCCGAGCGCAAACTATCAAGGCTACAAGCATGAAATTCGGACTGTATATTCATTTTGTTATGTAGGCACCCACTAAGAAAGGATTTTAGAAAATTCCACCCCAAAGGGGTCAAAATAGGGGATGATAATATGTATGATAATATGTATGAAAGTCCGTCATTTTGAAAGTTACATAAACAAAATTTTATATTTCGGTTATTGACGTAAAACAAATAAATACGTGATTCAGGAATTTTGGAAATTTTATTTAATAAGGGATGAAAAAGGGGGTGAAAGTTTGTATCGGACTTGCATTATTTTTGATCTGAGGTCAAGTTATGGTCATCAACGTAACGTAATATTTTAAATTAATCTGTAAATACATATGTATATTTTCGTATTTGTATATAATCAACTTCCACGCGAGCAAAGCCGCGGGCAACAGCTATCTAATGTGATGATATTTATTATGAAGTTGTGAAGCCAGCGTATGTCTTAACTTAACTTAACTTAAGTCTAATTAATCGAATCCTGGTGACCATTGGGGTCATTCTCCTTGCGGGGAAAATACCCAAGGTACCAGCCGGGAATCTAGTCCGGGACATCTAAGCTCGTAGCCAGGTACACTGACCACTACACCACTGGGCTGGTTTGCTCCCTGATTAACTGCTTCTTTGTGTACCGATTCACTTAGACTCTCTCCTTTACTGCACATTTTTACACAAGAATCGCACTCTATGTTTTTCAACACTTCTATGTTTAAAAAAAATGTTCAGGTGTTTTGAGTACAACATTCCGTTTATTTTTTAATGAAAAGATTAGCATCGATTTATAATGCGTGGTGCTGAGAGAGATTGACCTTCCCAGACGCAGGTTGGAAATTTTGCATTTTTTGTTACGTACGTTTCTAAAATGTTGTTAGTAAAGCTTCTTATTTGGTCATTGTCAGAATGAATCATGCATTATGAGGTAATCAGTAAAGTAGTCATCCACGTCACCAGGATTCAGGAATGATAGTCCGAATATTGTGACCTGGTGGTCTAGGGGTAAGGTGTCGGACTTCTATGCTGGCGGCCGGGGTTCAATCCTCGGTCCCGGCACAGATTTATCTGATTTCCAAACCCTTCCTACACCTCTGACAAGACATCTTGTGAATGTGTGGAATGCCAGGTCGCCACCGTGGTTCGGATTCCACGTTAAACTGTAGGTCCTTCATTTCATCTCACAATCACCCCACCATTACACATTAGCATAAGTGCTTATAACCCGAACGGGTAGTAAGACGCGGTGCTAATAATAATAATAATAATGATAGTCCGAATAAATATTTTAAAACGTTCCAATTTAAGAATCTGTAGCCTTATATTCTCGAGTGAGGTTTAATTGTTGGGTTTTCCTCTGCCATCTTTGACCTAAAGGAAACCTACAACCTTTGTAATTTGTTCAGGTAATACTCTTCCCAAATCTTGATGATTAGCCTCTTCAAAGTCAATTATTACTGTAGATGAAGCAAAGATCATAAAATTTTTAACTTAAGTATTGAAGAGCTGCAGTCTAAGTGTGTGCAGTTTTGTTTGAAAGCAAAAATAAGACCTCAGGAGTGTAGATGTGATATTTTTTTTGCCTATAGTGGTGAATAATTACACAAATAGCTTTGGAGAAACATAGAACGTTTCGTCCATGTAAATTACTCTAAGCGGTTGCAAAAACTTCAAGTTTGTTACTGTAGAAAAAAGTGGAATAAATCATTATCATTCACTAATAATAAAGGTTCTTTCTTACTCGACTTAGTGTCCAATTTCTTAGTGTCTAATTTTTTCCGAGGAGAATGCAATTCCTTCAGTGATTTTGGCAGTGTGGGCACAACCGAAGCACGATCGTTGTTGATGAAAATATTAAACCTAATGGATCAAGCCATGAAAGTACCTAATATGACAATTTGGGATGCAATTCGTTTGTTTACTTATAATTATCGGGACGCAGTTTGTATATTTCTTATCCGAGTATTAAAACTAGGGACGCAATTACGATGCTGTGTTTGGGGCTATACGCTTGTTCTAATTACGCTAAAGGTTTTAGGGATTAGAAAGTTTATATTCAAAGGAAATGTACCCACATTTTGGTGACGGGAGAATGGAAAACTATTTTTAAAAAATAACTTTCAGTACACCCGACCAGGATTCGAAACTGGATCACCCCGTCATCAGCAGTTTAGTTTACTGTTAGAGTAGTGTCTTAGACCATGCAATCACTGAAGTGGGTTTGATATTATTGATTTCCATGATTAATTAAAGTTACACATTCACGTGAAACTTGATGTCTCTAAATTTAAGATTTAATAAATGTGTAGCCAGCTTAAATTTTTAACAAAAATGTTTGACGTTCAAATTATTACTATAATATTAATTTTCCCAACTTGTTACCTCCCGGTGTATTTTCGAATTACCTACAAAGTACCAGTAAGATTTCTTAAGTCAGTCGGTAGCTCATCTACCTACTGAGATAAGGTTTCCTTGAAGGATTAGCGAGTTAGCCGAAAATACACATATTTGTGAAATTGGTGTCTCCCTTTTAACAATAGGCCTAGTAAATGAACAATAAGATTATGGAAGTTTTGTCCGTTCTACTGTTCTGTTTGTTTGTAATTCGTATGATGAAATAAAAAAATATTTTAGAACATTTGTCTTAAATGTGTTTTTTTACTTACTCATTAATTATATTTAACATTTTGTCTGGTTTATTTTCATTTAGGGTGATCTGGCGGTTTATGGGTGAGGTGTCAGACTTCTGTGTTGCGGGTCCGGGGTTCAATCCTCGGTCCCGGCAAAGATCTATCTGATTACTAAACCCTTCCTTCACCTCTGAAAAGACGTGTATTAATCACAACTTGTGAATGTGTGGAATGCCAAACCTCCACCGTGGTTCGGATTCCACGTTAAACTGTAGGTCCTCCATTTCATCTCAAAATCACCCTACCATTACACATTAGCGTAAGTGCGTACAACCCGAACGGGTAGTAAGACGCGGTGCTAATAATAATAATAATAATTTATTATTATTATTATTATTATTTAATTTTTATGGCTGAGTGGGGAGAAAGGGTGATTAAATTTATATGGGAATCCGGTCACATCCCAGTTGCTGTATACATTAATTAAGTATGTTTTAGTCCTCCTAATCCAGATACTATGGTAGCCGTTGCTAGTGGTGGAAGTGTTTAATATGAAGTGTTAGCGGTCCTAGGTTAGGTTAGTTTGTATGTCGTGTATTTTAATACTCTCTAATTCTAAACAGATCTATCAATAATATAATCATAACCTTGGTTTTGCCTTATGTTAATCCTTTTTGGTTTTTTCATCTCTCTGTGTCTCGAGTTTTCTCGATTACTTTCTCTAGGTGTCGTGTCTTGCTATCTTTCTCTAGGTGTCGTGCCTTGCTATCTTTCTCTAGGTGTCGTGTCTTGCTATCTTTCTCTAGGTGTCGTGCCTTGCTATCTTTCTCTATCTCTCTATCTCGCACACACAACTACTTCAAGTCTCTCCCTTCCCCTCCTACACGGTAATGGATTTAGCCCCAGACATTCTTATCCAACATTGTCCACATTGCAGAGCTAACACTCCAAATTGTCGGAGAGGGTTAAGAGAGAATTTTTCTGAACTAGCCCACTAGCATGTGGATGGGTTAGGGAGCTTTGGGTTAAGTTACCCCTCCTCCATAAATACTCCACCATCAACCCCTCCTACACCCTAAAAGCCAAAAGTTCCTTTATTTGGAAGGTAGTTTTTTTTTCGACCGATAGCTATAGTATGTCCACTATAGTAAGAGCTTTATCTGACATTTCAAATAATAGTTGAATTTACGTTAATGTATTCATACGCCAAGCCTCGTGTCTTACAGTTAAGAAGTTTGGCAAATGGTGCCAATTTGGACATGTCCTACTATCCTTTTGTTCTCTGTGCCTGACTAACATTCCGGGCTATCTATATATTTACACTAAAAGAGGTGGAGAGGATGATTAAATTATTTAGTGGAAGTCCACCCACATTACGTGGAGGGAGGGAATGAAACCATTTAATAAAACGCTCCTTAGTTCACCCGACTGCTACCCCAAGCTCACCATCATCAGAAAAACAGTCTAAACTAAATTGACGTATTTGTCAGCGTGCCCATCGGTGTGGGTGAGCTACTCTACATATATATTTAAAATACTTTAAATGTTTCTTTCTATGTTTGTTAGGTTATGCTATATAATTCACACTATTTAGTCAAAGTGTTGTAATAGCACACGTCTTACAAACTAAGTTACCCTAAAACCAAATCCTTATAATACTACGCCATCAGTCCTAGCATCTAAACATTTATTAATCTCTACACAAAGTGTAAATATTTCCCTCAACACCAGCCAGAATAGAACCAAGATCCAACCACATAAGCTAATAACTTATGTAGCCTAGCCCTTAAAAAATAAGAAGACTTACCAAATGATTACTCTTATCACAAGCTCCTTTTCATTTCAATTAAAAAAACATTCAAATCTACTTTAGGAAGTTTGCCGTATTGGAGTATCAAGATTTAATTTGAAAACTTCCTTATATTTTTCGAGCTTAAGGGAAAATAAAAATTGTCTCTAAAGTGGTAAACTTGGACAGGGATGTGAAGGAATAACTGGCAGAACGTTCCCCGAACTAACCAACTTGTTTTGAGAGAGTTTGAAGGGTAGGAGGGGGTAGGAAAGAGGCAACTATATCCAGATTTTGGTTGAAAGAACAGTAGATAAAATTAAAATTTATTTCTTTGTGACCAATATTGATAACATTTTACTAATTTATTTGTGTGATTTTATAGGTATGGATAATATCTATCAAAAGTGACAGATGCAGATCCCATGATTTGATGTATGAATATGTTAAAATTGTTTTAGTAACTTTTAGTAACTAACCTCTACTGTTCTTCATACCAAAATAAACCTATAGCTACCTGTGTGTAGCGAGCTTTATAACCAGATAAAAAAAAGTCACTTTCTCAACATCTGCTCTTCAGTATTGATGATATATTGTAACTTAACCTATGCCCATAGCCATGAGACCCCCTTTCCTGGGAATAACCAAAGAGGTATTGGCAAGAAGACGGTGCTAACACACACAGTTTTATTTGGTGGGAATATTAGGAGGGGGGGGGGTTGTTTGTAAGAGGAGAACGTGCTGATTAAAAAACAGATTTACAAAAATAGCTCATACAAGTGGCGCATACATTGACGGATGCAGAGGTGATAGATCAATTTCCTCGTGCAATCATGCCCATATCAGAGTCCTACTGGCTATTTTAAAGTTCATAATCTTGTTCTATAAAGTTTAACTATTCAAGTCATTGATACTGGCAGTACTTACAACTTGTATCGCTTGCCGACTGCTGGAATTTTCCTTTCTACCTCCATGCAAATTTGGGTACATACGGATAAACTGAATAGGCAGTAAGACGTGGAGTGCGTAAAAAAGAATAAATAGTACGAGAATATTCTACTATTAGATTTTTTGCACTTAGTCTTACTGTCCGTTCAGGCTCCCTATATTTGATCACACTAATTAGGCTGGTACTCGTATTAAGAAGGAAGAGTTTCAAAAAAACATGTCTGCATTTGTATGGAAAACCATTTAGATAAAAGTACCCTGAATACGTCCATCCTAGACTCAAACCCCGACCTCCCCCTCACCAGGAAACTAGACTAAATGAGCTTAAGGTTTAGTCTGCCTGACCCATCCATATGGTTTACTAACGGACGAGTTTAGTGCAGTGTTCACCTAATATGACCAGCAGAGCCTGGTAATTTTCCACCCATGCCTGAGAGTCATGTTTAATGCACGTCCAACGTACAGTACGTGTTACCTAAAAAAAAAAAAAAAAAAAAAAAAAAAAAAAAGTCGCAGAGGAAACTTACAGAACCTTAATCGATTTTGTTGGAAGGAGAGAGGCTGGAGTTTTCATACCACTCACTCTTCAACCCTTATAACTTTACCCTCATATTAAAAAATAAAAAATCCTGGTATGTATTTACCCTGGGGCATTTGCAGCTATAACATATGTACCAGATGAATGTTTATCTCTTTTCAAAAATAACCATTGTGAAGGAAAACATTAAAACACGAAGGGCCCAGTCGTAAAGTAGAAACCAATGGCGTACTAGTCAAATAAACATTGCAGCCGGTTAAATTGGTCACTGAACAACGATAAACAACACAGGGGTCGAGAGTTTGAAAGAGGATTTAGTAGAGCGGGCAGATAAAATATTTCATACCAGTTTTGAGAGCACATATTCGATTATGAAGTATATTTGTTTAGGGTGGATAAAAATGTTTAACACACCTTTATTAAAGTCATAAAATAAATAGTAGGAATGAGAAAGATAATTCGATTGAAGTGAACCCGCTTAACATGAAAATTGTATGGGAAAACGACTATAATAAATAATATGTGGACTACCATCCCCCGGTATTAACGGCCGAGATTCGAACCTTGACCTACTCATCATCAACAATTCAGTATATAATGATGCAAGTTTCTACAAATCCTATCCACAATATAGTTGGTGCATTTACTTTAACTTGCCCCTTCAATATAGATACCTCTTAAAATCAGATATTAATGTAATATATATTTGTCGAATCATATTTCACGTGTTTCTGACAACTAATCAAGTTGCGAGAAACGTCAACGTGGCTATTTAGTACTTTGTTTTGATGTATTGTGTGCAGACGCCTACAGTTAGCGAACACCAAAGCGACATGACCTAGCCTTACTTATAAATTTGTTGTATATCAAGTCAGCTTCTATTTCAAGTAATCTGTAACTAATAAACCGAAAGGCTGCCTGAGATTTATATTTGTGAAAAAATTTGATTTCAAAGAGTAAAACTTAGTTGATCACGTTTCGATTACGTGTTTACTTTACGTTTCCTGTATGTTAATAGAGTTACGATCACGTACTTTATTTCGTTACATCAAATTAACGTTAAGTTGATTGTGATCCAGACATGAAGGGAACTACACAATTAAAAAACTTTATATATAGACTTTTACTTGAATGTGTGGCTGAAAGAATTTAAAGTATATAGGTAAGTAGATCAAATCAAATTTACAAAATATGGAATATTGGAAACGTAAATTCAAAGATTTTTGGCCAGCCATTCAAGAATAAGTATTTTCATTAGGATATTTATCGTCTGCTAAAGCTAAAAGAACAAATGACGTCAGTCATATTTTTATGTAACTATAAAAACGTAAAAAATGGAACTCGATTATGAAGTAATATGATTGCGATGAGGTAAAAGACATAAGATAAAATTATTAAGTAATGCAATATAATCGTATTATGGTATTCAAACTTAGTTTAAAATAAACCACCATATGTATTTATTATATTTTCTCAACCCTTTCTTTTCACTGGCTGAACGTTTACATTTGGTCAAGAAATAGAAACATAGTAAGTAAATACCAAGTTTTTCAAAGTAAACACTCCAAGGCTCTAATTTAAAGAGGTTTGAGTGTGTGAAATGCGTATAACTCCAACAGGTAGTAAGACGCGGTGACAAAAGAATAATATTAACAAAATGTGTAGTAAGATTAAGTCTCTCAAATTGTTTCAGAATCACAGCTGCGAGTACTATATTTCGTTCATGATCTTAAATTAAACGTAATATAATGAAGCATAGTATGTGATCAGGATTAACTAAACGTAGAGATAATGTAACGTAAACACGAGTGAAACACATACGGTGACATTTATCTATTTTAAAACAAATTGTTCACTAACATAGAACTCTAGTAATTAAAGCTTATTAGACTTCAAATACTTGCAATTGAAGCTTATTAGCTCTACAAAATAAAGTGCGAGAAGAGGCGGCGATGCTTTGGTTGTTATTGAAATATATTACCTTGGGAGTCTGCACATCATAAACAAACAAATAAATCACAAAATACCCATGTTGACCTTTCCCCACAACTCGTTTGGCCGACAGGAACACTTAACGAAACCTGAAAGAACTTTATCTGGACCACTCTTGCGGTAAGTGAACACCCCACCGACGTTAAGTAAAGTGCATTATGGTGGCTTTCATTTTAAAACCATGAGGAGAACCTTAACGTTACTTTACGTGAACGTAAATTGAACAATAAGTTGATCGTGATCCCGGAATTACTGCCAGCTCAGACTAATGCCATTTTATTTTATTGTCATGATGGAAGTAGACCAAGTATATTTCCAGTTGTCGCTCCTATTTGAGCACAATGACCCTTTAGATATCCTGGAGAAATAACGTCTCGCTCCCCCATTATAACATCGTGCGTAGCCCCTGAATGGGAAGAAAGAGGTTGAAATACGGTTTGCTATAGGAGCATTAGAATGATCACATAACTGGCGAGAAATCGTTCACGTTTTGGAATTAACTAGGTTAGGTGCAGAAATAAAATAAACAGGTCGGGTCTTATTAATAGGATATATATATAGAGAGAGAAGTGGTTATATTGTACCTCCTACAACCCTCAACTTAGTGATTGGTTTGGGGTATGTGGTCATCAAGATAAAAGGTTTTCCAAAATTCTTCTTTTAGCTTCCTCCTACTGATATATTTTCCATTTCCCTATCCGTGAGTCTCTTGAAAAAAATTATATATATAACTAATTGATATATATATATTCGCCACGTCTTACTACATGTCTGGAATATACGCATTTAATCATGCAAGCGAGGTAGGTATGTGAAAGGTAAATATGAAATTAAATGTACCAACATTTGCACGAAAGAAGGCACAATCACTCTCAGTATAACCGGAGGGAATTAGAAACCTACCTACCAGTCAGCTAAAAACAACAAACGAGTTTAACCTTTATTTTGCGTGCCTAATAATGCGTGGGTACTAAAACAATGGCCACTAATAAATTCAACCTGGATGTAAAGGTACTTTCAGGTCATCCATTTAAAAATAAATATTTCAACATCAATTCTTCTGATCACCTTCAAATTATTATAATTAGAGGGGGAGAGGTGAAGGGACTTTAAATTTTTAAATCCTTAAATCCATTGAATACTTAAGGCTGTTTGAGATTCGAAGTTTTAATTTTTTTAAATATTAAAATTAGGATACTAAGATATTTTTGAGGTATTATAGTGATTATTAGAGGTTACTATCTTATCTGAAATATATGGTTCAACCCTATATAATTATAGTAAAAACTTCATGACCTTATTCAATTAAAATTATAACAAACAAGTTAACATTTAATTAATGTTTTTATTTTGTATGAAACAAATTAAAAGGAACTGTGAAAAAAATTATAAATTCCGGGTAAAAAGACTAACAGCGTGGTAAAGTTAAGTAACCATTTGTGTTTATAATTTTTTGGGGCTTTATAATTAAAGATTCATATTCTAAATAAATGGTATGGTGCACCACACAGAATCGTTCCTTTGACTAGTAATGAAGATATTTATTCAAAAATTGTAAAAAAATTGAAATTAAACAATATACATTGTTGCAGAAACATTTAACCAAAGAACACAAATGAAATAATATACACTATTACATAAACATAGTAATAAAAAAATCTCTGTTCACCAAAGATAGTAACATACAAATTCCCAAACCTCGATTTAGTATATTTGGTGACTTCTCAGAAACTAATGGTTTATAAAAATATATTTCAAGTAAGGTTTTTTATTCATATTAGTATTACTACTTTTATAAGATAAGTTATTTTGTATCTTAAAAAGTTGTGAAGATATCAAAATTGGAAATTACCGCTTAAGTAAAGTAGCCTAAAGTATTATTATTATTATTATTATTAGCACCGCGTCTTACTACCCGTTCGGGTTATACGCACTTACGTTAATGTGTAATGGTAGGGTGATTGTGAGATGAAATGAAGGACCTACAGTTTAACGTGGAATCCGAACCACGGTGGTGACCTGGCATTCCACACATTCACAAGATGTCTTGTCAGAGGTGTAGGAAGGGTTTGGAAATCAGATAAATTTGTGCCGGGACCGAGGATTGAACCCCGGCCGCCAGCACAGAAGTCTGACACCTTACCCCTAGACCATCAGGTCACCTTCAGCCTAAAGTAATTGTCAAGAGAAAATGAGAGTTTCCATTTTGTATGTAGTATTTAACAGTTCATAGGAAGATATTTAATCAAAATCGTTAGTGCAGATTTTGAGAAAATATACTTTTTCTCTTTTTACTGACAAGCGAAATTCTCTTAATTTTGGATATAATTTCAAAAATACCTCTAAGGGACCTAAAGAAAGAATAACAAGGTTTAGCTCAATAGGTAAAATGGTTTCGGCTCTAGTTCCAGTAACAGACAAACGGCATTGGAGAACATTGTTTTTTGGGTTCAGTGGGTCATGAAACTTCGATAGCTATTTAAATCTTGAGTTCAATTTTTATGACGCTCACAATACTTTTATACCTGAGGAGTTACGTGAAATTAAAGAACAAATAAAGCGTACAATCCATTTCGGTTATTATTTCTTCTTGGAAACTTTATTTTTAAAAAAACCAACTAGATATTTGATTTTGATTTTTCCCTTTAAAAATGCGTTTGAAATGTCAAATATTCTTTATAAAAATTCTAGTAGCTTCTATAATCTGATACTACTTTATCTTAACTTGTTCACACACTTGTTACTCATAGGTCAGACATAAAATATACAGGGTGACCTGGTGGTCTAGGGGTAAGGTGTCGGACTTCTGTGCTGGCGGCCGGGGTTCAATTCTCGGTACCGGCACAGATTTATCTGATTACCAAACCCTTCCTTCACCTCTGACAAGACATCTTGTGAATGTGGGGAATGCCAGGCCTCCACCGTGGTTCGGATTCCACGTTAAACTGTAGGTCCTTCATTTCATATCACAATCACCCTACCATTACACATTAGCGTAAGTGCGTATAACCCGAACGGGTAGTAAGACGCGGTGCTAATAATAATAATAATAATAATAATAATAAAATATACAGCGAACAAGACAATATGTTTTTTTATTTCAGTTGTAGCATGTCAATCAGAATGACAAACAACGCATGCGTAGCACTTCCCTCTGCAATGGACTCGATAAACATAAACGTAAGAGTTGTAGATTGCACAGCGTGTTGGTCGTGTTTGCTGTATATTTTGATGACTGGTCTCAGGGTAGCACGTCTATAAAACACCAACATGTGATGGAGACCACAACATTTTTTTTTTCTTTAATGACGTAACAATGTGCCCATTAAATAACAAATCAATTCAGCCAAATATAAAATGTAAATACGTACAAACCAAATGGGTATCATATTGAGATGGAACGATACTAAAAGAACCCGTTGACTTAACTGATGTCACTGCCAAATAAATAAATTAGTTTTGTTCGTTGTTGGGGCAATGGCTAGTTATGCGCATTTTATATGGTAATATGGTCTATTCACACGGTGCGCATCATAAACAGGAGAACAATAGCCCTACTAATATGTACACCCCACCAATCTACAACATATGGGTCATTATCCACCCTGAAGTGACGCTAATATTCGTATTATTGGTTTGGATTGGTAAATTGATGTTCATCTGTTATAGCCTCCAATCCATGGCCTGCGATCCTCACACTAAGGACCCAAACTTTACTGCTCTAGTAGATGCGTTTGTGTTGACCAATAACCCGACAGAGTCATCAAGTGGAGGATCCTTTATAGTGATGCAGGATCCTTTATAACGCTGACATTTCGGCTCCGTCTAGGGATCATTTTTATGAGCCATGCTTTCCAGTCTGCTGGGAGTGCATAGAGGATTGTCAAGGATGCAACAGGGTTGGGGGTGGGGGCGAGTTTTCTACATTAAATCGGAATGATGGAAAATCGAGATAGATAGGTTTTTTATTGGGTAATGTGTCTGATTTAAAAAATATATATCTTAACAGTCAAATTGTAAATGGTGTTGGAAAAACTAAAGTCAAACGGTAATGTTCAAGGACGTGTTGTATGTTGTCAGTTTGAATAATTATTGAGTGTGTTGAAATTGATATATAATATAATTATAAGTAATCAAAATTTAAAATCACTCAAGTCTTTAAATATTATTATTTTGATGTTATCTTTTTTACTACATGATGTTACATCGATAAGTGTAACTCATTGTTTTCTAACCTATTTTAAGAATCAAGAATACACAAAGAGCTTTTTAAATGCGATGTCATAGTATAGCAGTTTTAGATTAATAAACAGGCTATTAAATTTGTTGATTAAAGTTATAGTTGCATATAAATATTATATTCTTTAGATTGAAAAATTACATTTAGACATGTAATCGAACCCAGGACCTTTGGTTTAGTACATCAATGCTCTAACCACCTAGATATCCAATTAATATAATATACTAGCCCCCTTCCCCGTAAAAAAATATTGTAAAGAATCCTGTAAAACAAAACTTCAAATCATCCATCATGTCAATATAAAAACAAAACTTTTTTTGAAAATACAGTCCTACCATCACTGTATAGCCCCCTCCCTCTTTTTATCCTCCCTCCTATTTTAATCTCATTCCTCTATAATTTTTTTTTGCTGTAGGCGCGAAAGGAAGTGTGTACACACCAATCAAACAAATTGTTAAAATCAAATTAATTTTTCAGCTTCCTGCACTTTCATTTACTCCCCTCGATTCCCCAAATTTTATTTTAATCTTTTTTTTTTTTGCATTCTTCGTCACTACATCTATTTTTCTTTCCTCCCCCTCCCCCCCGCCCGTTCACTAACCCCACTTTCCCTTCAACAACTTTTTTTCCAACGATTATATAATATACTATCGACATTTTTATGAGGAATATATTAAATTTTCAAAATAAAATATAGCCTATGTTACTCGCTGATAATGTAGCTTTATTTTGGTGAAATCATTTTTAAAATCGGTCCAGTAGTTTTTGAGTTTATCCATTACAGAAAAAAAAATGTTTACTCTTTATAATATTAGTATAGATTTAGATGTGCCTGTAACCGTAACTCACAAGTATGATAGCTTGGTTATTTCATCGAATCTGATATGCGCATTCGTAAAATTGTCATTGTAATATTGGCAACAAAAAGCCCTTCCAAATCGAAGGTGGCTGCGTTATCTGATAGCTCTTGTTCTTAATTGATGACTCATATATAGCCGACGATTTCCACACGTTCTTCACAGACTCTGTCTTACAATATAAATATAGAATGACCCTGAGCACGTGACGACTCATGGTTGGCTCAGTGGTTGGATCATTGACGTACTAAGCCAAAGTTTCCTAGTTCAATCCAATGTCCAAATGTCATTTTAAAATCTTAAGAATATGATAGTATTTTTATATACACAGTGTTGAACACAAAAACTATAATTTGGACCGGTCTATAACAAACTTAATTTTAAATTAAATACATTCAAATAATTAATATTTTCTCGTAATTAAAAAAAGTTTTTACTCTTAGACAAACTTTAGTCCAATAGCCTTAGAGAAGATAAAATACATAAAATTAAAACGCCTTTAAAGGAAACGTTTCATGTACAAATTTTGGTTTGGTTTAATTAATTCCAAAGGTTTAACAGAGACTCTACACCAGAAAAGAGCAAAAGGATTATTTGCGGCGGGCTTGTTCCTGGGGAATATGATGAGGGCGGCGAGAAATGTCTGTTGCGTGAAAATATACAAATATATCTTACAAAGTCTATTTCCGTTATAATTGCAATTTTGTGATGTTTATGAAGTTAAAACTAAGTTAATGTACTGTACATTTTATCTAACATGTTGATATATTTTAACATTTTTGCTACCTCAACCGGTGGGAACGCGGGCATCCGTCTCTCCTAGTTCAATTTAATGTTTATGGAAAGTCGTGATTCTTATCCTGGCCTGGTGTAGGAGTTATTTTTCTCAAATGGTGCCCCACTCCCTCATCATACAAATTCGTGTACCTTTCCTCTGATATCGTAACGTCTTCATCCCGGCCTCATTAGTGTAAATATTTGGATAGCCCGTACGTGTTGTGGAACGTGGAGCACGTAAACAAATATAATTTTATCATAATGCAATGTAATGTACAATTAGCTCTATGTGCTTTAGGTCAAACTCGGGGATCTCGAAGTAAAGTGCTCGTCTCAGGACCCCATATCCTTGGGTTCAAACCCAGCTGGTGTTGACGTATTTTCCTTGAGCGATAAAAATCCTTCGGCGGGAAAGTAAAACCATTGGTTTCCTGTCGATTTCGGCATGTAAAAGAACCCTCTAGAAGGTATGTGAAAATACCTTTCCCGGTAAATTTGGTAGGCCCTTTCACTCTCGCTCATAGAAATTCTCGTGTACTAATATAATCGGTCAATTCAGAAAGTGAACGTTAAATACATAAAAAAATAATATTATTTACACTTGAATATCGGCTGCATAGAAATAAACAAACTGGAGGAGTGAGCTGTCATAATGATAAGGGCAGGAGTAGGCTTAATGGATCTGTGATGCATTTTACTGTACTCACAGTCCCATTTTCAAAGTTGATAACATTTTACTATTTGATTACTTCTATTTTATAGGTATTTATAATAACTATTAAATGTGACAATTGAAGATCAAATGATTTGATGTATGAATACGTGAGATTAGATCTAGTTCGGTACGTTTCTAGCTGTCAAGAGAAATTCTGAATATTGGACTGTATGTATTAACATTGGTTGTAGGTGCAAGGGTTGATAGTTAAAAGCTTCAGTTACATCTGCAAAATGCAACAGTATCTATACTTTATATAACAAGTTAACAGTAAAGGAGAAAAAAAATTGATTAAAAGGTACATTTTTTTGGGAAACCTAAAGCAATGGAAGTACAAATTGAGATTTTTAGTACTTTTTACTTTTTACCAACTAAAATACATTTTAAAAATGTATAATAATGACACCTGGTAATGAGAATTGAGCCCAGGAGCATCAGAACTGACTAAGAGTCACCGTGGGTTTGTTTATTATAGCTGCGAAGGGGCTGACGATCTCACAAGTCCATCACAGACTCTGCCTAGCACTAACAGGGCCCCAGGAAACGGGATGAATCTGGATAGTTGAGTGTAAGAGCGTTGGCGTGCTATGCCAAAGATCCTGGGCTGTATTACCCTATCCTGGTATAATTTTTCAGCCTATATTTAGGTTAACATTTATTAATAGCTTTCATTCCTACCAAATTTTCATTCAACTGTATTATGCAACTAAACATAAAATCGAAATTATCTAGACTTTTTTTTTGTTAATCCACAGTTTCCTTGCATCATAACTTATTACAATATTAAATGAGTTTAAGGGCACCGTCTCCTTGAAGGGAAATATCCGCACACTTCTGCATTTATTATAGATGTGGAATTTATGAAGCTTCAAAAACACTCATATGAACCCTAATAATCAACTTAGAATGTTCTGTTGTAACCCTGTTAAATAATTGGTTAGTTGGTTTGAGGATGGATAGATCTTTCTAACCATTTAATTTGATCTCAGAACAACAACATCAATTGAAACATTGATGAAATGTTAATTCCACCATCTAAAACAATATTTTAAAATGATAAAACTTCAGGCGTGAGGGTTTTAATTTTATGGAGACGGCAGTGAGCCATATTTTAAAATAAAAACAACTTCTCTAATAAGGCAGGTTTAATGAATGTCTAACACGCGTTCGGAACTCTGGTAGGCGGCCCTCTTCATAACAATTTAAAATCCCCTCCACGTATAATAATGGCGGTGAGTACAGCTAGCTGTGACAAATTTTACTACACCTCATGTTAAGCGGCTGAAGCAAGCATGACAAATCACCGCGAGCGTGGGGAGCAAGTTATAAGGGATGACAGGGACATGACAGGGTGGCATAATAAGGGTTGGTGGTCTTATATACTCTAATTCGAACGTCCTCAAAACCAGGGGTGGACATCTGATTGAGTGCGGTCCCCCATTAGAACATGGAGCGAGTATAAATATACCACAAAAAGTTATAAAATTAGGCGAGTTGAGGCAGGAAATGACGTCATCAACAAGATGTACGAGTAAATCATGTAAAATAAATTCTAGTTAACATGAAAAATGCACTAGTTCTTAAAATAAACACATGACGTTTGTAAATATTAGGACTACAAATTAAACCTCAAATGATGATAAAAATGAATATGTGAATCGTGAGATTAAAACATGAGAGTAGGTACAAATAATCCCAAATCGGTCAGCAGTTAGTTTAAACGTCAATATCATTTAGTCTGGTTTGACGATAGTAGGGAGGTCAGATCTCGCATACAGGCTGTGTGTCTTCCCTAAATGGTGTACCCCTTCTCTCTCTATGAAAATATGGGTACATTTTCTTTAAATTATACCTTATTCATCTCTACCTTACTAACGTGATTACTATAAATGCATATACACAGCTCAAACGGATATTAATGTGCGGTGAAAAAATAGGTTTAGATGGCAATTAATGTTAAGGTTTTTTTGCACCGCATCTTACTGCTGGTCTAAGCTATTACCACGTAATTAATCTTACGTGATAAGGATGAGGAAGGTATAATTTAAAGGAAATTTAACCGTTTATGAGTAAAGGGGGATTGGCGAACCGTATAAGAAAACAATCCTCAGCACACTCAAAGGGGATTCAAGCCCCAACCTCTCCGTTTCTGGCCAAACCAATATACAAGATCTTGATGTACAAGCCGCAGACCCATTGATCTAGATGGTTTTTATATTTAAAAGAAAAAATCACAAAGGAAAGCCGGTTTTAAACGCCGAGGATTTTAGGGAAAAAAGCAATGCATATTTTATTTTTGTTTTTCATATTTTAACCAGAGTGAAATTTTTATTTATACCTACGGAATAAAAATAAATTAATCTCCATCCAATCTGTCCTAGTGGTTACGTAGACAAAAACGTCAGTATTGTGTTGTCTGTTTTTAAGGAGACGAGGATATTGGGGCTCGAATCTCAGAGAGATGCAGTGGGGGTAATTTTTCACGTGTTATCTATCACTGTAGGTTTATCATTCTCTCTTAACGTTAATGTGGGTACACTTCTTCTAAACTTTATTTCTCATCTCCAACTTTTAAATTAATCTATTAATATCCATGGTGTTATATATGGTAGTAAGACGTGGGGCTATATATAGGTGTGTATGTGCGTGTGTGTGAGACATGGACTATAACTCTCTTGTATAAATAAGTAATCAATTAATTAATTAAAGTGGTGTGAGTTAGAGCCAAACAGTGAACACCCCTTCTCCCTACCCTCGTGCCTGATCTGTCTGTGCTCACAGCGGTAATCCCCAAGATCTTAGCTGGGACGTAAACCCAGACCACGATCTACAGTAATACCAGAGAGCTTAGCCACATTTGTTTCCCACAAGTTGGCTGTTTGTCATCCTCTTTCGTGGGTTCAAAAGGAAAGGGATTCAATTTATATTCTCTACCACGGTGAAAGTTACCCGATCAATGATGTTACATTTTCCTTGTCTTCGTACCTTTTTCTAGACTTCAGCTTAAGGGCTTGGTTTCTTACCTAAATATAGAGATACTCTTTACTCATATCTAGGGGCGAGAGAGTTATAAAGTGCTCTGACAGCCTAAATACATCCATTTTCCCAAAATTTTTAACTATAAACAACGAATCTTGTTATTTTAAAATCTATATGATTTTTATTTATGAAATAAAAATTAACAAGGTTTGAATGAGAAAAACACCATAAATAGAGAAGACCTAATTTTATATCAATCAAAGAAGGGAAACAAAATTACATATAAATTAAAATGTATGGGAGTAGAGGGAGATATATGTAATACCACCCCCTAAGCTGAACACAAAGTGACGTACAGTAGGAAAGGAAGTGACTTTATTGTGTTCTGTAGCTTGGTCAGTATTATGACGCACAATCCAACCATATAATCACATTCAGAGTGATAACAGACCCACTTTTATTGGGCATCTAAATGGGTATTGTGAACTGTCAAAAGTATGCAGTTCATAGCTACCAACAGGGTTTGTATCCTGTCTAGTTTATGGAAACACTTGGCTTTATTATTTATATTTAAAAATTACCAATTGTGAGTCCAGAGTACATTCTCATTGTATGAAGTAACTGTCTTATGTTTAAAAAAAATACATATTTATTCTCATTCACGAATGTTACCATTGATAATATTGTAGCAAGTGTGGTGTGCGATGTTAAGTGGTGGAATATTCGGGTTTGTTTTCGTAGTTGGCAGCTCTGTCAATATAATCCCTAACTTTGGTTTAGGTGAAACATAAGATTTATACCCTGATTTTGATTGGAAGAACAGTAGAGAAAATTCAAACATATTTATTTGCAGCCAACATTGATAACATTTTCTTACATTATTTGTGTTATTTGATAGGCATTGATAATATCTATCAAAAGTAACATTTGCAGATGACATGACTTTATGTATGATTATATTAACAATGTTTTAGTAACTTTAGTAACTAACTTATACTGTTCTACCTACCAAAATCATACTGTATATTTAGGTTATTTTCTTAACAAAAAAAACTACCGGTGGGAACAAGGACAGAGACTAGTTTGCTGATAATGTGGAGGCCAGGGTACAAATCTAGTCCGGGTGTACTGGGGTTGTTTTATTTAAATGGTTTACCACTTTCCCCACCCCTATGTGAATGTGAGTACATTTATTAAGTTGCGGTCACATAGCTACTAATACACAGTAAAAATGACTGATTTGCGACCGAAATTCTAGATGAACCAATAATGGTATATTCTTGATTTTTGTTATTATGACTGTATGGACATTTTTCTAAATTGACATTGAATTATATAATTATTGTTTTTATGCATATATTTTTAAAATTAACTCAAAAACGCATTCATGAAAATGGTTGGATTTAAATAAAACTAAAACATACCATCTTAAGTTTTGTGTGTAATTTACAAATATAATATTTTTAACCGCGTAAACCTATTCCCTCGGTTAGAAATCGGCCGTTAGTTAAATAAATGTAGCTTTATTACAAGATAGTGGTAGAAACCCCCACCACACCTATTCAAGCTAAGAGAGAGGTGAAGTTTTTCGGTAGAACCCGAGACTCAGTCACCAGTAATCCTATTGTTCGCTTGACAGGACAACAATAATGGCCTTGAAACTTGTCCAGAGGACCAGTTAGAATATTCAGATGTATTTTTTTCTGAGTCTTAAAAAAATCTTTGCAAGCTAGAAAGTGAACCCACATCAATATTATTTCATAAAATATATCATTTAATTTTTTTTCAATGGGTATTTTAACGTGCAATTTATGAAAACATGAATTATATCCGCACATGACTTACAAACTAGCTTTTAGCTATGACATAAATAACACTTTACTAAAGTTAAATTAACGACTCTATCTGGTATCAAAACCGGGACTCTTACCATAGTAAGCACAAGTGCTATCGACATAACTAAAGTGTCGGTTAAAAATAAAGAGAAATTATTACGTTAAATATGATCAACCACTTTAAATGAAACAAACCCGTTATTCATCTGCAACTAGAGCGTGCCTCTCCAAAATGTGTTCAAATGTGACGCTTTCTAATAAAAGCTATGATAAAATGTGTATTTTCTTACACAATGGGGAAGACTTAACCAAAGTCCAAAGTTACAATAAAAACTTTTAGATCAATCCGAGAAGTGTATAATGTAAAAAAAAAAACTTCTTCCATTAGTAGTTCAAGGGATGGAGGGCAGCTACCCTTTAAAAAAAAACCTCTTTCCAACCAAATACCCTTCTACATTAGAAAATTAAAGAATACCTACGTGCTTGGCTCACACCATTTTGAGAGTAGCTCCTGAATATACTATGTACTTTTATCAAATGATGAATATATGAATAGAGACTATACCTTTATTTTTACTTATTTATCTAAACTCTAGAATCATTGGTTCCTGAACTTGTTGAATGATGTACCACCCAAACAATTTCTGTATTTTGGAGTGCCACCAAAATCGTGCTGAATATTTAATATTTAGATACATTTTAATGGCACGCAGGAATATAATGACACAACACTATAATAGATTAACAATTTTTATTTATCATTATTTAACATTTCTACTCAATCAATACGGATAATAGGGCACAGGTATCAAAGAAATATAAAAAAACACTTATAATTACCGATCCAACAACTGTTTAAATCTCATTTCCTTTTGCTTTAACTTGGTCGTAATATATTTATGGTATTTGATGAGACATTATCTTTTTACAACTTTAATTTGCTTGATTTGTTTGGCTTCTCATGGCGTACTAGCTGGAAAAAGTGTACGTAGCATGTTTTGGGAACCGTTGATCTATATTATTATTATTAGCACCACCTCTTACTACCCGTTCGAGTTATATGCACTTACGCTAATGTGTAATGGTAGGGTGATTGTGAGATGAAATGGAGGACCTACAGTTTAACGTGGGATCCGAACCACGGGGGGGGAGGGGGGCTGGCATTCCTCACATTCACAAGTCGTGATTAATACACGTCTTATCAGAGGTGAAGGAAGGGTTTGGTAATCAGATAAATCTGTGCCAGGATCGAGGATTGAACACCTTACCCCTAGACCACCAGGTCACCTTTGTGCTGTTCTAGATAATTGAAACGAATTATTAGTGCTTCCTCTTACTAAGCTAATTGTTTAATTCCCTTTGGGAGACTAATATTTATATATTTTTGATTAATTTACAGCCTCAAGGTAGAACGTGCATGAATAACTTTCCAATTGATTTAAAAAATCTAGAGAATCATTATATTATATAATTATTCACAATTTTTTTAAACAACATAACAATAAGCAAAAGCATAAAATAATTAGATTTTCACTAGACGCAGATTTAAAACTGTTTCAATTTACTGGAAAAATAAAGCAGTTTTCTAAGTAGTGTATATTAGAATCTAGCAATCCCACATGGCGTTCCCCGTGATTCTTCAAAAATTTGTTTAAAATAGGCTAACTAAGAAGCTAATTATAAATTTAAAAATCCTGCTTTGGGGTGCATTTGGACCTTCTTCCATCCACCTATGTTAAAAATTTCAAATCTATGCGTGCCGTAGATTTGGCTGGGCATCGCACACAAACAAACACACACAGGCAAATACTTCCTTTTATTATTATACATAGGAACAAAGCTTATTCAATATAGCCTGTTTATTCAAACACTTTGTGAGCCTAAAACTTCAGGTAGAGGTGGCCTACAGGTCTCTGCTTTGTTTGTCATTCAGAATACAGAAAACCAATCGAGTAAAAGAGTGACGCACACCAGGGTAGTAATAAAGTGGTTGAGATATTACCTCTCCTTAAGCAGGTATTCACTTCGAGAAGGAGGATAAGACTAAAAAAGAAATTTGGTCTTCTATTCTGCCGCACCTTAAAAACACACCTTGCCTTAATAGTTTAAAATGAGGATACCACGGAAGGAGAGTAAGACACAGCTTACGGAATTATTTCCCATACACAAAAGAAATACTCGAGATTTTAATTTGAAAAGGAAGTTTTGAAATATTTCAACGTGTATGATATTCGTTTAAAATGTCTTGCCAAGATGTTTTCCATAGTTTGTGAAATGTTTTATAAATGATTGATGGTTCTGTGACTAAGTCAAGGGCGTATTCAAAATTTGAAGTTGGATACGATAAAATTTGATTCATTGTACACGCATTTAAATAATTGGTTCTTATATAACTATAACTCTACAAATAGCTTGTCAGTTTTTGTGAAAGTGTGAATTAAATGTTCTAACTTTATACATAGTTAGAACCTAGGCCTGTGCTTACTAAATATGCGAACCAAGGTTTTAACCTAAAAACAGATTTTGATAGTTTAAAACCTCTGAAAAACAACGCGTCAATATGGCAACACCAATTTTAACTTTCATATGCAAGTTATCAGGTACTTTAAACCTCCCGATAAAAATATGACGGATAAATACATTTTATCTGGCAGATAAATGCTACCTGACAGTCATAAGAAGCACTTTTAACATATCGACCAGATAAAATATTTAACGGCCAGATTAATATTTAACCAGGAGTCATAAGACCGGCCCTAAAACTAGTAAACGTCACACATGTTAAAAAGCTAATGATAACATTTTACGATAATATGTTAATTAATACATAAGCTAAATCGATCTCCATGTTTTAACCCCTACTCCCTAATCCGCGCCACTGTGGTTGATTATGCTTTTGCCCATTCGGGACAGAGCCATTAAGGTTCTATGCACCTATAGTGAAGCTCACACAGTGGAGGGGGGGGTGGCTATTGTGGTCAATTTATGGCTCGTAATGCGCCTCTTGATCTTATACTAAAGGTCATAGGTTAACTAGTCAGTATAGAGGGGTGAAGTGAGGAAACTATACTGCCTGCTTATAATTATTCCCATTGTTATCATAAGGGTGGAACATTTGTAGGGTAGGGGGTGTCTATTGTCACTCAGGACTAAACAGGAGAAAAGGAAAGAAAAGAGATACAATAGAAAGACTTGTTTGTACGTCTGAGAATAAAATGTTTGCATCTCACTATTACAGTATTGTAGAGTATGTTCCAGTTCTTCTGAAAAAAACAGTATGACAAATTCTCAGGCCCTACATACTTTATTATAGTTTCTATAATGGATTGAAGCAAAATATTCAAAAGTAGGTTAGTAGTAAAAAAAATAATTATGGCGTTAATCCGAGAGCGAGCTATACCGACCAAGTAGCCACCGTAAATTGGTGAAAGTAGTGCCAACATTTGCGGATAGAGAGTGTCAACAAACCCTCCAGCCATTAATCTCAGTTTTATAAACCGAATCCACTACTTCTTTAATCAAGTAGCTGCTCATTTGGCTGAGTTGACTTCTTTTCAAACCTGCTGCTTCACAGAAAAATCAAGAAGTGGTGGGGGTCAAAAACCTGGGACCTCTGGATCTGTATCCAGGAACTCTGACCACAAGACCACAGGGGTGGTTGTGGATAAAAGTAAACTTCCCTTAAATGCAGTTTTTTTTAAAAAAAACAAGTAAATTGTGTTTTTTATTATGTAAAATACTCCCCCGATACGATTTTTTCTATAACAAAATCGTTGAAACCATTTTAAAACTATCTCAAATTTTCAAAAGTCAATCACAAGAAAACAATCCTTAATTTTTAGGATGAAATTAAAATTAAAATTTTGCTTTGTAGTTGGACCATATATCCCTTTAAAATTAAGTCTGAACAAAATCCACTGCTACCCTTTAGGTGTAGCCTCAGTCACAGGCAGATAGATCGATGGATGACATTTTAAATTAACTTTCTTATATTTAGGTGCCTACACACCTACAATATCAATATCATAATATCGAGGTCAAAAACTAGCACGATTACAAAACTTTCTTTATATAAGTAAATAAAAATATTATCAGTGATTGGGTTGATGATAATCATTCTTACTATCTTCATAAAGAAGCTGCCTCGCTGAACACGTGGAGAGAGAGAGAGAGAGAGAGAGAGAGATAAGTCTAGTATTGTCTAATTACCAACTATGGGGAGGTCAAGGTTCAAATACCAGTCAAGTGTAATGAGGTATTCCCTTGATGGTTTCTAATCAACCTCCAAGCAAATGCAGGTATACCTCTTCTAATATTCTATCTTCCTCACCCCTTCCTTGTTAGAGAACAAATACGGATGACCAGGGTGGTTGAAAAATTGTACAGTAAAAATTTGATGATCAAATGATCTTATGTCAATAACCACATTAGTGCTAGATGTACTAATATTATAGTTAAAAATAATGTAATTTAAAGACTGACCAACAACCGATAAGAATATATAACAAGTTCTAGTTTTAGTTAGTTTGTAAGTCGTGGGACAATATAATCTTTGTGTTGAGAAACTGAAGGATTAGTACCCCAAATCAACACTATCACGAATAAGAGCTTTTGTGTGTACTGAAGTATAAATAACTCGTACCGTTAAGGTTTGTTGAGGAACTGTCATTTCCTTATGTGCTTTTACATACTCTTTCAAGGCCAGTGTTGGAATATTCTATTAATCTTCATACTCTTCAATTTGTGTTCTAAATTAGTTAAACCAAAATAAAATAGACCCCCCTTTCCCGGACAAAATACACGAAATATCAAAGTTAATTAATTTTCAAAATTAAATTATATTTGTTCATAAAAAACTGTCTTGAATGTTAATGAGGTTAGTTTTTTAAAGTCGTCCAGAGAGAACTTAAATTTACTGAAAAGAGGAAATTGTTCTTGGATGAAGCATGACTCTAAAGAGATTACCATTTAATCTTTCAAGTGCATGCCGGACTCATCTGGACCCCCCTCCCACTCCCCATCTGTCTGACTTTATTTTTCTCTGCCTGTTTTTATTTTCTTCATGAGGGTTTCTCACTTTCTCACGTGTGCCTGTCTTGATTTACCTATTTCTGCTTTTATTTTCTATATTATTGAGATTAGTAACCTCTTGTGTTTTATTTTCCTCTTTTGTCTTGCTTTTCCTATTTTATCATGCTTTCCCGCTGCTTGTTTAATTTATCAAGATCTACCTTTCTTTACTACACACGTGTATACCTTACTTTTAATCTGCCTGCCTTGTTTTCCCCTATTTATCTTATTTTATTACATGTAGGTCTAGCTTTTCTCCTGTCTGTCTCACTTTCTCCAATACTCAAGTACAATAAGTAAGTTTCTATGCACTGATAGCCCTTATCTTGTGTTAAAAAAAAACATGTGTAACAAATAATAAGTCGTTAATTCCTGACTGACTCTTGTATTAAGACTACCAAGTGCTCTAAGATACTTTCAAGCGTACAGTTTACTAAACAACGAAGTTTTGGCAACAAACAACAATGAATATCTGAAAAATAGATTATCATTAGTTTAGAAAAAATTATTTCTCTCTGAGCATGTACTTACTGGATAGTCAATTTTAGCCTATGTAATGCACTTAAATAGCACCAAAGTATTTTATTTTTTCCCACTTCTCTTTAATGAGTTCTGGTGCCAATGTGTTGGCTGCTTGTAAATTCACCTAATTAATTTTGCTATCTTCAATCTACCAGTAAGAGAAACTTAACACACCTAAGCTTTAAATAATAAGTATTTTGGCTTTGCTAGAGATATAAACCGGGACGTATGTATTAGTAGGAAGACTCTCTGTCCCAAGACTTCGGGAAAGTCTATGGCATGGCAAATGGAACTTGACTCTTTGCTCAAGAGACAAATAAATAATTTATTTGACCTCAAATAATGGGTTTGATTCACGTGGTCAGGTGTCAGTTTACATCTAATTTAAATTACCTAACTAATAATGTTTACTTTGACAGTTCAACAGCTAGTTTTAAAACGTCATGAAATGGGGACCCAGACAAAGGCATTTGTCTAATCTTGTATAGATTCCTGTGGGGTTTACTTTTACCTAAGTGGTTTGCCACACCACTGAGGATACATATAATTTTAATTTTCACCTTTCTCGTGCGTTTCTCGTTAGTGTAGATATGCGGATAACTCGTAAGGGTAGAGAGGCATCGAGCATAGTGCGAAATTATTTGAAATTTCCCTCAAATTTATTCATAAGAAGAAAGCTTAAGATCTAAATTACTGGAAGTAAAAAATGAATATTTTAATAAATTACCTTATAGAATAACTTATGGGAATAATATTAAATTGACACCTTAGTTTATCCGAGTCACTGGTGATTATAATTCCATGGGAATCTCGACTTCTTAAGATTAATTAAAACCTATGGTTTGTTTAACTGCTTCATGAAATGACTATTTTAATTTTAATTTCTTCACATAAAGCAAAATAGCTACACAAATGGTAAAGTAAAACAATCTTTTAACTAGAGGTGGAATTATTTTATAGTGAAAAAGGGGAAATAATTAAAGTATCCAATGAATTTTTTTTGCCAAAAAAATCTAAAATGCAAATTAATGTAATTAAAAGAATGTTTTATTGATAAATATTCTATTAGAATGTTATTTCTAATATTTAATTAGCGTGTTCAATGGAAAGATTATCAATGACTTAATATAAGAGCTAGGTACTAGAATAGTATCTTTGAGGAAATGCACCAACATTATTCTTAAGAGGGGATGGAAAAAACACATTACAAATCATAAGTGAAAACCTATTTCATCCAGCTGAGATTCAAACCTTGATCTCCCCGTCATTGTCAGTCCAGTATAATGCGATCTTAATGCTCCATACGTTATGACCAATAGTTGCGGGTATTTATTTGATTTTTAGAACATACAATGCAAAGTTATTCACGACTTAATACATAGTAAGATTTAAAGGGGAAGGATCCGAAGGACAAATAAAATGAAACTTGGCCACATTTGATTATAGAGAGGATGAGTAGATCGCAATTTATAAATGCCACCAAAAGTATCTCCGGGTACGAACAAAAACTAAATCTGGCCTTTCGAGTCAAAGCCAGACGTGCTAATCAATACACCAGTCCTACCAATCCTACCAGTTATACCAGGAATATATTGCTATTCCGATTATAAGCTTAAAAATTCCATAAAAATTAGATACATCTCGTATTTTTCATCTGAAGAGCTATCTCGTAAATAATTAATATGAGGTATATGGAATTCTGGTAGGCTTGGCCATATTTGATAGCTACTAATATTAATAAAACTACTTTAATATATTCATACAGCAAGTAATAAGATATTTATTTGTCCCTTTGGGCAGCTCATATCAATACCTATAATATAACACTAGTATTATGCTAAAATACTGTCAATGGTTTTGTTTTTTCTTACTATTATAGCTTATTACCTGTTATGGTTGTACACATACATTATAATTACTCTTATTATATAGGGATTAGTAGGAAGACTCTCAGAGGTAATCTACCTCTATCTGCGTGGAAGGAGAATAGGTAAACATCTAGTAAAAACTGCTCACAGTAGACCCAACAGGGATCCGAACTCTGGTCTCCCCGTTATTCACAGCTATCAATGGTGACCGCAAAAATCCATGCTTGTATTTCCTATAAGGTCCTTAATGTAAGGATCCCACGGTAAAAGGTGACTCGTTATTTTTTCTTATTTTGACGGTTTTCCCAACAAATTTTCCTTTGTCCAAAATAATTATTTAGCTTAATTTTTTACACCTCTATAGTTCTTAAATATCTCTTATCAGCTAAGATACATTTTCACATTTTATTTTATTAAACGTTAATTTTAAACGGATTTTAAAAACTGATAGTGCACATTGGCACGAACAATATTATTTATAATAGTATAATATTGTAATATACATATCAATCTTTAAATTAAGATATTATTTTAGATAACATGTTCTAAGATAATTTAAGTCTCGGTATTTTCTTTGACTTGAATCATTTCGTTTGCATTTTATAACCATAAACTTATTATAAGTAACACTATTCCAAATATTCATGCGTAATAAATTTTCATTATTTCATTAAACATATTTTTTTTAACTAAGAAATAATGCAAATGACACATTGGTTAAATAGAGTGGAAAAAGTTTCACTGTGATGATTACAGATACTCAATTAGTGCTGAAATTACCATGTGTAGAAAGTTAACCTAAACAGATTGTTATAAAAACTACCTGTATATGAAACTTAACTCATGAACCCTTACACCATACCTTGAATGGGTTCGATTCCTTTCTTTAATTGTCAGTTTTAAGCTTATAAATATTTTATTTTATATGTGTGCTTGTGTATTCTTTTGATAGTTACTAAAAGTTTAGTTCAGTACTAAAATTATACAATATTTAATTGTAGGCTTTAAACCATAAATTAAATTTTGTTTTCTGTTTTTTTATGTATCTCTGTCAATAAATCAAATCGTTAATTATATTCTTTAAAAAAACTGCCATAATTTATTTACCTAGGTCACAACTATTAAAAAAATGTGCGTGGGACGTACTGAAAAAAATTTATAGCTAGGAATTATTCGGGAAGTAACGTTTAGATTTAGATTTGACCCAAAATAGGCCTGCTCTGCAAAAATTCCGGTACTTCATATGGAACAAATTAATTTCCTGGTCCGTTAATTAGAAATGGTTGTGAATGGGAAGCCATGCCACAAATTAGAGGTGGTTTGTGTTCCGTTAATCTGTTACTTTAATATAATTCTAGTACTAGAGATGCATGCTTAGTATTGGATGTTTTGTCGTTTATTGAGTTAGCTTGTAACTCATGTGTTGTGTTTAGAAAATCTAGATTAAATATCATGAATAAATATATTAAATATGGCATTTAGTGGAGCATTCACCAGTCTTGTTTTTTCTTTGCTTTGTTGGCATCCCCTTTAATTCCCGCTGGTCGATCTTTTATATATTTCCAGCCACCCCCCTTATCTCCACACCTCTTTTAGAGGGAAGAAAAGATACGGAGTTTTTATTTTTAATCATCTTCCTTCTTGATTATTTCCTAGATTTATTCACCTGTTCTCTCGTCTCAGATAACTTTATTCACCCCCTATAAAATATTACAAGTTTTAACCTTCTATGACTTATCCTAAATTACTGTATAAAGTTTTGTTATATTGGAGTCATGAAGCATAATCGAGAAGCAGTATTAGCTTATCAACGAATGGATGGACTATTTGCGCGACTAGTCTGCCTGACTTGGATCTGGAAGTATGAAGTTTAATCTCACTCAACTGCAGTATAGTTAATTTATTAAAAGTTTTCAAACCTCTCTCCACGCGAACAGCACTGCCAGTTCAGTAGCTCTCCCTAATCAGTCCTTGAGTTTTAATAACAAACTGGTTTTAAAATTTTTACCATCCACCGCTTGTTCGATCTTTTAAACGGCCTATAAAGGCCGGTCAACTCTTGTACCCCCTTATAGACCATATAAAGAGGCCAGTCAACTCTTTCTCTCCCTTGTAGACAATCCATAGATGCTGTTTAACGCTTGTACTACCTTGTAGACAATCCATTGATGCCGGTCAACTCTTGTACTACCTTATAGACCATATATAGAGGCCAGTCAACTCTTTCTCTCCCTTGTAGACAATCCATAGATGCTGTTCAACGCTTGTACTACCTTGTAGACAATCCATATATGCCGGTCAACGCTTGTACTACCTTGTAGACAATCCATAGATTCCGGTCAACGCTTGTGCTACCTTATAAACAATCCATATATGCCGGTAAACGCTTGTACTACCTTGTAGACAATCCATAGATGCCGGTCAACGCTTTTACTACCTTGTAGACAATTTTTATATGCTGGTCAACGCTTGTACTACCTTGTAGACAATCCATAGATGCTGGTCAACGCTTGTACTACCTTGTAGACAATCCATATATGCCGGTCAACGCTTGTACTACCTTGTAAACAATCCATAGATGCTGGTCAACGCTTGTACTACCTTGTAGACAATCCATATATGCCGGTCAACGCTTGTACTACCTTGTAAACAATCCATATATGCCGGTCAACGCTTGTAATACCTTGTAGACAATCCATAGATGCCGGTCAACGCTTGTACTACCTTGTAGACAATCCATAGATGCCGGTCAACGCTTGTACTACCTTGTAGACAATCCATATATGCCGGTAAACGCTTGTACTACCTTGTAGACAATCCATAGATGCCAGTCAACGTTTGTACTACCTTGTAGACAATCCATAGATGCCGGTCAACGCTTACTCTCCCTTTAAGACAATATATATGAGCATGCCAACTATTTACCTTTCTTGTAGATAATCTGTAGATGCTGGTCAACGCTTATACTCCCTTGAAAACAACTCATAAAGGCTGGACTATAGGGGCCTAGGAAAACTTTCCCTCCCTTGTGGAAGAGTGAGTGAAAATCCACATTGTAATATAGTTATAAGCAAAAGAATAATGTTAGAACTTTTACCCAGACATTAGAGTAAAAATCTCTTAAATTGATGTGCAAAAAATAGTCGGAAATTGTACAACTGACTCTTTGTATCAATATAATAGTCTTCAAACCCTAATGCTGGCGGTACATATTATATTTAACCATTTTAAGATGTGATTAATTTAACAAACCCATATTAAATTTAGTTTGTTTGGTGACTCTTCTTAAATCAAAATTACCCTACCTAGCCTAGCAATTACTTTTTCAATATATTCCTGTCCTCAAAAAATGTTAAGTATGGTTTAATGTTTTACTGACAGGAATGGTGCTGCCTCTTGCGGTGGCCTCTGCGATGTTACTACTGGGCTTGTTGGCAGCCCTGCTACTCTTCCGGCGCCGGAAGAACGTGGACAGTGACACTTCTGGTCCCAGTATCGTGGTCTACCCCTCCAACCAAGGAAATGGGCCACAGTTCCTGTAAGTTATTGCCGAGTAGGATAAAGACAGAATATGAAATTTGTAGGTAAAAATGAAGCATGAAGGGTGTGGAACAGTGGTACCCAAACATTTTTGAGGCACCACCCCATGGTTCCGTAAACTCATATATAATGTCCTCTATCATAACACTCCGCCCCTACCCCCACTATTACCTTGTATCTTAGCACTCACCTAGATAATACCACTGCCACCTTTGGGAACCACCGATATAAACTGAATATTATATTTTAGGATACAAATGAAGCAGATGACCCTCTAGGTGAAGATAGACTGGACATAGACTGTGATATATTTTGATCCGACATAATGATTCTATGATAAATTAAAACATCCCACCTAAAAGTATTCTTCACAATGGCGTAGGAAGGTTTACCGCTCAAACAACTAATAGACGGATCATTGCTACAAAGAAGCTGGTGACTTATTGGAACACTCGATACAGTAAAATTTCTTGATAGCGGACATGTTCTTCTGGGATGGAAAAACAAAAACAAATCAGTTATTAAGGCGTGTCCATTATTTCGATTTTTTTTTTAAAGATTATACTTTTGAATCTAGTTTAATCCATATGAAGTTATATATTGTGAATATTAACTACAACAACTTACTGCATTGTGCAGTATTATATGCACGATGATTATGACGAATGAAAAAATCATGAACAGTATATATGGCATTTTACACAGAATAGTAATAAAATGAAATTAAATGTTAAGAGTAGGTCTTGTATATGCGCACGGGCCACGAGCACAGACTAAACTGCTGGAACAAAAAAAAACTGATGGCTTGGAAGGAGTTGGAGGTAAGACCTTTAAATAGCTTAGTCATTACTACGTAATATACGTATTTTAGAAACTGTCACTAGAGGAACGACGAGAATGCTCTAACTTCACGCTAGACAATGGCATTCCTGACATTCCTACAGTCAAATACTATAAATGAACTGATGTTTTCAATTTTTGTCCGCTATTAAGAGAAGTTTCCCCGTCTGTTATTGAGAAAATCCGTTATTGAAAGATTGTTTCACCGTAAGAGCCCATATTATTTTGCCGGGGAAATTTAAATTATCCGTTATAAGGAAGATTCCGTTATTCAGAAGTGTCCGTTAAAAGAGATTTCACTGTACCACCAATTTCGTTAAAAGATTGTGTATTTTTATGATACAATATCTATTCACACGATACATCGATTACAGGAAGCCATTATCTCACGAACGATGCCTCGTAACAAATCGACAGCTTGTACGAGTTATTGGACCGTGTGAAACGGGGCCATTATCTTGGAGCTGAAGATCATCGTTTCTCTCGTCTACTTTTCTTGTCTATTTACGTTCCTTTCAGGAGATTTTTTTTTCTCTTGCTTCTATAAATCTATGAAAATCTCGATGGAAAGCGTGATGGAACTTAAACGAACCATATTGAGTTGTATCTCTTACTGCAAACATTCGTCAGTTCTCAAGTTTAATAGAGAGTGAGAAGAAATAAGAAAGTGAGAGAAATAGAGAATAAGTATATTTTAAATTCCATCACTCTTCTATAGAAACTTCGCGGATCGAGAAGGAAGTGGAAGGTTTTTGGCAAATAGAGTTGCATGGCTTTTCATCGCCTAGTAAAATGTGTATTGCTGCAATTTGATTGATTTGTTTTACAAATACTATTAAAATGTATCCAACGGTCAATATAAAGCGTCTTAGCATCAGGAATCTCTCAAAATAATTAATAATTCAAAATAAATACAATTTTCCTTTTAAATATAATACTACCGGAACTCCCTGTTTATTTAATGATCAAAGTAGTAATGCCATTTTCAGTACAGATAATTAATCATATTTATTATTTTGACAAATCAGCTTATGCTTAGTAAATATTTGTTAATAGTCCACGTTAACTTAATAATTTATTAAAGAAATCTATAACTAACATTAAAGAAAAAGAAAACATATTTGTTTACTTTTTTACCCATTTGAACTATTAAAATATTGATGAAGCAGGAAAAAATATACCTTTAATGTAATATTTAGCATCAAATGTTGAACTTATTACCAATCATTTCATTGGTTAAAGTTTTAAATGTGTCCACCTGTTAATGTCTTGGTTTCAGCACCAAGGATATAAAGTTAATGTTCTGGTATTGTTATTGTTCTCAGCACCAAGGATATAAAATTAATGTTCTGGTATTCCTATTGTTCTCAGAACAAAGGATATAAAGTTAATGTTCTGATATTCCTATTGCTCTCAGCACCAAGGATTTAAAATTAATCTCATTGTATTTCTATTGTTCTCAGCACCAAGGATATAAAGTTAATGTTCTGGTATTCCTATTGTTCTCAACACCGAGGATATAAAGTTAATGTTCTGATATTCCTATTGTTCTCAGCACCAAGGATATAAAGTTAATGTTCTGGTATTTATATTGATCTCAGCATCAAGGATATAAAATTAATTTCATTGTGTTTCTATTGTTCTCAGCACCAAGGATATAAAATTAATGTTCTGGTATTCCTATTGTTCTCAGCACCAAGGATATAAAGTTAATGTTCTGATATTCCTATTGCTCTCAGCACCAAGGATTTAAAATTAATCTCATTGTATTTCTATTGTTCTCAGCACCAAGGATATAAAGTTAATGTTCTGGTATTCCTATTGTTCTCAACACCGAGGATATAAAGTTAATGTTCTGATATTCCTATTGTTCTCAGCACCAAGGATATAAAGTTAATGTTCTGGTATTTCTATTGTTCTCAGCATCAAGGATATAAAATTAATTTCATAGTGTTTTTATTGTTCTCAGCACCAAGGATATAAAATTAATCTAATTGTATTTCTATTGTGCTCAGCACCAAGGCTATAAAATTAATCTCATTGTATTTCTATTGTTCTCAGCACCAAGGATATAAAATTAATCTCATTGTATTTCTATTGTTCTCAGCACCAAGGATATAAAGTTAATGTTCTGGTATTCTATTGTTCTCAACACCGAGGATATAAAGTTAATGTTCTGATATTCCTATTGTTCTCAGCACCAAGGATATAAAGTTAATGTTCTGGTATTTCTATTGTTCTCAGCATCAAGGATATAAAATTAATTTCATTGTGTTTCTATTGTTCTCAGCACCAAGGATATAAAATTAATGTTCTGGTATTCCTATTGTTCTCAGCACCAAGGATATAAAGTTAATGTTCTGATATTCCTATTGCTCTCAGCACCAAGGATTTAAAATTAATCTCATTGTATTTCTATTGTTCTCAGCACCAAGGATATAAAGTTAATGTTCTGGTATTCCTATTGTTCTCAACACCGAGGATATAAAGTTAATGTTCTGATATTCCTATTGTTCTCAGCACCAAGGATATAAAGTTAATGTTCTGGTATTTCTATTGTTCTCAGCATCAAGGATATAAAATTAATTTCATAGTGTTTTTATTGTTCTCAGCACCAAGGATATAAAATTAATCTAATTGTATTTCTATTGTGCTCAGCACCAAGGCTATAAAATTAATCTCATTGTATTTCTATTGTTCTCAGCACCAAGGATATAAAATTAATCTCATTGTATTTCTATTGTTCTCAGCACCAAGGATATAAAGTTAATGTTCTGGTATTCTATTGTTCTCAACACCGAGGATATAAAGTTAATGTTCTGATATTCCTATTGTTCTCAGCACCAAGGATATAAAGTTAATGTTCTGGTATTTCTATTGTTCTCAGCATCAAGGATATAAAATTAATTTCATTGTGTTTCTATTGTTCTCAGCACCAAGGATATAAAATTAATCTCATTGTATTTCTATTGTTCTCAGCACCAAGGATATAAAGTTAATGTTCTGGTATTTCTATTGTTCTCAGCATCAAGGATATAAAATTAATCTCATTGTATTTCTATTGTTCTCAGCACCAAGGATATAAAATTAATCTCATTGTATTTCTATTGTTCTCAGCACCAAGGATATAAAGTTAATGTTCTGGTATTTTTTTTGTTATCAGCATCAAGGATATAAAATTAATCTCATTGTATTTCTATTGTTCTCAGCACCAAGGATATAAAATTAATCTCATTGTATTTCTATTGTTCTCAGCATCAAGGATATAAAATTAATCTCATTGTATTTCTATTGTTCTCAGCACCAAGGAGATAAAGTTAATGTTCTGGTATTTCTATTGTTCTCAGCACCAAGGATATAAAGTTAATCTCATTGTATTTCTATTGTTCTCAGCACCAAGGATATAAAGTTAATGTTCTGGTATTGTTATTGTTCTCAGCACCAAGGATATAAAATTAATCTCATTGTATTTCTATTGTTCTCAGCACCAAGGACATAAAATTAATGTTCTGGTATTCCTATTGTTCTCAACACCAAGGATATAAAGTTATTGTTCTGATATTCCTATTGTTCTCAGCACCAAGTATATAATATTAATTTCATTGTATTTCTATTGTTCTCAGCACCAAGGATATAAAGTTATTGTTCTGATATTCCTATTGTTCTCAGCACCAAGTATATAAAATTAATTTCATTGTATTTCTATTGTTCTCAGCACCAAGGTTATAAAATTAATGTTCTGCTATTCCTGTTGTTCTCAACACCAGGGATATAAAGCTAATGTTCTGATATTCCTATTGTTCTCAGCACCAAGGATATAAAATTAATCTCATTGCATTCCTATTGTTCTCAACACCAAGGATATAAAATTAATGTTCTGGTATTCCTATTGTTCTCAACACCAAGGATATAAAATTAATGTTCTGGTATTCCTATTGTTCTCAACACCAAGGATATAAAGTTATTGTTCTGATATTCCTATTGTTCTCAGCACCAAGGATGTAAAATTAATCTCATTGTATTTCTATTGTTCTCAGCACCAAGGATATAAAGTTAATGTTCTGGTATTCCTATTGTTCTCAGCACCAAGGATATAAAGTTAATCTCATTGTATTTCTATTGTTCTCAGGACCAAGGATATAAAGTTAATGTTCTGGTATTGTTATTGTTCTCAGCACCAAGGATATAAAATTAATCTCATTGTATTTCTATTGTTCTCAGCACCAAGGACATAAAATTAATGTTCTGGTATTCCTATTGTTCTCAACACCAAGGATATAAAGTTATTGTTCTGATATTCCTATTGTTCTCAGCACCAAGTATATAAAACTAATTTCATTGTATTTCTATTATTCTAAGCACCAAGTATATAAAATTAATTTCATTGTATTTCTATTATTCTCAGCACCAAGTATATAAAATTAATTTCATTGTATTTCTATTATTCTCAGCACCAAGCATATAAAATTAATTTCATTGTATTTCTATTATTCTCAGCACCAAGTATATAAAATTAATTTCATTGTATTCCTATTATTCTCAGCACCAAGGATATAAAGTTAATGTTCTGGTATTGTTTTTATTCTCAGTACCAAGGAGATCAGATTCAGTCTCCCAACCTTACGTCACGCTGAGTCTCTTAGTGACCTCATCCCAGCAGCCAATGACCTTGAATCTGACCTTGACACCGACTCGCTGGTGCCTGTAGCATCTTCAGCGCATGCTCAGAGGTCCAACTCTTTCAGTGAGTATCGGCGTTTTTAGTTTGTTGTACATTATATTTTTATTTCAGTAGTACTTCTTAAGAGTGTTTTATATCCTATCATTAGTTTTCCTCGTTCCTTCCACGTAAGTTGGGGTGCATTTCCTCTCAATGATATCATCATTATTATGCCTTTAATGTAAATATGCGGGATCTCGGTCTGGTAGCAGGACTCGATGCATATAAAATCAAACCTATAGTGTATTTTACAAATACCGGGGTTTATCAGAATATGATTTATAGATTCAACACCCTTCCTTCACCTCTTTGAATATGTGGGGAATGCCAGGCCTCCACCATGGTTTGGATTCCACGTTAAAACTGTAGGTCCTCCATTTCATCTCACAATCACCCTACCATTTACACATTAGCTTAAGTGCGTATAACCCGAACGGCTAGTAAGACGCGGTTCTAATAATAATAATAATAATAATAATAATAATAATAATAATAATAATAATATAAAGTAAACATGCATAACACCTTATCTCAGTCGCTAGTGCCTCTTCAAAACCACCTCAAGTTTACAGGTTTCAGATGTGGACACAAATGTCTCGTATGTGTTATTGGTACTTTCTCCTTCACAATTATGAATTTTAAACTCGATATTGTTTCATTTCTATAATTAAGATAGATCTAAGTCATGATCTGATAATATAATTATTTAAAAAAATATTTTATGTATTCAACGTGCCCTTTCTGAGCGGACTGATTATATCAGAGCACGAGAATTTAAATGCGTGAGAACTAGGCCTAGCGATTTTGCAGTGAAAGGTATTTTAACATGCCATAATCAACATGGGACTGGTGACTTTACCTTACCTAGGGTGGAAACTGTGCTACGAATTCCTTATCGCTCAAGATAAATCCGTTGATCCCAGCTGGGTTTGAACCCATGACCCCAAGACCACCAAGGTCCACTCTGATATAATCATTCTGTACAGAAACCGCTTGTTAGATTACTCCAAAGAGTAACATTACTAATACATTATCATATCGTTTACTTCACTCTCTCTTCATGAAAACTCGAGTACATTTCTTCTAAATTCTATTTTACCCATTCCTACCAAGTTAGTTCAGTTAAAATGCGTATATTCCAAACGAGTATAAGGACAATGAGGGAAAAATATCCAGTACAAGAATTAATAACCACCCCTGTTTGAGAGGTGTTTGTATTCTAGTAGTGTGTCCTAGTAGCCCTATAAATAGGGTTGCCAAACGTCCCGGTTTTCCGGGACTGTCCCATTTTTAGACCCGAAATACCACTTCGGGAGAAGCGATTGTCTGAGTTTTTTTTAAAAAAATTCTCTTTTACTCCGCAACCGGTGGCGTGGGAGACATATCCACATTATTTTTGTTGGGTTGGTGTGCATGAGTAAAACATAATTCTGGAAAGTCCCGTATATTATATAAGTTCAGGGACTATATTCTCTTTGAATTTTTACGTCATTGCTTCATGGTAAGAATTTAAGTGTAAATTAAGCTATGTTTGTTTAGTGGTTTTGAAATTTATTTATATATTAAATTTAATTCATGATGTTAAAGTATAAACATGCAGAAAGAACAGTGCAAGATGAAGGAGGCAAAATCTTATCGCAAATATTAATAAACGTTTAACTTTTGCTTGTCCTTTTTTATATTAAATTATTAATGCTACTGTTTCCTTTTTTGTAATATGTGAAAGGCATATATTTTATGTGTCATAAAAATTGAAATAAATCTGAAATACTTAAATTTTGTTTTGTCCCGGTTTGCCCGAGTAAAAATTTGGCAACCATATCTATGAGCCCTCTAACATGCCTTACCAGCCACGAGAGGAGAAAGCTAAGTTTTCAACGACCAACTTGAAGTTCGGGGTAGTTCAATATATGCCGGGGTAAGAACTGCTCTTTATTCTAACAGTAGGGGGAGGATAGCTTTTTTTTCTCTTGGTGCTTCTTCTATATCGATTATTGAGATATAAACTCGACTCTGTCCCAGCTTTAGTATCGATTGTCGAGATAAGAGTCCCACGCCGATGCGCCAACCTTAGGAGGATTAAAACTACTTCTTGGTTGATGAGAACATTGTGACCTTTCCAGTTAGAAATTTTCAATAATCTAGGTGTCATGGTAAATGAAAAGTTGAATAGAAACCGTTATTGGAAGGCCGTTCCAGTGTTTTTTTTTTACTAAAGTTCAAACCTTCCCAAAATTGTTATTAATCATTTATTTTTAAATTCCTCTACAAAGCATAAGCGAGAACCGGCCAAATTTCCCAGAAAGGTTCTTTCAGAAATTACAAACAAATTATTTATATTTTTAAGGCCTACGATGATAACATTTTACTATATTATTAGTGTTGTTTAATAGGTATTTATAATATGTATCAAAAATGTCATCTGCTGATCACACGACAAGAAGTATAACTAAGTGAAAGAAGATCTAGTAAATTTTGGTCTTTCTAAGATAATTAGCTTATTAGCTTATGATAATACTCATAGCACCTACAATCTTTAAATTTCTTCCTGGGGGATGAAATATTTAAACAAATTATTCAATATCTTGCTGTAAACTTTAACCCAAGCCACCTCAAATATATCTCTGGTTAGGATAATGGGTTTTGGTTTTTGTTAGGGTTGATTACGTAACTATATGTGAAGCCTCAATTTAATTAGAGAACCTTAATGTCTATCGAATGATATAAACGTAATTAGAACTAGTGCTAGAACAAATTAGGTGACCCTAGCTACATTCTAAGTGGTACTTAATTTGGCTTAGTATTAATATTGTATACTTATCCCAGCATATAACAGGTAAACAAACTCCGTGATTACCAACTCATTCATATCTAGCAAAGCTAGTCTTCGTGGTGAGCAATGATCTCTGGATTTTTCAATAGATGAGCAATTTTACAAACAAAATACAGGAATATGAGCGATTTTGTTTTAATATTTTATGAAATACAATGTCGAAACAATACTTATCAGTTATTTTAACTATCTATTTTAAGGGATGGAGAATTTTAAGTAAATGTATAAATTAAGAAAGGGTTAAAAATTCCAATGTAAAAGAGCGAACCCTCCCATTGTAGCCCAATCCATCATCGAACCCCGGCCTTACAAGCTCAGAGTCTAGTCTACTGACCGCCTTCTTAGTTTTGCCAGTCTAAAAGCAGGAGTGTATTAAGAGACCCACATTGGTGGTTACACGGTCCAAGGCACTATATATCCTATGATGTATCAGTGACAGAAAGGTCAAAGTTCGAATCTCACCAGGGTGATCTGGGTTAACTTTTCAATTTTGAGTTTTCCTTCTTTTCGCTAAAGTGGTTTCACTTATTCTCAACCATCCCCTTCAACTCAAGCTATGAATACCTTTTGTGTTAGTAATAGATTGTTTTCAAACCACTTGCCGTGTTCGGATTATACCTATTTCAAATACCCTAATTGTGTTGTGATGGAAAGGAAGAATTTAGAGTAAGTGTACCTACATTTTTGCTAAGGAAGAGGGGAAAACCCTTTAGGAAAGCATCTCTCCATACATCCAGCTGGATTCGAAATTCAAGCTCCTCATCACCTGAAAACAAGAATAAACAAAACCGATACCCTTTTCCTCGTTCCCACGATTCGGTTTTAAAGGTAATAATTAAAAATTAGTAGCAAGTAGTCTCTAAGTTATTGCTGCTACTTAACTTAGGGATATTAAAACAGTATCGATACTTTATTAATATCAATATTTTCCTTTCGACACTAGTATTTTTTCCCGATATTTTCACTTATATTAATACTCACACTCCGGTATCGGATATGTATCGAAAGAAACAACTTTTTTGCTATCTTCACTCATGCTCGGAAACATGTTTACTAGGGTGAATTGTGGAGGAAGAACAAATGAAACTATTTCAGAATTCTCAGTTCTCAATAATTTTCTGTTTGACAAGCAAGAAACCACTCTAGCATTCAGTCTCTTTTAGCTCATCATAATTCATAGTTGCTAATAATTATAAATTCAATATAATTTTCAGTGTTTAAATAAATATGAAAATACAACTGTGATCCAAAAGTTAAATTATTATAATTAACTATAAGAAAATTGACAAAATTAAAATTTCTATAGTGATACTTACTGTTTTCGATACTTTTCTGTTGATTTTTCTTCCGATACTTTTAATGAGTACAGTATTGATAGTTTTCTTTCGATAGCACATCCCTACTGCTACTGTCTTCAGGTTGTTATGGTCTGGGGGTGATCGACCCCGCCTTATATCGGGTACCCTGGATCTCGAGGAGGACCTTCAGTTCCCGGAGGGGCATCTGGGTCGTCTCTGGTTTTCAGTGAGGTTCGAACCCGCCACGGAGAAGCTGCTGGTGTCCTTGCTCAAGGCCAAGAACCTTCCCAGCCGGACCGTCGGAACTGTCAATAGCTGCGACCCTTTCGTCAGGTGAGATTCCCGCACTATTTATTATTATTATTATTATTATTATTATTATTATTATTATTATTATTATTATTATTATTAGCACCGCGTCTTACTACCCATTCGGGTTATACGCACTTACGCTAATGTGTAATGGTAGGGTGATTGTGAGATGAAATGAAGGACCTACAGTTTAACGTGGAATCCGAACCACGGTGGAGGCCTGGCATTCCCCACATTCATATTATTATTATTATTAGTATTTATTAATATTTGCCATTGTTGTTAATGAGGACCAGCGGGTGGACCTATCAATGTTTGGCGTTGACTCAGCTCCTCTCGTAACATTTCGTCTCTTTCAGTCTAGCTCAGATCTGTAGGTATCATTTCATCTTTATTTCAGTCCGGCTTGACTCTACAGGTATCATTTTGTTGTTGTTATTTCAGTCTGGTTTGGCTCTACTGGTATTGTTTTGTTGTTCTTTCAGTCTGATTTGGCTCTACAGGTATTATATACTGAAAATTTAAAAATGACACCTGGACACGGGAATCGAACCCGGGACCTTTGGCTTAGAACGCCAATGCTCTAACCACTGAGCTATTCAGGAATCATCCCCTTATCAGGGTCATTCCTCGCTCATATTTTAAGGCAGAGTCTATGATGGACGTGTGGAAATCATCGGCTAGTGTGTGAAGCATAAATAATAGTTTCAGCTATTTGATTCTACAGGTATAATGTTGTTGTTATTTCAGTCTGGTTTGGTTCTACAGGTTTATACATTGTTGTTTGGTTAATTTTCTTAGTCTGGTTTGGCTCTACTCGAATCATTGCTTCTTTATTTCAGGCTGATTTTGGAATATTATTATCATTTAGTCTCTCTCTTTATCGGGATAACTCAGTTCCAGCCTTGAATAAATTACTGTGAAATGGGGAACCTCAAATACAATCAATGATGATTTTTTGGCCCACACTGGGGATCGAACCATGATACCAAGGTTAATAAACAGACCTACTACTGATTGAGCCAAGGTGTCAGATCATTAAGTTTTTTAAATAAAAAAAGGGATATGACATCACATGATTTATTAAATGATGACCTAGTACGGTGATAATTGCTTTTGATTTTATTGAATTATAGAAATAACCTGTGTAAAATATATATTTTTCACTACCTTCAACTAATGTAACAGCGTTCTTCACAATATAATACAATCACTATTTTCATTCGTCAGATATAATACCCTACCTACATTATTCTACCCAAGTCTGGCTCACGCTAGACACACCGCTCAATTAAAGTCCATAAATCCAATCCTGGTGATTAGTAAGCACGGCTTCAGTTTGTTGAGTTTTTTTAGCACCACGTCTTACTACTCGTTCAGGTTATGTGCCTATGTAATAGCTACACTAATGGGCTAGGTATTAGGAAGGTTTGATTGAGAGGAAATTCATACGAATTAGCATGGTGGGAGAGTAAAACCACTTAGAAAAAACACCCTCGCTGCACCAGATCGGGATCGAACCCCGATCTCCCCGTCTTCGGCAGTCTATTCTAATACGAAAGTGTGTGTTAGACCACGTAGCCACCGAGGCGGCTAATTTGCTTAATATTAATAATTGCTTTATTTTCTTTCTCCAACAGATTGCATTTGATACCTGATGAAAGAAGAAGATACCTTCAGTCCCGTCAAAAGAAGAAAACATGCAACCCTTACTTTGACGAAACTTTCGTCTTTCAGGTAAGGTCAAGTGTAAAGCATTTAAAATATACTTTTTTTTAACAAATTATTATTATTATTATATTATTATTATTATTATTATTATTATTATTATTACTTGTTTCACATTAGAGGACAGCATTCTGTGACGTTTGAATCCGTTGTTCTTGATCACTGTTGACAGGGTATTCCAGGAACGAATCCTGATTATGTCAAATGAGGGCTGGTTTTACACATATTTTGCATTTTGGTTGAGCTCTCCTGTCACCAAGCTAATATGAATATAAATTATTTTAGGGGTCAACCCCTCATTTCTACCTTTATAAATTTATCTGCCCTTATGACGAACGTAAAAACATTAGGCATTGTTTTGAAATGCACTTTAATGTAGGTATGGCTTTTAGCACCATGAATCACACTTTTAGTGAACTCCTGATGACTGTGCTATTGCATCACGTGAGGTATATTGTACAATTTTATCTTACCAGTATTTTAACTGAAGTACTCCTCTGAGAGATGGAGTAATTCAGTAGAATTTTGACCCTATAATAATACCCGAGGTCAGTCAAAGTATAGTGACATGAAGAGACGTATCCTTACCACCCTCAGAACTGTTCGAGTGTTGCTACTGCCCCGTAGGTCCCCACCAAGGAGATGGAGGAGCACATCCTCAAGTTGAGCGTGGTGGACGCAGGGAGGACCAAACGGAGGGCCGTCATTGGTCACATCACCTTTCCTCTCAAGAGCCTGTCGAGCGAGTGTGGGCCTGGGGACCAGCAGCTGTTTAAGATAGACCTGGAGAAGGTAAGCTATCCGGGGCTGGAACCCCGACACCTTACCTCTGAGAATCCTGGGACCTGTTCAAGATTGATCTGGGAAGGTAACCACGACTGACAGAACAAGGTTGGAGGTAGATAAATTATTCCTGACCCTGACAGGGCTGAGTTTGACTGTCCTGATATCTTACTACTGAGCAATCTGTCAATGGAATTCAGCCAGACTGGATTAAACTCCAGGTTCCCAAATGTAAGAAGGTAAAGCCCCCTTCCTTATTCGTGCTGCAAGAATAGAGTTAATAGAGTGAGCTCAGAAAAACTCTCCCTAGACATTTTTTCTACCCTACATTTATCCTCATTGAAATTCATTGAATCCAATCCATGTGTGTAAATCTTGTATTGAAAAATACAATCCTTTCCCGTTCACAAATAAGCAAGTGAAGTGAGAGGGTGAAGAGAGATTAATATAAAGGAATGATAAACGTGGGAAGATGAAACTAGAGAAGCGCTCTAAATATGAGGCTAAGACTCATTGACATCACCAGTACACGCAGGGTTAAGGTACGTTCATGTTTCTCTCAGAGAGGTGTGGGTGAGTAGTAAGTGTGAACACGACTTTAAACTAGTTTAATTGAATATAGCAATATTATATAAATATATATCCTGGGAAAGGTTGGAATCGTGGAACTTTGGATAGCTCACCACAAGATGACAGAATGATGTACTCATGATCATCCTAATTTCTAATGCATTTATAATTTAATTTGGATGATATTTTGGGTATCTCGGCTGGTATAGTAATGGCGCACCATGCGGAATGTTCAGGATTCAAATGTATGGATGTATGGATGTTGGATTTAAAAGTGCGCTTCGTAATCCTCATATTGTGTCGTTAATAACCTTAATATTGAGTGCAATTATTAAAAATATTGAGAAAACATAAATAAAAATAATTTATTTATCGATTAATTTATTTAACTGAAATTTCTACGCCATGTCTTTCCGGAGAGTTTTACTGACTTTTACTATGAGGTTCTGGACTCTATGTAAGAATTTTGCATTTAATAACGGTTATTTTTCCACCTTTCAGGTTAATTTACGTTCCTCGTTGCGTTATACATAATATAAAGCTAGAAAGTTATAAAGAGGTTGATTTCCACTGATACCTTAACAGGGGTGTAGTTTCTATACAACTTTGCCCGAACAAACTAGGATCTAGTGTCTCAGGTTTATTTTTACTATTATTATTTAACAGTTTGAGAGAGTGATTTATAGCGCATGGACAAGAGTTTTCGTGTTCGATACCAACCAGAGATTGAGAGAGACGGTTAATTAGCCGAACGTGTTGGCTTGTCAGCTCTAAACTAAACCAACTTGAGAGTTTTAACAAGGGCTCTTCAAACTTGTCAATGAGACGCGACGTTCTCGACATAAAGTGGGGATAAGTGGAGGGAAACCACCTTTTATTCCAAAAAATAAATAAATTGATGAGCACGTAGATTATTATATAAAGTCCAATAACTCTGAACGTGGCGCTTTCTAAAGTGATTTTCTACATTATTTTATTATATTCATTGCAATCAATGATTACCTTAATTTGATAAACCCATTTTCGGTCATTTAAATTACGAGAAAACTAATGAAAATCTTTTGAAAAATAACACTCATTTTAAAGGTGAAGGGTCCAGAATATCGGCAAAAATATTAGCTTCCAACGAAAATCAGATTTTCCTAAAGGATGCCCAGCTTTTATCCTGTGTGCTGTACCTCATATACATAATCATTCGTTTTTTACATCACCATGAAAACCCTTATTTGTGTATGATTGTATATTGGTAACTAGAATATTTAACTTATCCTTGTTTTTATCTGAATTGTTAAGAAATTAAATATATTGTTCCAGCCCAACAAATTTATTAGAATTTAGACAGACATGGCTAGCTGGGAGAGTGATAGTTTTAAAGTTCTTATCGTGATGTAAACGGGACAAATATACGTTTTGCTTGGAATTAAACAATGAAAACTCAAAATCTATGGAAAGTTGATTGCATTCGACGAGCAAATTTTTAACTAAAAGTTGAGTGGAGCCTCATTTTAAAGACTTTTCGCAATCTGCAGCCATCTCTATTACGATCCAAGAGATTTGTATAACTTTATAACCAAATAAACCTCCTATTATACAAACTAACATTGATGGTAATTTCAAGATTTTAGGAATATGAATTATACTAGGATTTGGTGTTAATAATCATCTTAATGTTAATCGATCAATAATTACTATTATTAATAAAAATAATACACTACATAAAAATAATATGAATGCATTTTTGTTTAATACTTTTAATGGTTTTTAATTTTGTTCTTATACATATGCAAATTAACACATTTAAAAAAGTAGAGGACCAAATATGTAATTAAATATATTAAAATTAACCACGTGGCAAATTAATATTTTGTGGACATACATTCTTAATGATATGGTTCACATTACTATCTACTACTATATCCAATAACACTAGTATATCTTTAATTTACTCAAATAAATCTAATTTATTTATCTATTTGGGAGAGAACTATTATTTAATTCTTCGCAACAGCTTCAAAGAATTGTAATACTAACATGTTTAACTCCACATTTTTAAATACAAATAAATGGTAAGACACAATCTCACATTATTTTTCGTGGTCTATTATAGCTTTCTTATTTAAAACTGGGTTATTATTAAACATCCTTAACATAAGTTATTTTAAACAGTAAACATGTTGACAGTCACATGGAACACCTTATTTTTATGAATTTTGGAAAAATAATGTGCTAAAGTAATGTATTTAAAAATAATATTTAAAATACCTACTGTCAATAAACAAGCCTCAAATAATTATTTAAAAAAATATACTATTTTATTGTAAAACACTTTCCAGATAACAATTTAAAACAAATCGTTAGAGATTTTTTTTAATCTCAAGTCTAAAAAAATCATTCATATGTAAAATAGCCGCTAGGGAACTTTTGACCTATAATCCATTGTACAGTTTTATTTATCCCTTACAGACCCATGAATCTCAGCATTTTCATGTCCTAGAGTTCTGAGATTTTTTAAAAATATTTTGTTTGTGTTTATGTAAATAATATAATACATAGGCCTTATTAAATGGGCCAACACAAGTTTTAGATTTTACCATAGTTAATTAATTAATCTACACAATAATGTGGGTTAGACGAATCCCTAAGAATTCATTATTTGAAGTATAAAATAGCATTTTGCGCTAAATATGTTTAATTATATAAAATTTCAGTTGAAAATAATACTTTACTATATCGCTAAATCTAGAAAAAGATTGAAAATAATTGATAAGCTTCTAAAAGACTTTTGTCAATGAAAGTTGTGTTTGTACAAGTTTAAAGAAAACGTTTTTAAAAGAGTTATACTGGCCCTAAACAATGTTGTTGTTAAACAAATTAGTATTTTTTTTATTTAGAGTTAAATAGACTACTATGTTACAAAAATGTGAATAGAACATATTTTTATTGAAACTTGACTTTTTAAATTGAAACTTCAATTATCAAGTAATATGTAAAGAAAATACATAAATTTATTAACTAGAAACAAGTTTTATAAAAGTAAGAAATTATATAACATTAAATGATGTTAATTAAAAAGTAATTTGTTCAATATATTTTTCAATTACTGCTCCTTTTTGATTGAGAACAATGAAATGATTTAAAACAATTCTTATCTTTATTTAAACATAGGTACACATAACACCTTTCACAGCGCGCTATTTTTCTGGAGGAAGACTCTTTAACTCTACATTTCCTAGCAGTTGTAGGGTGACCTGGCGGTCTAGGGGTAAGGTGTCAGACTTCTGTGCTGGCGGCCGGGGCTCAATCCTCGGTCCTGGCACAGATTTATCTGATTTCCAAACCCTTCCTTCACCTCTGACAAGACATCTTGTGAATTTGGGAATGCCAGGCCGCCACCGTGGTTCGGATTCCACGTTAAACTGTAGGTCCTTCATTTCATCTCACAATCACCCTACCATTACACATTAGCGTAAGTGCGTATAACCCGAACGGGTAGTAAGACCCGGTGCTAATAATAATAATAATAATAATAATAATAATAATAATAATATAATAATAATAATAATAATAATAAAATAGTAATAATAATAATAATAATAATAATAATAATAATAATAGCAGTTGTAAGAGAATCTACTTTCGGCCAATGGTCATATCAATCAGTGCGTTTATCATCACCTGGTAGAGGCGCACGCCAGTTCTATGGCATTGTTATCTATTGTTGCATTCCAACAAATTATAAACTTTAAACAACATTGTTGAAGTTATTTCCGAAAAAACTTGAATTTTTAAACATTTATGATTATTTTAGAACTAGAATCAAAATCACGATAGTGCCTTGAGGCATGACCATACAGAACATACATTTATTTTTTAATGAAATCTATCAAATCATTCCAGTTGTAGGCTCGTTTAAAGACAGAGAGAGAGGAGAGGGAAAAGTATAATTGTAAAATCCACAATTTTTTAGTTTGGGCTCACAACAAGGCTATGATCAATCACAAGATCGAGGTCAACAATTTTAAAGATTGCAATACTTTTGCTCAGATAAGGTCAACATAAAGTAACTAGAACTGATTTTAAAACCTTTATAATCATTTAAGCCGTATATTTAGTTTAAACTGTCTATTTTCTACGATGGAGATTTATTTATTCGAGTAACTATATTAAACCTGTGCTCACCCTATATGACTCCCGTTTAGATATCGAAACTTATTCCCACAGATGAAGTCAGCCACACTGTTTGGGATATTATATTTTATGGTCATCTTTGCACAAACACATACCAATGTTAATGCTCATTTTTATAGGAGGCGCAGGAACCAGTATCTGACCTTGGAGAGATTCTTGTGTCCTTGCTGTATAACGAGAACTTACATAGGCTGAGTGTAACAGTGATAGCAGCTAGGAGACTTAAGGTAAGGTCTCTCAACCATCCAGACTGAGTGTAACAATGATAGCAGCCAGGAGACTTAAGGTAAGGCCCCTCAACTACCCAGACTGAGTGTAACAATGATAGCAGCCAGGAGACTTAAGGTAAGGTCCCTCAACTACCCAGACTGAGTGTAACAGTGATAGCAGCTAGGAGACTTAAGGTAAGGTCCCTCAACCATCCAGACTAAGTGTAACAATGATAGCAGCCAGGAGACTTAAGGTAAGGTCCCTCAACTACCCAGACTGAGTGTAACAATGATAGCAGCCAGGAGACTTAAGGTAAGGTCCCTCTACTACCCAGACTGAGTGTAACAGAGATAGCAGCTAGGAGACTTAAGATAAGGTCCCTCAACCATCCAGACTGAGTGTAACAATGATAGCAGCAAAGGAGACTTAAGGTAAGGTCCCTCAACCATCCAGACTGAGTGTAACAATGATAGCAGCTAGGAGACTTAAGGTAAGGTCCCTCAACTACTCAGACTGAGTGTAACAATGATAGCAGCCAGGAGACTTAAGATAAGGTCCCTCAACTACCCAGACTGAGTGTAACAATGATAGCAGCCAGGAGACTTAAGGTAAGGTCCCTCAACTACCCAGACTGCGTGTAACAATGATAGCAGCCAGGAGTCTTAAGGTAAGGTCCCTCAACTACCCAGACTGAGTGTAACAGTGATAGCAGCTAGGAGACTTAAGGTAAGGTCCCTCAACCATCCAGACTGAGTGTAACAATGATAGCAGCCAGGAGACTTAAGGTAAGGTCCCTCAACTACCCAGACAGTGTAACAATGATAGCAGCCAGGAGACTTAAGGTAAGGTCCTTCAACTACCCAGACTGAGTGTAACAGTGATAGCAGCTAGGAGACTTAAGGTAAGGTCCCTCAACCATCCAGACTGAGTGTAACAATGATAGCAGCCAGGAGACTTAAGGTAAGGCCCTCAACTACCCAGATTGAGTGTAACAATGATAGCAGCCAGGAGACTTAAGGTAAGGTCCCTCAACTACCCAGAATGAGTGTAACAATGATAGCAGCCAGGAGACTTAAGGTAAGGTCCCTCAACTACCCAGATTGAGTGCAACAATGATAGCAGCTAGGAGACTTAAGGTAAGGCCCCTCAACTACCCAGACTGAGTGTAACAGTGATAGCAGCTAGGAGACTTAAGGTAAGGTCCCTCAACCATCCAGACTGAGTGCAACAATGATAGCAGCCAGGAGACTTAAGGTAAGGTCCCTCAACTACCCAGACTGAGTGTAACAATGATAGCAGCTAGGAGACTTAAGGTAAGGTCCCTCAACTACCCAGACTGAGTGTAACAGTGATAGCAGCTAGGAGACTTAAGGTAAGGTCCCTCAACCATCCAGACTGAGTGCAACAATGATAGCAGCCAGGAGACTTAAGGTAAGGTCCCTCAACTACCCAGACTGAGTGTAACAATGATAGCAGCCAGGAGACTTAAGGTAAGGTCCCTCAACTACCCAGAATGAGTGTAACAATGATAGCAGCCAGGAGACTTAAGGTAAGGTCCCTCAACTACCCAGACTGAGTGCAACAATGATAGCAGCTAGGAGACTTAAGGTAAGGTCCCTCAACTACCCAGACTGAGTGTAACAGTGATAGCAGCCAGGAGACTTAAGGTAAGGTCCCTCAACCATCCAGACTGAGTGCAACAATGATAGCAGCCAGGAGACTTAAGGTAAGGTCCCTCAACTACCCAGACTGAGTGTAACAATGATAGCAGCCAGGAGACTTAAGGTAAGGTCCCTCAACTACCCAGACTGAGTGTAACAGTGATGGCAGCCAGGAGACTTGGGGTGAGTTGTTTCAACTATTCCATGTGTATGTGTGAGGTCGGTGACCTGGCGGTCTAGGGGTAAGGTGTTAGACTTCAATGCTGGCGGCCGGGTTCAATCCCCGGTCCCGGCACAGATTTATCTGATTTCCAAACCCTTCCTTCACCTCTGACAAGACTTCTTGTGAGTGTGGGGAATGCCAGGCCTCCACCGTGGTTCGGATTCCACGTTAAACTGTAGGTCCTTCATTTCATCTCACAATCACCCTACCATTTCACATTAGCGTAAGTGCGTTTAACCCGAACGGGTAGTAAAACGCGGTGCTAATAATAATAATAATAATAATAATAATAATAACAACAACAATAACAACAACAATAACAACAACAATAACAACAACAATAACAACAACAACAATAACAATAACAACAACAACAACAACAACAATAATGATGATGGTGATGATGATGATGATGATGATGATGATAATGTATATGTGAGAGGGATAGCAATCAGCAGTTAAGATGTATCGTTCCTATAACTATATAAAGTGATTGAATCACAATACACGCATATTAGTCACAAGAAATGTGTGTGTCTCTTGGGCGAGCAAAGATTAAGTAATTTAAATTAATATTATTTTATTTGTAAAATAATTCTAATCTCTATTGCCAGAACTAACCATCACTTGATCAAACTATCCAACCTAACGGAATATTTTAACTCCTTTCAAGAGCATTTATCTAACCTTTATTTAATGTTTTTACACAACAATATGAGTATTTATTTATATTGTGTAGGTTCCAAACATGTCGATACCAAACTATACCACTTCCATTTTGGGCGCATTTTATAGCACGCTCTAATTCTACTACTACTTGCTATTAGCTGCACAATTATTTATCACTTTTATATTTTGGATACAGTTGTCAAACTTTAAACTATGGAAATAAAACTAGTAATATTTACAATACTGTAAGTAGGCCTACTTAAGAAACAAATGGAAACAAACATCTATGCACAGTTATTATGTTGACACTTAAACTCTTTAAAAAAAAGCCAAAATGATTTTGTTTTAGCTCTTGTTTCTCCTCCACCCCATTTCTTTTATGTTTTTACGGGTACTAACGACCAAAGTGATAAGACTGAGGAAGTAGACGTGATCTCCATGTAAATAACCCAAGATTCGTGGTCAGGAAGAGAGAGAGTTAAGTTCATGAATAATGTTATAAGTTCTGGCTAAAAGGGATCAAGTCCAAAGATAATCGGGTTTCTAGTACAAATTGTAAAATATATTTAATCCATATGGTTTTTACATAGATATTAAGTTAAAAGTATTTGTTACTGCTAAAAGGGTTGGAAAAAAAAGTAGACGCTGGTCAATCCCTTCTAAGAGACCTTACTTCCAACCCAGGTTCAATCAGATTTTAATCTAAATCTGAGGTAAAATCAGGTGAAGCACGTTCGATTCTTTTTAAAATCAATTCCAAGAAATTTCATCGTAATATTCGGCTACATAACGGATAGCTATTAAAAAGTTATTTAAAATCATGCGCTTAAACTCGCTCCTAAGCTATAATATTATTTATAAAAATTAACCAATAATTATGAGAGTAACTGAGTGGTTTGTTAGGCTGATTTATGGAATTTTGGTTTCATTCCAGTACGCGTATAAAACACTTTAACATTCTATTTTGTTTAAGTCAAGTTAGCCATACACAAATCTTTGGACATAGGGGGTTAATATTAATTTAATGTCTGAAAAGGGCGTAAAAAGCTAGTTTTTCTTAAAATTTTTGTTTAGCATAACGTATGTAAGAAATCGCAATAAAATAACCATCTAAGTTCAAAATTCAAAAGTTGTACAACAGCATTAACCTGGAGTCACCACTTTTATTTGCTAATTACTCAAAACGGGCACGGGTAAAAAAACATTTATTTGTGGTTCAAAACGGTACAAAACTAATACAAAACTTTGGCATCAAAAAAAGTTCAAAATTCAAAAGTGGTACTACAGGTCAATGGAGGTCCAGAAGTTTCCCCGTCGTGGTGAGCTTGGCAACAGGCCACTACTATTTTACTACTTTTGAGTATGTAGATATATAGAAAGAATGAGGTGGGTAAGGGTGGTAAAACTACCTGCGTAAGCTGAAAGCTCCACATATCTAAGAGTTGTTCTTTTGTTTAAGCTGCTCTTTCCTCTTGTTTACTCCTCAAGCAAGATCTTACAGGTGGAAGCAAAAATGTTCGCCTCATTTTCTTAGACCCAACTTATTTGGCTCATTCCAAGAAACGTCTTTTGTTTTCCAACACTAGATTGAATATAGGGAAATAAATACATTTTTAATGTTGACAGAACTAATTTTACAATAAAGTCTTACAAGCGGAATCTTGAAGGGGAATATTAAAATATTAATGAACTAGTAATGAATTGATGAAATATACAATTTAAACTGTAGTAAAAAGGAAAAAAACATTAAGTTTGTATATATATGGACCCCCTTTAAGAGGGGTTCATAAAATCCCAGGGGAGTTGGACCCCTGCAATCCTAGATTGCGTGTAATATTAACATACACATTTTTCTAACCCACCAACAAAATATAACTACGAAAATAATCCTCTTCTAACAATAATTAATCCTTGGACTTAGTCTGTTGTTCTCGTCTTGCTTTAGTCTAATGATCGTAAGTTGCCTAATTACCCCAGTCTTGGGATTGCACCGGCATCTTGTTAATGTTTCAATTAGAAGCAACCTTCCTTGAACAAGAGAATAGGGAAGGAGTCATTAAGATTCAGACAGACCGTGGGTTCAATGCCATATATGATATGATTTATTTATCAATTGACACCAGTGTAAGGTTATATGAGAAAGTCTTTATAATGATATATTTAGAATCATAACTTTTAAATCTATTTGTTAAAATAGTTCCATTTAAATTTTTGTTTTCTTATCTCAAAAAAAAAAGTTAAATGTTTGATATATATATCAAACATTTAACTTTATATATATATATATATATATTAATTAAATTAGGTATTTAGTGTTCACTCTAAAGCAACATGGGATTATTGTGAATTAATTATAAACTAGCCCAAACAATTGATCAACTCTTATAATAAATTCAGTAACTAAGTCAGTACATGATGGCAAGTCCCGTAGGAACAACCAAGTAGCACGCCCAACAGAAACTTAACTCCAAGCAAGCTACGAACATTTGAAACGGAATTTAAGGATAGCTCCATTACTTCACCAGTTCACGTGTATACATTTTAGAGGAGTTGAAAAATTTAACGCAGCCGTATTTAAAAAGAGGATGAGTTCCTTTTGGAGTAGCTTTGGCAGAATAATTTACTAAAATCACAGCTTTTACTTGAACTTAGCGCCTTTCAATAAATAAGAAGTGAACCCCAACACTTATATGAAATGCAGGTTGCCTACTAATATATTTCACGGCGATTATGTTTGACGAATTTAAATCAGCTGAGATGTTTGTCCTGGGAAAGGAAAGTTTAATCAATTGTATGTGTTGATAGTGAATTAATGTTAAAAAAATAATTACTCTTACAAACTACTAAATATAAACTAATTAAACTAAAGCTTTTACGACTAAAAATATTGACAGCTAATTTATACAAACAGGGTCGAGTACTTTCACGTATTCTTACGTCAGGTCCGGGTAGAAAGACGGTGCTAAATAATAAATAAATACGTCAGGTAATGTTATCTACTGCTGTCACCTTTAATCAATATTTATAAAAGAACAACAATCAAATGGTAAAATGTTATCAATGTTGGCCCTAAAAAATAGTTTGTGTTTTCTAAATAACTCTTTGAAGATTAAACTGTATACTGAAAACCTTTCGTGTCATAATGATTTGTCATACTTAAAGTAAAATCTAAACACTCATTTACTTATTCGTTCTATATATTAAATAAAAGCATAAAAAATATAAATTAGTATCACTCTATATAATTATAAGAAAATTATTTTGGTTTTGAAATCCCCGCATGTTTAAGTGACTTACTTTTCCTTACCTCCCATTACATTTAGATTAAAACCCACGTTAAAATATTTAGTGAACTCTTAGAAATGGTTTCAATATTCTGGACCTAAAGGGAGCATTTTCCTAAAGTCACCACTTCATATAAGTGTTTTGTTACTAATTTTAAACCCACTTCAGTGTCTGCATTGTCTAAGGCGTCACACTTACTATAGACTAGATCCAAGTACAAGGATTGTAGCCCCAACCTCACAGTCATTGGAAAAGTAGACCAGATGCCTTAACCCATCTGACCACTAGTTTGGTTCACCAAACGTTAAGGAGGAAATGTAGGAGATGCTATAAAATGTGTTTTTGCAGTTTCTTACTAACACTCTATTGGTCCAAATAAATCGAATATTACTTCAGTACAAACATAGAGTTTAATATTTTTCCTCTCATGGTGAACTCAAAAGTTCCTTAATATCTGTCAAAGGTGTCAGATATTCAACAACAGGATATCACAATGCGAAGAAAATTAAATTATATATTTGTACTGAAGCAACATTTTATTAATTTTTGCCGGAAAATATTTTGATATTAAAAAATTGCAAAGATACTGTCCTTTTCTCGCGCTCTCTACATCCCCACCTTCAGAGCAGAGTTCTGAACTGTGTGTTTGGTTCTGTCCCTCTAGTTCCATGAAGACAAGAAGGAATCGTACGTGCGCGTGACCTTGAACCAGCAGTACCGCACGGTCAAGGTGAAGAAGACCGCGCCGGTGAAAGGCACGGACGCCCCGGACTATTCAGAGTGCTTCAACTTCCGCGTCCCGGCAGCGCACATCGACGTCACCAGCGTCGGTCTGCATGTGCTGCAGGCCGTCAGCGGATATGGCAGGGGTGAGGCGACGCTCCCTTTTAATAGTTTGGTTTATTTGAAGGCTTTTCACTGTGTCCCAAGTAAACGTGTTCTGTTTTTAATTAGTGTGCTCTAGTGATAGCACTAGTATTAAGATGAACTACTAGTCAGAACAATTGACTATAAAACCAGATGACCACAAGTCAAGTTATAAAACAATACCAAATGTTAGCCCGCAACAGTGGCCGCACGGTCGAAGGTGCTGCTCTCAACTAGACTGACAAGACGGGGAAATGAGGTTTGATCATAGTCGGGTGCACTGAGGTTTTTTCCCTAAATTAATTTCTCACTCTCCCTCAACGCAATTCGGTGCACCTCCTCCAAATTTAACCTTATTAATCCCTAACAAATTGGTATAATTAGTACATAGGCTTATGGCCCTAATGGGTAGTAAAACACGTTGCTAAAAAAAGTTTGCAAATACAATCTACAAAAAGTTCGAATGACCACAATATCAAGATAAATAATACTTAATAGTAATCTAACTAACAATAAATCAAACCTAGAGTAATAACAAATGAAAGGATTAATCTTGATTGAGAGTTTATACTATTCCAACTGACCTAATTCACGGCATCAAGCGAACATGTTGCCATAATGAATCTCATATTTATATTTGTTAGAAAACATTATATTATTTAACACAAATAAAATCTTATATTTATTTAATAATAAAAATAAAATGAAGAATTCTAAAATGAATGGGAGTGGTTCTGTTATAAGTGCATATCGTTTTCCTAGTTGAGTTAATTTTTTTAATGCTTAGAGTATCTATTGGTTGGCAATATATTGTAGTTTATGTACATTTGTTTGCAAAGTAAGTGAAGCCAATCAAGGGCTCACACAAAGACCAGTGTTGGTACGGAATATGTAGACCAGCTCATAATTGTTTCTTTGGACACATCTTTTACAAGATGAAATTTATTTTAAATTAAAATTAATCAACATAGTGTTAGATGTATTGTTGAACAAATACCTAGATTTAAAAATTATTCAGACACAAAATGGTGGTCATAGGGTGTGAGAGGTCACACTCACCATATACTAAAGTGTTAAGAGTTGAGGTTCGAATCTCGCGCAAGTAAACTGGAGGGGTAGTTTAACCCACACATTTTCACGATAGTTAGGATACATTTCCTTTGAGATACCCTCCAAATTCCCACCCCTTAGATAAACTCAATGAAAACTTTAGACAAATGCAGGAGCACTCGTTGACCTTCACTATTGTACTTGTGTTTGTTCGCAGACAAGCCCATCGGCAAATGTGTGTTGGGTTCGTACATGTTTGCGAGGGGCAAAGCCCTAACCCATTGGAACACAGTCTTCAGCAGCCCTATGGAGCCGGTGCAACATTGGCACGCCCTCTGCGAGTAGTGATGTCATCACGAGCGATTAAACCAACTAAGAAATAAGGCTCGTTACGTCACAAGAATAGGAAGGAAGCTCTAAATGTTCTGTTTGCTCCTTGGCAAGTTGTTCTTTGGCACTGTTCGGTGCCATAGAGGAAGTATTAAGTTTCAATTTGTATTGAACACCTCTCGCTGTGACGTCACAGGCCTTATATCTAGGAGTACTTGAACCAGCGAAAGATTTGACAGATATACCAATGGGCACTTGCAAAGGACCCCAAACACTCAAACTATAATATATTACAAATAGATAGTATAGTTTTAAAAATATTTATATTATGTATAGCAAATAATTTAAAAAGATATAGACCTGAATATTAATTAATAGCTTTACATATTATAATTATTCAATGAAATTGTTTATCTTTTATTTATGTAAAACTTATTTTAAAAAATAATTAAGTTGTATTATATGAACAGTCTGAAGACAATATCCTTGTGGCTTGAGCACAGTTCAATCAGAGTACCGGATTATTTAAGAAGGGGATGTAGGTAACCTGAAAAAAGATCAGTGTTTTGCAGTTTTAATATCAAAACTTTTGTTGGTAAAAATAAATCAAATATTTTTTCAGTACAAACATAGAGTTTAATCTTATTCGTTTGGTGATATCCACATTTCTTTAATATCTTTCGAGGGTGTCTTGAAATTTAATGGCATTCTTTATATTTTCATTTAAGAAGTTGGTAATCTAATGCCGCTATGATCATTAGTCATTACATCTATTTAAGAACTGTTGATGTCACCATGTGAATAAAATTTAACTCTTTGGTTGTAATGAATTAATATTTTATTTATTTTGGCTAAAAGGTTTTGCGATAAAAACTTCAAAAAAAAGCTTTTCTCGCATTCTCTACATCACCACCTTAAGGAAATGATTCACCCACCCGATTGGTGGTAAATATTTTCTGCTTTGAATTACGAAATATCTACTTCTTTGCAACCACACCTAAATAGTATAATTTACTTAGGATTAAATCCACGTGGTTGTTTTGTTTACCTTAAGATATTAAATTTATTTACCACATTGTTGAAATTAACATCATGTCTACATCCTAACAATATTGTTGCACTTCGATAAGGAACTAGGACTCTGCTCACAGGCCTAAAACTGTTACTCCAACAAATAACCAGGACTTTGATTTGTGTCCTAACATTGTTATTTCAATCCTGAGCAGGATTTTTGAATCAAAATTTTATTTTAATTCTTCTCAGATGAAAACATATTTTAGGTTAATACTAGTATTTGTGTTGAATTTTAGTCTGTAAGATTATTTTTAACTACAATGTTCTATTAATGTTATATATGAAACTAAAAATGTTGAATATTTTGTTGGTAGAGGAAAGTATTACAATAAAAGTAGGTATATTATTTAAATATATTGTTTACAAATTATGATTGCTTTATAAGATGTCTTTTAAAAAAGCTGTACTATTATTATATTGAAAGCAGACAAAATACAGTCCAGAGTATTGTTTGGAGACAAAAAAGGAAACACTTTCTAACAATATTTTAAACAAACATATATCGATTATTGTATATTGACATCGAATGTTTTGTAGACAAAATTGTAATATATATATTACAATAAAATTAATGTAATTTTAAAGGCTCTTGATCCTTAAGTTGGGTACGAAAATATATTATATTACTTAATAAAGAGAACCTAAAGACCAATCTGTTCGTACAAACAAACGTTAGGGATTTGACATAACACACACAAAATAGTTTATCAATTATTTGATGTCTATAACTCCTGCAATAACTTATCATAGCTTGTATAAAAAAATGTTATTTGCTTCGACAACTGTCAAGATCGTTTGCGTTACGATCCCCTTACCCATTTAGGAGATGCCAATAATAGGTTCCATTATCATTTGCTCATCAACAAATAAATACCAGCAAGAAGGTATGTTTTTTAAACCTTGCGGATTTTAGTAAAAAACTCTCTAAAATTTAATTTTTCTTTGCATTATATCAACACACATTGTAAAAAAAGAAAAAAGAGAGATCAATCGCCTTGATAATTTAAGTAAATATTTATAAAATATGCACTGTTAGAATAGGTACTTAAGCAATTATTAACTAAAGCTTGTTGTACTATTTGTTTTCGTAACATTCGTAGGAACGTTTGGAATGTTCTAGAATAAAAGGGATCAAATTGACAAGAATATTGATGTACAGGGTAGGCCTATAAAGGTGAAAAATATTATATATTATTATAATTGTTGTAGCTATAATTTTCAGTAAAACATGATGCTCAATGTGAAATATGTGATCGTTTGTTTTAATTACCCTTGATTGATGGCCATATTAGATAATATTTAGTGTGCATAATTTTGTTATTAGTAAAATGATCAAATACAATTAATTTATTTCATTAAAATACAAGGCCAAAGCTCGTTACAATTTGGTGGTTGTATTCATCAATGGAAGAAAACACTTTATTTTTATTATAATAACTGCTTTAAATGAAGAGGGTCTTATTTAGAAAGGAAGGGTGTTAAACAGAACATTAGGGAGTGGATATAAAGGGGGAGGGGGAGTTAAATGGAGCCAATTACCACCTGGTACCACGTGTGGTCTAGTGAAAGCATATTTAGTTGATCAGTAATTACCATTTAAGAGCAGTATTCTGTCTGTTGTTTGCAGATGTTTGTACAATATACTTAGTACTCGTAGACTGCTGGAGACCGGACATCGCCTCTATACTGAACGCAACGAACATTTATCTTTGGTGGTGACATCATTTGAATCTACTGCATTTGCACCTTATTTTAGAGTTATTCAGTGCACATGTTGTCCCTCACCTAAGATTCGACCAATAGCTAGATCAGTGACATCACTAAAATAAATAATTTAAATTATTGAAATACATATTGGTCTTGTTGTTTGAATATTTGATGCAGTCTCGTTTTATAACCAATCATAAATAGCGTCTACTACTTGTCGGATAGGACGATAATAGAATATATAGAATCTATTCCTTCTATTCTAACGTTATGCCTAGATGTGTGCACGTACCCTTGTGTGTGTTTTTTATTCAATCTAACTTAGACCAGATAAAACGTAGTTTTACCCCCCCCCCCCCCCTCTTTCCCTATCCTCTAAAAAAAACTGTAAAATATTAAAGTTCTTTTTGGGGAAAAAAAGTCAAACCCAAAATAAGTATCTTTTAGGATCCTTAACATTATCTTTATTGTGATATCCACAATTTTAATGTATTTATTGAAGCTTTATCTCTTAATATTTGTAATTTCAAAAATATATTTTAAAAACTTTTTATTACATTGAATTATGAGTTTTTCCATAAACTTTGATAGTATTAAAGTAAAACCATACAAATTAAAGGTATTTTTATTAAAGAACAAGGCAAACAAGTGTGCAGCCTCTTGAAAACGCTGCTAGCCACATTTTAGTTAATTACCCTTAAAGATAAAACCTTCTCAAAATTATCAATACATTGAATACAATGTTTCCTTAGCTAAATTGCCCTGCAGTGGTATTCAACCATTTTGTTCGAGTTCTCCCAAAGTTGTTGGGACATACTCAAAGCTATATATTCTATTATCTCTAGCTAAAATAAATTACATACAAAACATTAAATCGTAAGTTGTATATGATAAATATGTCTATAAAGGCCTAATATATGCATATACGTATACACGTATATACATATCAAATTTAACGTACCTTAAGAGGTCGTCGCGTACCACAGTTTGTAACCACTACTCTAGTGCAGCTACAATCTCAATCTTAATACGTTATAGACATAGATATATAATACAGGCTTATGTATGTCTATGCTTAACAATACGCGTCAGTAAAAGTTCGGTCAGTGTGACAAGCGAGTGAGCGACTGGGCGGCCAAACTGGCGAGCGAGCACGTGATTAGCAGATAGTTCTCGATAGTTGTTGACGAGGAGGCAAAGATTCGAATCTTGGCTCAGCGAACTGAGGGTGGTTTTTGGCAAGTGATTTACTGTTGTGGTTTTCTCATCCTCTATATATGCTTCTTATTTGTAAAGGCCTACTTTGATTATAATAATGAAGTATTTTAACATATATATATGGTTTATTATCTTACCAATTAAATTAGGCCGTTAGTAGCAAGTGTGTTAAACCTATCGATATTTATAAAAAAAAGTCATATATCATGTCAAATTGAAAAGTTTTTATAGAACTCAATGAGCCAACATAAAATAATATTTCCTAGCGCCTGTAAACTAGACTGTACCGTTTCGAGAGCACTTGCGCGCTCCAATCTGGTTGGCCACCTCACATTACACTAATGTGTTATATTTAATGTTTTTAGTCGCTCGCCCAGCCTGGCCGTACCCTAAATGAATTACTATTATGTTGTTTATGAGTACAAACATGTACAATACATGCACATTTTATTTGTCAGCATTATCTATTAGAGGGATGTAAATATCTTAATTTGTTAGAGTTTAAAACAAAGAAAACCTATATGTTTTACTATCGTAAGATTGGTTTTCGTTTAAACCCTAAGGCTACTGAGGACGTACTAGACACAATGGGCCTGTTTCATAGTCAGGCTTAGTACGCTCAAATGTGGCGCTAGACTAAATACAAGACAACACCTACCTAAACCAGAATGGAATGGGCCGTTCTCGCATAGGAAACTGGCCCATTCCATTCTGGTTTAGGTAGGTGTCGTCATGTACTTAGTGTAGCGCCGCACTTGAGGCGTTCTAAATTTGACTATGAAACTGGCCCTCAGGAGTCTTAATATGAAACTGGCCCAATATATTGCTCTAAAGGATACAAGGTATTACTATGAAAAGCGACATTTTCTGATCCTATGACTCTACGCATGCATTTATGAAAGTTGTTTTAATTTTTTTTTCTAAATCGAAATGTAAGTAAGCGCTAAGTTACATATGCACACTTTAATACCAATAAATTAACCAGGTTTCACTGTAATGGGTTGCGTCAATAATAATAATAATAATAATAATTATTATTATTATTATAATTAATAATAATAATAATTATAATAATAATAATAATAATAATAATTATTATTATTATTATTATTATTATTATTATCAACGCGTCTTACTACCCATTCGGGTTATACGCACTTACGCTAATGTGTAATGGTAGGGTGATTGTGAGATGAAATGGAGGACCTACATTTTAACGTGGAATCCGAACCACGTCGGAGGCCTGGCATTCTCGCATTCACAAGTTGTGAATGTGGAGGCCTGGCATTCCCCACATTTACAAGTTGTGAATAATAATAATAATAATAATAATAATTTTATGTTAAAACATAGGTCTTAGAATAATAAAAAACTTCAAACATAAAGAATAATAATTTAAATTTATTTTATTTGAATGGTCCACACTAATATTACAAAACAGTTTATTTGTGACGTGCTTTTTTTTTTAAATCAGCAATAGTACACGTTTCTTTCTACGTCATTCCAAAATATACGACATATACAATTATTTTGTTCCCGTCAGAGAAGATGGTGTTCCTTGATTTTCTATGGTGTATTGGTGTATGTGTGTGATGATGTTGAACAGTCTGATGTTTTCACGCAAGCTAGTATTTGTATTGGACTTGAGCCAAGTTCCAGGATTGGCCACCAGATGGAAGCAGAGCACAGCAGAGTTCGATCCAAGAGGTTTCTTCACTCTCCAGTCATCATCTCCATGAACTCTGAAAACAAAAATTAGGAATAATTGAGTGTTCTGTGGAATATACCTATTGCCATATAGGTATATACCGCATATGTCTAACAATTGCCCCTGAAACAGTCAGGACAAATATATTCATCAAAGATAATAAAATGACGTTAAAAAAGGCACATTTCAATCATGTAAATGATGTTATTCAATGCCCGCATAGCTTAAGGCATCAATCTCACAGTAGTTTATGCTACCAAAGACCGGGAGATCAGAGTTCGAATACCGGTCAAATGTACTGAGGGGGGTTCTACCAAAAAAGTTATCCATTTTCCTTCCACGCAAATGCGGGTACACTCTACACTTTCTCTCAAATTTAACCTTCCTCATCCCAAGCTCATTAGCGTAATTAGTCCATATGCGTACAACCTGAATAGGTAGTAAGACGTGGTGCTAAAAAATTAATTCTGTAAACATTGTCATGGGATTTAAGGAAAAGTGTTGTGAAAGACAAAACATAATGGTTCTGTTTTCTGTATGTTTGATGACTGGTCTAGAAATATGACAGTAAACCGCTGATTATCCAGTCGAGAATCGAAACCGGGACCTCTAAGTCAGCAGCCAAGGGTTGTGACCACTATACTTCGAGGCTGGTTAACACCATTGTGTAAAAGATAAATAAACTTTATTATACTGGTTTATCTCTTCCACACATACAATGTGACATTTGGACATTGTTCTTTATTTATGCGAGCTTATAAGATTAATCACTCTTGTTTAATTAAATGCAATAAATATGTCGATAAAAGGCCTGAATAGCATAAATAATCTCAAAGTATTTGACTCTATGTACTAAAAAAAAAATCAGTCAATGTTCTTGATAAATGGTTTTCATTATTTGACAAGTCGATTATATTGATGGCCAAGTGTCTGGGTGCTGCGATTTATAGAACTATTAGTTTGTAAGGCATATACTGACAATCATTATAGGATATTTGCTTGAAATTCACTTTCCACATTTTGTCTCTATGAATAAAATTAATGTAGTTTAATATTGGAGAGTGGAGTATGTTAAACAATTATGGGTTACATATCCAGTACTCATAATTAGACATTGTTAGGATAATCAAGTCTCGTCGATTAAGGTGGGCAGGACATGCAGCACGAATGGGAGAATCTATAACTTTGTTCAGGGTACTGACTGGTAAACCCAATGGAAAGATACCATTGGGGACTAGACCCAGATGGTAGGATAGTATTAGAATGGACCTGAAAGAGATAGAGTGTAGTAAGGTAGACTGGATATAACTAATTCAAGATAGGAATAGGGTGTAATGAAGTGGACTGGATATAACTAGTTCAAGATAGGGATAGGGTGTAATGAGGTGGACTGGATAGAACGAGCTCAATATAGAGATAGGGTGTAATAAGATAGACTGGATATAACTAACTAGCTCAAGCTAGGGATAGGGTGTAATGAGGTGGATTGGATAGAATGAGCTCAAGATAGGGATAGGGTGTAATGAGGTGGACTGGATAGAACGAGCTCAATATAGAGATAGGGTGTAGTAAGGTAGACTGGATAAGAACTAGCTCAAGATAGGAATACGGTGTAATGAGGTGGACTGGATAGAACTAGCTCAAGATATAAATAAGGTATATTGAGGAAGACTGGATAGAACTAGCTCAAGATAGGGACATGGTGTAATGAGGTAGACTGGATAGAACTAGCTCAAGATAGGGATATGGTGTAATGAGGTAGACTGGATAGAACGAGCTCAAGATAGGGATAAGTGACATTCTTTTTTAAGTGCGGCAATGAACTTTTGATTTCCAATGCCACAGAGCAGGTAAGTATTAGAGCGTTAAGTTTTTGTCAATTGCATATAACGTATAGGTGTCCCTTCAGTTGTATATAGAGCTCACTGCGAGTACAAAATATGTGTCAATGTTCCACCATCTCAATAATACGATTCTATATATACTTTTGTTTATTTAGAGATTACCAGATGAATGTAAGATTAAAGGCCAGGATTGTTTGTTAAGGTGTTAAAGAGAATGTAACATTAAAACCAAGCTTATTGTTCAGGTGTTAAATATAATATAGTACTAAACACCAGGCTTATTTGTTCAAGGTGTTAAAGAGACTATAGTATTAAATACCAGGCTATTTGTGCAAGGTGTTAAAGAGAATGTAATACTAACACAGGCTTATTTGTTAAGGGGTTAAAGAGAATGTAACATTAAAATCAAGCTTATTTGTTCAGGGTGTTAAATATTATAAAATATTAAAGGCCAGGCTTATTTTTTAAGGTTGTTGAAGAGAATGTAATATTAAAGGTCAGGCTTGTTTGTTCAGCTTTTAAAAGAGAATTTAATTATAAATTCAAGGCTAATTTATCAAATGCTAAAAGTGAATGTAAGACTAAATGCAATGTTCGTTTATCAATAGCTTAAAAGCAAATTTAAGAATAAATGCAAGGTTCATTTTTTCAAAGGTCTAACAGCTAAAGTAAGAGAAAAATTAGGCCGTACCGTCAAAGTCCACGGTACCGGAACCGTCAGTGTCAATCTCTGTGATGATACCGTCAAGATCATCTGGTCCCAGCTTGTCGTCCAGCGCCGCCAAGATTTCCCTCAAAGTCGCTGTCGTGATGTAACCATTACCTGATGGCGTAACAGGAAACTAGGGTTAGGTGAATGTGTTATTAACGCTCCTTGCTACATTTATAAACAAAGATAAAACATAAACTATTATAATATGCTACCTGCTTCGATTGCCGTTAGATCTAAGGCGTCACTCTCGTGTTAGACTTGACTACCGATGACAGGGAGATCGGTGTTTGACTACCGGTCAAGTGTACTGAGGGTTGTTTTTAATAATTAGTTTTTCACTCTCCCTCCGCACAAATTTGAGTACACTTACTCTAAATTCAACTTTCCTTATCCCTAACATAGTGCGTTTGAGTGCAACCTTGACAAGAAGTAAGACGCAGTGATAAATATATATATGATATGCTCTAGTTGTGTTAACTCCCTTCAGGGCCGTACACAGGATTTATGTAAGGGGGGGGGGGGCAGTAATCAAATTTGTATAACTTGTATAATTAACTAGCTAACAATACAAAAACTTAATATGTGATATAGTTATGTTGGGTGACACATACAATATTATGGAGATGTTTCCTTGAGTAATAAAAAATAATTGAAATATTGGTATTTTATTGGAACGATAAAAAATTAAAGCAAAAACAAATCACACAATCATTCGCTGTCTCAACCATTCATGACCATTTGACACCAATAGCTTGATCCAGCTTGTCCGAGATATATATGTTAAGAGCCAGGGAAATATTATTAAGTAGTTAGTAGGAGTCTTACAAATATCACTTTCTCTGTACTCTACTACTAGAACAGATTTTGTTCTCGATTTATTATATTGATATCGTTTTATCTAGTGTAAATTTGCTTCTCAATAGAAAGGGTTTAAATCCCCCCCCCCCCCAGGGCGTCGCCCTTGGTTTGCTCGTGATAGCCGAGGTCGGTACGATAGTTAAAGTAAATCATGGATAACTATACAATAATCTTAGCTTGTATTAACTTCTTTGCTGAGTTCAGGTAACTGAAGCTAGGAGGACAGTAAAGTGGAATACTCTTATATTATAATCCTCCAAGCAGTGACTGTCATGGCGGCTTATTTACAGCTAATTACAGACATGGCTGGCTACCAGCCAACCACTCAAAGTATCTTATATCTTCCGTTCCTTTTAAATTGTGGTGCCTATTTTCAACGTTTGCGGTAAGGGGACAGTTTTGGGATGACAGGATATTTTCCCTTGAGGCTGAGTGTCAAAAAACTATCCTCAGTTGTGACTCTTAGACGACGTTTAAGGGGACTTCACCTTCTCTGTCGTACAGCCTGAAAGCTTCCTTCAGCTCCTGCTGCATGGCCTCAGCATCCTCCTCCTCCAGGAAGTGGGCCGCTATCCGGGTGAAACCATCGAAGTTGACTTTACCAGTTCCTGGAACAGAGAGGGTTGGTCTTATTGAAGAAAGTCTCTTTAGGACCAGGGTGGACTATCAGCGAATTAAACTGTCAGTAACAGTGGTATTCAATCTTTTTCGTTCGTGTACCCCCATATATAATTTGTCTTCAACTTTGTACCTTCAAAGCTGTTGGTGGGCAATGCAAGCTATACGTATTCTATAATCTACATCTGGATGGGGGAGGGGAAGGGAGGGGGAGAGAGAGAGAGAGAGAGAGAGAAATGGTGCTCCCAGATAGCATTTTCTTACGTCCGGGTCTCTTAATAGTACCAGAATGATTATCAGCAAATCAAACTACTTAGATTAGGATAAAAAGAGTAGTAGGGTTTATAGTGCCGGTTTGAACTTTCAAAAAACTAAACTCTCTAGATTAGGAACACAGGAATAGGAGGGGGAATAATAGGCTTACACGTTCGAGATATCAGTGAAATGAACTTTCTAACCTAAATAAATAAAACGTGGATGTTTAAAACCCGTAACCTCCCCTGCATAGATGATAAAGCGAGAGGTTGGTACCATCCTCGATGAATTTAACCGGTGATTGAACCCCGCCCTCCCCAAAGATCACAGGGCTGGTGCCCCACGGTATGAATGGCCACCGTACCTTCCGGGTCAGTCTCGTCGATGAGGGCCTGAAGTTCGTTGTCGTCGAACAACTGCCCCATAGTGTTGAGAATAGTGCTGATCTTCAAGGTCTCTATGAAGCCGGACTTGTTCGTGTCGAACATCTGGAAGGCCTTACGGATGACTGGAACATGAGAAGGTGCGAACATTACTTGGGAACGTTCGCCGAACAGAACTTTACTAATAGGGTAGCAACGGGGGGTTAGAGGTGGTTAGCCCCCACATAGTTGGTCTATTAACTAAGATCTGTGCAGATCTAAAACTACATTTGACCACCGTCTTGACCTTGTCTATTATCGCTATACTTGTCTAGTCTTGAAAAATATTGGAGCGTTTTATTAACAAAATTGGCAATTTTATTAGGTTTTCCCCAAGCACCACGTCTTACTACCCACTCGGGTTATTCGCTTTTGTACTAATTAAACTAATGGTCTTATGGATGAGGAAGGCTATATTTAGATGAAGTGTACCCGCATTTGCGTTGAAGAAGAGTGTAAATTAATTTAGGAAAAACTATCCTCAGTACAGCCAACTGAGATTAGAACCTCAATCTACCCGTCATATGTAGTCTAGTATACTGTGAGAGTGACGCCTTATACCATACTGCCACTGAAGTGGGTATCTTATTATTTTGTTCTTATTTAATCATAGAATATTTATAGTGATATATTTAAATATTAGTTTTGTTTATAATTTGAACTATGCTTAAATTTTGTTTCTATCTCATATAACATTAATAAATCACTACACCTGATAAAAATAGTATTGTGTAGTCCTACTGTATCAAAAATATGAGTTCGCATATCTGGTATTAAAATAACTTCAGCTATGTAAACATAATAATTATTATTCTTGTTCCTCTAACCCTTTTTTAATGCACCGTGAAACACCCTTTAAATATCTTCTATATTTACCCAATGTTAAAAAAAAATCCCCTGCCCCCTACTTCCCAATCCTCCATACATCATTTGACTTTAAGGGCATTAGTACCACTAGCAACTCTAGAGCTTCGCATGGATACATGACTTCAGCTTTATCATGGTAGTGTACGTCAAGCAGCCTTGTTGTGTCGGCACAGAAGCACAGACGTAAGCTGATACTCCTTGGGTCAACTGTTTGAACTTAGTGTTTGATAATTTCGTTGGCTGGTCAGTGATGAAGTATCCGAGTAGCAAGGGTCGGGAATTGTTGATTAGCTTGCAAAAAGAGCAATCCATTCATTCTTCGGTTACATTTCTGGCTGGATATCCGTCATTTACGTCCGTAGTTGGTCTATCATTATGAAAAAGTCAAGATTTTGTGATTACAATCTTGTTCTGGATTGTTCCGTGAAGATTTTCGTTTGTTCCATTTTGATAAACCCAAAAATGATATGCTTATTATATTGGGGGGAATCTTTACGGTAGACCTCCCCCCCCCCATACATTTGGAAAATTGACATTTTCATTGTTTCATTGTTTGTTCCGAATTGTTCCGCAAAAAGTTTCGTTTGCTGTGTATTTGTTCTTGCACAAATAGGACGTAAATTTGACACTTTCTTTACTCATGAGGGCCAACTTCATGGAAACATCTCCCCCCCACACACTTTTGAAAATTCATGGCGTTTTGATTGCAATCGTTTGTTCCTCGCTTGTTCCGGATTGTTAGACACATGTTTTTGCTTGTTCTGTTTTGAAAAACCCACAAATAGTATGTTTACATTGGGGGAAGAGGGGCCAACTTCATGGTAGCCCATTCTGGTTTGAATAAGATCGAGGCACTTATGTTAAATTAGTATATTTTTAAATGATATCGATATTTTATAATCTATAAATACTCAAACCTATTGTTTTTAATCAAATAGTTGTAGGAATGATAAGATAATGTTGAAAATGAACTATGTATCCTATTTGTTTGTCATGTTTGTAAAATCTACATAAACAATTAGACGCTGAATTAAACGATGGGATGGGATTTTTTTTAAACTAAATTTTTGTAAATCAATATTATATTTACCAGAATGCAAGAGTTTAGCTGTTAAAAGACTTTATTGCATAGCTATTTTTTATTTTCCATTTATAAAGGCACGTGTTTGATATAGTTATGTGCATTCATTTCGATTTTTTGTTTAATTTCTTAGTTTGGTTTTTTTGGCAAATTTTTAGCAATTTTTTAGAATTTCAGGCTATTCTATAGATATTCTTAATAACTTTTTTTGGAAATTTATTCTAGGTCCTGTTAGTAAACTTTGATTTGAAAAATAATTTTTACTGTCGAGGAGTTTCTTAGTCTTTTTTGTGTCAGTTGGAATAATTGACATTTCCTTCCAATCATTTCTCTTTGCGGTCAAAGGTACTATTTACTACATCATAACAGTAATAGTAGCAAACAAAAGGAGGGTGCGATGTCAATACTTTATGATAACCTAGCTATGAGCTCTCTTGAGGGGGTGAGGGAAGGAGGTATCTTTCGGTAATTTCACAACAGCCCAATTAGACGAAACCAATATTTTGAAGCTTAGGAGGAAGTAAGGCCTAAAAAAATACTTTTCTTTACTATGAGTTTTATGGCATGCCATAAGTTGAAGACCAAGTTTTTGTATTTCTGACTTGCTCCGCCATTTTATTGCTTTTTTGTGCATAGTGAGCAAATCAAAGACATTATTTTTCATACTTTGACACAGAGGGTGGGACATTCTTATACAGGTCGCACATACAAAAGGCATCTCTAGTGACACTAGTTTATTTAGCGTTTGTAAGAGATCTAAGAACTAACAAACTAAAATACAATGCACAATAATCTGAAACAAACTAATAAAGTTTTAAAATAAAAAATAAAAATTTTGTTATATTTTATCCAGTTGAGGTGAGGAAACGGAGCTTAGCATGGTGATAAAAATATAGTAATTTTAAAACTATCAACATGAAATAAACACATTTTTAAAAGAAATTCAGAACGAAATAAAGATAAACATGTTAAGGAACTCAAACAAAATAAAAACAAACTTTAAACAAAAAATGTTCAAGTTTTGAAATAATGTGAGAGAGCTACTACTAGAAACAATTATCGAGGCTTTACAAAAGGAATAAATGGAAATCTTCGCAAAAAGAAATTTAAAACTATCCAAGAACGTATTATTGTTTGCAAAGATAAAATACTATTTTTAAAAGTTGTATGTGTTCATGTGGAGAATATGGTTGCCATAGAGCGTCAATCTACGCTCCTAGTGTAAATAAATCTTGTGTTGTCCTGTCAAAACGAAATGTGCGTTTTTTCAGGAACCTTCCGGAACAAACGAAGAACAAATTATTGCAATCATAAAAATATGGATTTTTAAAAGATGGGGGAAGGGAGTCAACTTCATTGACGTGCAATGTAAACATACAATTTATGGGCATATAAAGACATATCAAACTATTTTTTCCTGAACAATCCGGAACAAACGAAGAACAAAAATTGCAATCATAAAAATATGGATTTTTAAAAGATGGGGGAAGGGAGTCAACTTCATTGACGTTCAATGTAAACATACAATTTATGGGCATATAAAGACATATCAAACTATTTTTTTCTGAACAATCCGGAACAAACGAAGAACAAAAATTGCAATCATAAAATTTATTTTTTAAAGGTTTTTAGGGGGAAAAGATGGTGAGGCAGCTTCGTGGAGATACAAAGTAAACATATCATTTGTGAGCATATCAAAACGGAAAAACAGATATTTTTTTTTGCGGAACAATCCGGAACTAACGAAGGAAACAGTATTGTAATCATAAAAAAAATTGTTTTTAAAAGAGGAGAAGGGTGAATTCATGAATGTCAAATGTAAAGTATAGCTAATTTTGGGGACGTATCAAAAGGTAAATAATTTTTTTTAACAATCCGAAATAAATGATCGCAACCATAAAAATTTCATTTCTCAAAAGTGAGGGGAAGATATCGTAAAGTTGGCACTACCAATGTAAACATACCATTTGTGGGCCTATCAAAACGGACAAACGAAATTTTTGCTGGACAATCCGAAACAAGCGAATGCAATAGTAAATACATGAATTTTTCAAAGTGGAGGGGCTACCGTAAAGTTGGCCCCTCACGAGTAAGCAAAGTGTCACAAGTTCATGTCCCATTTGTGCAAGAACAAATGCAGAAAAAACGAGCCTTTTTGCGGTATAATCCGGAAACAAACGATCGGAAAACATAAAAATGTGATTTTTTCAAAGTGTGTGTGGAGGGGTGCGGGGGCGGGGGGGACCGGGGGGGGGGTGTTACCGTGAAGTTGGCCTCACCAATGTAGACATATCATTTGTGGGCCTATAAAAACAGAACAAACGAAAATATTTGTGGAACAATCTGCATCAAGCGAAAAACAAACGATTGCATTAAAAAAAAAATTGAATTTTTAAATTGGGGGAGAGGGCAACTTCGCGGACGTGTTTTTTTTTACAGTTGGTACCTACCCATGGTACAAATTGTGGGATTATTTAAGAAAATGTTAAATATCTATCCATGATTCCTGTTATATTATTTTTGACGGAGTTATCGTTCTCTTCAATAATCTAGGTATGTCATCGTCACTTTCCTATACAACTCAAAATTCTTAATTTTATATTGAACTAATCTCACAACTATCATCTTCAGAGCTTTGGAATTCTGAATCGGTATTAGGGCCTAAATTATCATTTTGAAATGTATATTATTTATTCTAATAAAAACCAGGCCAATAATGATTTTTCATTAGAGATAAAGCGTATTATAAAGATAAATATGTTTTATACAACAATATAAGCTGTATTTTTATATATATATATATATATATATATATATACACTCCAGAGAGAGAAAATTGAACAAAACTGATGATTACGTTGTTAATTTGTGCAAGTCATGTGACATATAATAATATATTATTTCAAAGTGAGCATATATTATATAAAGCCAAACTTCGATAAGGACTTGAATCTGTTGGTGAATCAGGTAGAAAATATGTATTCAAAAAATTACTAGGAACTTGCAGCAATAAACTAGAGTTTACAATAAAAAGGTGGGTTTATTAATAATTTACCTAGACAAATAAAATATATATATAATTTTTACAAATTTTTAGGTGGCTTTCCACATGTGTTCTCTTTCTATAGTTTTGCAATCCACTCTCCAAGTAAATATGGTGCATTTACTATTAAATTGTGTTTCCTTCTCCTTGCACCCTAGAATAACTCAAACCTCAAAACCTAATCACTAAATAATTCAAAGGGTCTAAAAACATTGGAGAGCGATTATATATAAGTTACATCTTATTTACCCGCCTCGGTGGCGTAGTTTGTCTAACGCGCTTGTGTTGAGCTCGACTGCTGAGGACGGGGAGATCGAGGTTCAAATCTCAGTCGGGTGAACCTTCCCAATTCCTAATCCATTTGCGTAATTAGTACTTAAAGCGTATAACCCGAAGGGTAGTAAGACGTGGTGCTAAATATTATTATTATTATTACATCTTATTTGGATAAGAATGTTTAAGTTATTTTGATTAAATTAATCCAAATAAAAATCGTTCTTTCTCTCACACATAATTTTTTATGAGTCATATGTAATAAAATACATTCCTTAGTGAATTAAATAAATATTTTATTACATTATTTATTTGCAAAAAAATAATAAAAAAATCTGTAGAAAGACTGTCGTTACAATAGTAAATAGCGGTTTTTCATTTGAGGTAAATTCAAAGTGCTCACACTCTTGCAAATGCAAACATCAATTGCTACTATAATATCATACTTGGGCCTAAAATTACTCTCTAAGTGAGTTAAAAATGCATAAATAATTAACACTATACCTTTCTATATTGTTTAGGTCCCCAACAGGATATCTCACTAATTGGCACATCATCATTATAGACTAATTATATAGGAGCTACAACGTTTAACTTGACCTAATTATACCCTTATAGGTGGAATTAACAGAGAAATTCTAAATATTCCAATAGAATTTCAAAATTTAAGCCATATAAAATGCTGGAAAAATTGCAAGCTTAAACGTAGATTCTTGCATTCACACAATTTTTAAGGCGATAAATAATCTATTTCTTATCAAGCATATTTTCAAGAGGCCACTTGGTGACCTGGTGGTCTAGGGGTAAGGTGTCAGACTTCAGTGCTGGTGGCCGGGGTTCAATCCTCGGTCCCGGCAAAGATTTATCTGTTTACCAAACCCTTCCTTCACCTCTGACAAGACATCTTGTGAATGTGGGGAATGCCAGGTCTCCACCGTGGTTCGGATTCCACGTTAAACTGTAGGTCCTCCATTTCATCTCACAATCACCCTACCATTACACATTAGCGTAAGTGCGTATAACCCGAATGGGTAGTAAGACGCGGTGCTAATAATATAATAATAATAATAATAATAATAGGCCACTCAATTAACAGTTTGACAGTTGTGGGAGAGAACGTAAAAAAATACAGGCTATAAATGTGATATAATTATAGTATTATAGCCTGACATGTTAACTCAGTCGCTTGAATGTGGGAATGCCAGGTCTCCACCGTGGTTCGGATTCCACGTTAAACTGTAGGTCCTCCATTTCATCTCACAATCACCCTACCATTACACATTAGCGTAAGTGCGTATAACCCGAACGGGTAGTAAGACGCGGTGCTAATAATAAATAATAATAATAATAACTCAGTCGCTAGCGGGATGGTCTACAGTGCAAAGAGCTTCGGGATCGATTTCTGGTAAGGGCGTAGTATTTATTATTTGAACACTTTTCGACCTTCTTCTGGATGTTGTATATGTCTTAGAATTCAATAATTCTATTTAACTGTAGAAACTTGCCATATTCCTAAAATTATCAAATATTTGAACAATATAATCAATTTAATTGTAACCACTTGACTTTTTGTGTTTGCTTCTTAAGATAAAGTGCATATATATATATTAATGCTTTCATAATCACCATTTATGCCCACATTATATTTACCTATAACCTAGGCCTAACTAATTTGAGGAAAATCGCCCATATGATTTAAAATGTAAATAATCACAAAATTGTAATGTTATAAAATGTAATTAATCAATCAAATTTATCATGCAGATAATCCCATATGAACCAAGATCTAAGTCTGACTGACAGTATAAATATTCTACCTCTAATAAAAACATAAATAATTTAATTGAAAATAATAATTGCAGTGTTCACTAAATTGAAGATTGTGAAATTATTTTTTCCATATGCATATTAATGTATTCAGAGTAATAAGTTTTACCAATTTAAACTATATAAAATAATGCCTTTTTCTGCATTAATAATGACTTAATTTCTTAGCTATTTGAACTAGTTTAAACACTATAAACTGCCTAAATTGAAATTTTTTCATGAAAAGATTTTTTATACAATGGCTGTAAAAAGTGTTTTTAAATGTTAAATATTTATTTCATCATTCTTGATATGAAATGTGTCGAAACCTTGGGCGATCGCCTACAGCCATTTATTGTTTACTAGATCGTATATTCTATGTTACTGATTCTGGAAACCCTAACATATAAAACAAACATAAAGCCTATCTGCCTATATAATACATTATATTATGCCCGTACTCGGTTTCAAAGTTTGACGTTTTCCAGGTTGTGATGGAAGGAACCATTGTTTATTATTTTAATAATTATATATATATATATAGTGTGTTTACGGTTCACAGAGATCACAAATAAAACACAAATCTAAAAATTACTACAACATGTTTTAATAATGAAATAACCCTGATAGTGGTATAAATATTAATATCACTACAATATGATTCTACCCGAACGGTTAGTAAGACGCGTTTCTAAATATTATTATTAATATGAGTCTAACTATTTTAAGAGACAACTTGTGAATGATCGTTCAAACAGAAATCTCGAATCTCGCAAGGACAGCAGATTACTTGTGTGTTTGTGATAATACAGCTGGTGTAACTGCTGTGGAGGCGGGCTATCAACCGTTCTTGTCGACTAAGCTACACTTCCCTACAAAGTTTTGATCCCGTCAGCGAACTTGGAATTTCAGTGCATATTTTTATGTCATACGCAAATCAAGTTATTCAGTAAAACTTTGCATATTTAAATCTGAATATATTTTTAATCTTAAGTATACACATCAATACATCGCATGAATACTAATATTATATATTTATAGATGAATTAGTATTAATAAACAATTGTTGAATTGTGTTGATTTTAAGGAAACTTTGAGTATATTTATATAGAGTATGCTTAAACTACGGTAAAATCCCAGCTTTATCAAATAGGTATAGTATTAAAGATACTAAATTTTAATTTTCAAAATTTTATTTCAAAAAGTTTAGCCTAAAACTTGATTTGGAAAACGTAAAAATTGAAGTTTCTTACCCTCATAGCTCTTGAATAAAAATAGTTAAAAATACATTTTTGCTGTTTAATATTTCATAGAATAAAATTCTTTCGAATGACGAAAAAAAAAAATTTCTGTACATATGGCCTTAAGGTGGCCGCCTCGGTCAGCGAGAAAGTATCAATCGCTGTCAGGCTAAATGGCTTAAAACACAATGGTCTTTGTCGTTTTCTGGAACTACCTGATTTTATCTAATCTTATACCCCCCCTTCCTCCTCGCCCATCCCTTAAGGCCCTGCCTACCCTCCCTGGCGGCGTATTGAGCTTTCAGCTCTAAAATAGATGGCGTTGCTAACGTTATACAAACTGGTGGATTCCAGCCATCAGGTTGGCAGAACTACTGGTTTGTTTAAACAATTGGGAGACCGGAGACCACGACCGGTAATCAGTAAGGCAGCAAGCAAACTATTTTCCAAGAATTGAGAGAGATAAGAAGTGTAGTGCCGGACCGTAAAGTGTGTAGGCGACCAAGTTTGACTAAACATGGGGAGACATAACGTCAAGATACAATCACACTCTCGAGCAGAAAAATTAGCTTATTCATTCCAGTCAGCTAGACGTCCACTAACCTGTAGTACCACTTTTGAATTTAGAACCTTTTGATGCCAAAGTTTAGTACTAGTTTTGTACCATTTTGTACCCGTACCCGTTTTGAGTAATTAGCATATCAAAGTGGTGACTCTAGGTTAATGCAGTTGTACCACTTTTGAATTTTGAACTTTTTTTGATGCCAAAGTTTTGTATCCGTACCCATTTTGAGTAATTAGCATATCAAAGTGGTGACTCAAGGTTAATGCTGTTTTACTACTTTTTAATTTTGAACTTTTTTTGATGCCAAAGTTTTGTACTAATTTTGTACCGTTTTGTACCAGAAAGAAAAAGTATTGTACCCGTACCCGTTTTGAGTAATTAGCATATCAAAGTGAGTACTCCACGTACTCCAGGTAAATGCGGTTGTACCCCTTTTGATTTTGAACTTTTTTTGATGCCAAAGTTTTGTAATAGTTTTGTACCGTTTTGTAACACAAATAAGTTTTGTACCCGTACCCATTTTGAGTAATTAGCATATCAAAGTGGTGTCTCCAGGTTAATGCTGTTTGTACCACTTTTGAACTTTTTTATGCCAAAGTTTTGTACTAGTTCTGTACCGTTTTGTACCACAAAGAGAAAGTTTTGTACCCGTACCCATTTTGAGTAATTAGCATATCAAAGTGTCACGTGACTCCAGGTTAATGCTGTTGTACCACTATTGAAATTTTTTCAAATAAATATCTGGTGAGGGTAGTGATAAATAATAATGTACACTTATTTATCAGAGAAAAATTTATTTAAGGTAAAATTAGAGAACTTATTTTTGAAGATTTTGTCACTAACTATAATAAATAACCTTTATGAGTGAGTATGTAGCTTACGATTTTGTCGTACCATTTATTTGAGTTTATTAGTAAGCAGGTAAAATAAAAAATAACTAAAATTTAATGTGCTAAATTTGGCCACTGTGCTTTGGCTAATTTTTAAAATTTAAAGGCTAAGGAGGCAATAACATATTTTAAAAGCAGTTTCATTTCGAAGACTATAACAATTTTGACAATAAATATATCTGTTATTTTTATTACTGATATCACCACGTCATACTACCTGTTCATGTTATACGCATATATGATAATCTAATTGGGTGGTAATGAGGAAAGAAGCATTTGAGAGGTTATCTACCAGCATTTTTATTTTGGAAGATGGGGAAACAATTTAGGAAAAACTACCCTCAATAGACTCGACCAGGATTTGCACCCCAAGTGCTCCGCAATCAGCAGGCCCATTTAACACTAGTGACACCTTAGACCACTCAGCCACTGAAGTGGGTATCTGTTATTTAATACGGTGTTTACAGTTTTCAAACATCTATAGGATTTACACAATTTTCCAGAAATAAATATTTTTGGGAATAATTTTTTATCCTATTGGTAGAGTTTAACTTGAGTAATATCTCCATGGTGTCAGCCTGCAAGCAGGCTATACCAATCGAGAGGCTGCCGTATGTTGGCAAAGATAGGGCCAACATTTTCAAGCTGAGGGTGCCATGTGGTTAGCACAACGAGCCCTCCAGACTTCTATCTCAGTTTTCTAGACTGAAGCGCTACTTATTCATTCAATTATCTCCTCATTTGTCCTCACGAGGTTGATTTTGGTTCCGTTTCAGACCCACTGCTTCACAGACAGAATTAGGGCACTGGGATCGAACTTGGGACTTCAGTATCTGAAGCCAGTAAATCTGACCAATATACAACAGAGGCGGTCGGGTATCAAATACTTACTTACTTACTTACTTACTTTATGGCATAGGGAACACAAAAGTTCATTAATTTTAATGGTTTTAAATATATATTTACTTATCATCGGCTTCATGTCGTGGTCAATATTGCTAAAGTGCTATGACTGAACACTGAGTGCGTAAATTAATCAGCTCAATAACTTGACTAGTTCGATTCCCTGTTAGGTTGAAATTACTTAGTACTAGCGTGATACGAACTCGGCCAAGGCACAAGAGATTTTGAACATAAGTGCGTTACAGAGTGTTAGTAACATTTACTTTCAGCTAAGAGCTTTTCTTAAAAAAAAAAGTACTTGAAATATCAGAATAATCGCTGCATTGTTATATAGAAGTATTTATTTGTATCTTAATTTTGATATTATTTCTACAGTGAATAAAATAGTATCGCTGCTCATCCATTGTACTTAAATTAGTAGATACAGATAGCCTTAGCGCCAGTAATATGCATACCATTAAAAATAACTTACCCTTTACTACAAGAAGTTAAATAATCAATTATATCTTTGATTTTCTTTGTGCGCCCTTTCTTAACAAACTTGTTATTCACAAGGATATAAAATAATATTTTGTATATACTTCTCCACCTCAAAATTTATACAATCCATTGGATTTTGTTCGAAAGCAAAAAGGTCACATATTGTTAATTATATAAAAAGTAATCACCGTGGGTACTTATTGTTCGGGATTCGATACATTTCTTCCAAAACGAGCGCACAAACTGCGAGAATGCAACAGGTTCAAATTAAAAGTAATCACATTTAACACGCTAATAAAATAAAATTAACATTTTCACATCTTGACTACCAAAAACTTCGTTCATTAACTTTTTGAAAAATAACTTATTCCAAAGTCCAATGAGAGTCAAATCCTAGACAGTAAAATAAAAAACTAGTATATAAAATTATACTGAGAACGTCTCCAAATTACATTTAGACCAAACTTTATTTAAAATAACTATGTTTGATATGAGCAGGAAATGTTTATTTTCATTTATTATAATAGTGGATTAAAAATTCAATTTACAGTAGTTTTCATTTACTTTAAATATTAACACTTATTATTACAACGTGTAGTGCTAAAGAATGAGAAAACTCAAGAAAGAATATAAGATAAGAGTGAAGAATTTTACATGTTTTACTGCCTCAGTTAAATAAGGGCTAATGTCATAAAACTTTGTATATGGAGAAGCGTGTGGTTTTTTCTTTGAAAATAATGTATCACTAGAGTAATACTCTCATTGAAGTAAGTAGGGACCAAGTATATTTATTCACACAGCAGGAAGACTTTGTGAGTATTTTAGTTACTGAATATATTAATATGTTTAATTGTTTATATTTAATTACGCAAATTTTCATAATTGGACATTGGCCCTTCTTATCCTAACGTACATGGTATTAATGTTTCTTTGACTCAAGAAGGTCACAGAGATTAGTTTAACCCTCCATTGCCGCCTGCATTCCGATACAGCAGGTTAGCCAACGCTTGCAAAATGATACTAGCTTGTAAATGGGTAATGATCATACTAACGGCACCTATTATCAGCTAAGACAACTAGTTGCAGAAGGAAAAGTTGTATTTAAAACCATGTATTTTGACTAGAGAGTCGACTTGGGAGTCGTTAGAGCTCAATATCGTCGTGATTATTGAAGCTAACCCAAATTAAAAAATATGTCTAAAAAGAAAAAGAAATTATTCATTAAATAGAATGTTATAAACAAACACTCTAGCTTAATTGTACAAAGAAAATAAATAAATCCATTAATAATTTTTGTTATCCCATTTAAAATGCATTGAAATGGAAACATTTTAATGAAATTATTTCAATAACTATTTTTAGCATGGTTTGAAAATTCCATAAGAATTATGAAAGATGCCCAGATATGTTACTAAAATAAATAAAAAACAACAAGGTTGAATTATTAAATATATTTTGTTCTAAATTCTTTTGTTTAGAACCGTGCATTTATGGGTAGGCAGGGCCTTAAAACCAACCTTTGTCATGATAATAAGAAAGAGAGAAAGAAAACTACGAAACTTTTCTCAATGTAAAGAGAAAGATCGCTGCTAGTTCTCAAATATCTTAAAATTTTCCGTTGTGGGCCCATTAAAAATGACTTTGTTGGTTAGAGTAAATATAAAACTTGACTTATTTTTTATCAATCCTAGTCTCATATCTCCACAAATATGCTTAAATAGTCGTTGAAAATAAGGTAATGTCACATTTACTAATTTTTTCTATGAATAAAACTCAAACTATGGGGTTGGTAAGGATAAACATCCCTGTGAGAATCTTAAGCAATATTTTGGCGTGAAACATATTTTGAAATAACGCATCGTAGAATGAAATATTGTGTTAACGGTCTCCTTGACAATTTCTCGCTTACAGAGGCGGCCCCCTTAGCGTTGTTTGAACAGAGCTAATGTTGAAAAAAAAATCTGTAGGATCACGTTTGTGTCGCTGAGGATAAGGTGAAAGTGGATGCTAACGTTCCGTTCCTTTGAGACAAAAACATCTATCTACTTCAGTGGTGGAGTAATTGTAAAGTCTTGGGATGAAGATTTTGGTGTGGGTAAGGGGGGGGGGGGGAGGGGGTTATCAGGTAGACAGTCCTTTCTGGATATTATGAATGACAACTGTAAGTCAGGGATCGAACTAAACCGTCTGTCCATAGTTAACCTTAACTTTATTTAAACACTAAGCTTATTTAGTTTATTTTAACAATGAATGGTGGTCAGGGTTCAAATCTCGAGTGGGTAAACAAACGGTAACTCTTTCTAAATGATTTCTTTTTGTCCTTCCACAAAAATGTGGATACAATTCTTCTGTTTTAGATATTGCTCATCACCAACACACTAATGTCATTAATACAAATAAAAATATCAATTACACTAAGTGTGCTATATACAGATATGCCAAACTACTAGAGTCGATATAAAAAGTGGGGGGGGGGTTATGTTGTATTTAAAGCATTATCTCTACATGATGTCAAATATGAGTATTTGTTAGTTACGGTTATAGGCTAATCTAAATATTATTTAAATTAAAAAAATTACATCTGGTCACGGGAATTGAACTTAGGACTTACAAACTTTTTTTTTAGTTGTTATAAAACTAATTCGCTACGTCTGAACAAAGGGGAGAAAATACATTATAAAAAACATTTGAGAAGAAAGAACATAAACAAAGAATGATTGAAAATGTATGCCTATATGTGTGTTATGATTGTGGAGGGGTAAAGAGGGATTTAGAATATTGATGCAGACATTCTGTGCACAAATGCACATAAGTTCTAGTGTCCATCTGGGCACGTCTGTAACCTGAACCTAGCTAATACAGTAGTGGCTCGCAAATTAGTTACGTGATGCCTTTGTAGGTTGTCGGTGTTATTTTTTTTTTTTACTTTTTTTAGACCGTGTGTCTTAATACCTGTTCAGGTTAAACGCCTTTGTAATAATTGCTCTAATCTTAAATCTAGGCCAGACACCAAATCCATCTCCCGGTCGTCAATTCATCACTGTCAAAGGCTAACACACATTCCAACAATGAAAAATTTCTCTACCATGCTCAGGACCCTTAGCTCCGTCATTTTCTAGCATGAAAATATTTTTTTATAAGTCATATCCACAAACAAATTTATAATTTTTTTTTACAAAAGGGCTAATTTGTTTTTTAAAAAAGGTGGAAAATAGATTAGAAACAGAACATCATTTTTATGGTCATATTGTGTAAGGTTTAATAGCCCGAAAATAAGGATGTCACATTGAGAGAAAAGTACTTTACTCATCTACAGTATAGGAACAAAAAAGTATCGAGACCATACTAGTATCAAAAGAAAATGATCGATAGCAGTCAGTACGTATCGCTATCGAGAGAATAAGGAAGAAATGTTTTATCTGTATATATAGCGAAATTAATATTTATGTTTTTTTATGTACGAAAATATATATTTTTTCTCTATATCCTTAGAATTTTTGTACATATCTGGTAACAAATTTTGTTTTGTTTAGTTTAGAAATAATTTTTCCCAAACCATTGATAAAAATCTAAAATATAGGATTAAGCTATGTATCACGCTCATTTTTGAACGAAGATCAGGAATTTTTTTAATCAGGATATCAAAGGCTAGGCTTAAAAATATTACATGATTAACCTAAATACAGACATTATATACAAATGTTCGTATCTTTCTTTACCGTTCCGATACCAGGATGTAAGTCCTCATCTGAGTAAGAGTATCGGAACGAAGGTATTGAGTAAAAAGTATTGGCATCGAAAGGATAAGTAAAGTATCGATACTTTTTCCAAATCCTTAATTGAGTTTCTTTTTCCTTCGGTACTTCATATTTTACTCTCCGTCCAGGCTATCCACATATTTATACTAATTTATGTATTTATTAAAGGTTTCAGAATGTTCGTGGAGGGAAAGGAAATAAAAGCATTTAGGAAAAACGACATAAGTACACACGGCTGGGGTTCTAATTCCAACCTTTCCCGTCTACAGCCAATCAGACAAGACGAGAATGATGTAACATTTCTCATCAATGCAGGATTCAATTCTCTCTCCAGGCTAATGCCAATATATTTACTTTAAATTCAACCTCTTCTAACCGTTTTATTATATATTGATGACACAATTTTGCAAATAACTAAACAGTCACTAAAGTGTTGATTTTTTTAGCACCGCGTCTTACTACCCATTAGGGTTAGAAGCATATATGTACTAATTACAATAATTTGTTAAGGGTGAGAATGGTTTAACCTAGAGGAATTGTACCCATACTTACGGGGAGAAAGGGTTGAAAACTATTTAGGGAAAAACAATATTCACTACACCCAACCAGGAATCAAGCCCTGATCCTCCCAACATTAGTAGTCCAGTAGTCAAATCCATTGCGAGAGTCACGCCTTGGAGTATTCGACCACCAAAGCGGGCCACTAAATTTAAAACAATATTAAATTATAGCACCGCGTCTTACTACCTACCCGTTCGGGCTAAACGCTTAAGTACTAATTACACTAATGGATTGGGAATTGGGAAGATTGAATTTAGAGGTAGTGAACCTACATTTGTGTGGAGGGAGAGTGGAAAACCATTTAGGAAAAATCACCCCCAGCTCTCCCGATCAAGAATCGAACCTCTACCTCCTCGTCCTCGGCAGTCTAGTCTACTACGAGAGTAGCGCGTTAGCTAACTAGGCCACCGAGGTGGGTCGGGTCACTAAAGTCTTGTTATATAAACTATTACAGTGTGAGAATCGCTACTAATTCAATTTCAATCCCTGGTTATTTGCACCGAGAATTGGTTTTTCCCAGCCTCTCTATAGACAAATGCTGGCGAATTTACTTTGCCAAACTAATGTAAGTTTCGTAAAGCCTGAACTGTCAACGCTTACCCGCATCAGAAGGCACACGTACAGTACATAGGCATCAGTCTCGTATTGTCTGGTTGAGAAACTGAGGTAAAAATCCCGAACGGATACTCTTGGATAGTTTTACTTAAATATTTTTATTTACTTTCCCTCTACGTAAATGCTGATATATGTCCTCTAAATTCAATCTCCCTAAACCTTACTCACATTAAATAATCAGATAGTCTGAAAGGTTGGTAAAAAACAGCTCACCAAACAAAAACTATTAAAAAATCCATTTGTTCACATTCCAGTTCAAATAAATAAACCGGAAGGGTGAAAAATGACTTCGGATTGATCTGTTTTCTGTTTATTCGACGTCTGTTTGGGCCCAACCTATTGTTATTGTGTCGGCGTCTCGTTAATTTAAACTCCGTCTGTTTTTTCTCCAACGATCTGTTGTGACCGGCAGGTCAACCACAATAATAATTATTTCCTTGCAATCTTACCAACTGTTGACAATGTGGGGCGAGATATATTTACATGGCTCGTGACTTGCGTTCAAAAGATCCCATTGTGCGCGTTGCCAACTTTACCGACATTCATCAGATAGGATAGGGCACTTCCCGAAATAGAAGACCGTTTATTTTTACCCGGAATTCCGTCCACACTTAAGTACCCAATAAAATTGACGGATTACCACTCACGCAGATAAAGAAAGAGAAAGGGAGTATAAACTATGGCCTCTTTTTTCTTGTGAAAGGGAATACATAAATTAACCTTAGATTAAAAATGTTATCTACAGCAGTGGTTAACAAGATTTTCTAAGTGATGAGAAAGCAACACTATTTGTATTCTTTAAATAAAAAATGACACGGGAATTGAACCCGGGACCTTAGATTTAGTATACCAATGCTCTAATCACTGAGCTAGCCAAGAGTAGTTACGTGGTTAGGGCACGTGGTCTAGGGTTATTTTTCACATATTCGATGATGGCTGAATTATCTTATAGCTTGTGATAATAATTTTTCACTAAAATGTATTTGCCGATTTCCACACATACATCACAGACTCTGCCTTAAATTATGAGTGCAGAATGACCCTGAACACGGGACAGCTCCCGTATAGCTCAGTGGTAGAACATTGGCGTGACAAGCAAAATGTCTTGGATTTGATTCACGCGTATAAGTATCATTTTTAAGTTTAGAGAATATGATATCTAAATGAGATTATAACCGTAATTAACAAATATAATAGCTTTTCTATTTAATTCACAAACATTATTTGTTTTGGATTAAGGCTCAGCAAAGTACAAGGATTTGGGGGCGGGGTAGGGGGGGGGGGCACATATTTTTTCCATAGCAGGCCTAAATAGAGTCAAATCTATATTTTAAATTATATTTTAAAGAAATTTAATATTTTTAATTTTTGCTAACTTTTAGTAGTGGGACTTTTATAATTGTGACCTGTGTAATTTAGTAATATCGGTTTTTAATATGATCCACAAAATAATTACGTGTTTAGCTAGGGTTTCATTTTACACATGAGACCCACAATAAACAAATATATATTAATAAACTTATAATTGTATGTAATTATATTTGTGGAAATTGTAGAGAAATCACTCAACAGGTGCGCAAAAATACGAAACTCTATAAATCACCCTACCATTACACATTAGCGTAAGTGCGTATAACCGAACGGTAGTAAGACGCGGTGCTAATAATAATAATAATAATATAAATATTTTAAAATGTAATAGGTATTTCTTCTTAATCACGATTCATTTCAATATAGTATACTAAACAGTTAATTAATTAGCCATTATGATATTTCATTTATATGTTTTTAATTATCAACCTACTCAATCTAATTACATATAACCTTCAATGCGTATACCAATTTGAAGGCTAGGTTTTGTTTGTTTGGGTAGTGTCGTAATCATCATCCTGTCGTAGACGCGTTTAAAGCCTGTTAATTAAATAAATATCACAAACACGTAATTGCAACGTGTAAGTTTGATGCAGCTCTACCATGAATTCAGACTTGTCTGACCAATGAGTAAACAAAAGTAAACGTTGATGTAAATTATTTAAAAACAAAATTGATTCTCAGCAAAATAAGGATTAATATTTATTCACGTTCCTAAAATACAATAATTTATAGCTACAGCTAAGAATCTATTGGCAAACTGGCAACAATGAACCACGGACCACCGGCTGTAAAACCTTGCTTTACAGTACACTGTCTTTGAATAGTAAAATAAACTTTTTTTTCCGTCTCTTGTCCATCTTTCTGTTTAAATGTAAATACTCCTAATACAAAGGACCCTAGATCGATTCTAGGGGGATTATTACAAATATATATTATTTTTAGAGACAATTCTGGACTCAATTACTGACCTGGCTGTAAAAAATGTAATTGGTGAAATGTGGGGTTTCCCTTTCACAGTGATGAATTAACGGTCGGGGGCTGGATGTTGTGTCTGTTCTAGATTTAAGTTAGTTTATATGTAGTTTGCTTATATAATCAGTTTGTCTAGAAAGTACAAGTTAAATAACTTACTTTATTTTTTTTTAAATGCATTAGGGTTATTTATGCTATTCAATTAGAAAGTATCTAGTATCGAGCGTTGGGTGTTTATTTTCAGGTGAGGTAAATTATATCTTATGTCTATATCTTTAGTAAGAGTCCTTTTTAATTTTTTAATATATTGGTTCCTATTAAATATAGGAGGGATACGGTAAATATGGTTACAAAAGTTCAAATTACCATCAATTTTTTAGTGATAATATCAATAGACTACAACTACAATAAACTAAAATATGTTAAAATGTTATCAATGTGGACCACACAAAATCAGTCTGTATTTTCTAAAATGTCTTTCTTACTACGTTCTTACTGTATAAAAGCTAAGAAAATATAAGAAATTATTTAAAACACAAAAACAATGCAAATGTTAGGAAATAAAAAACTAATCCGAACGTGATATTATTTTTGATAAAATCTGGCCTATAGTTATTGCTTTATATTAAACTCTTAATAAGAAAAAAGAAATATCAACCTTTCTAGAACAGTATTAAGGGAATCTATTATTTTTTGTGTTTATTCATTCGGGCAAAATATCTGTATTTTCTTACATTTATATTTATCTGATACCTAGATAAGATATAAATAGTAGTCAAATAACAAATTTGAATTTATCTGTCGGACCAGGTCTCCAATCATGCAGACAAACAGGAGAAAATAAAAAAGCTACATTGCTGTAGAAGATAGCAGGTTTTATTTTCTTAACACAACAAAGGGAGACTAGCTATGGTACGGGTATAGTCGTTCACTGGAGCAGAAGTTTCAAATATATTAAATATTGTGGAACATTAAATATTGAAACGCTAACCCAAAGGTTTCTACCTCGATTCCCATGACCTGGGGTCATTTTTACAATTATAATTTACCGAATTCTTTCATAAATTACTCAAAAGTACCGTAATGTTAATAGCAGTAAAACTTACTTTGCATTTTCTGGTCATCATCATCCTGAAACAAAGACGACATATCCATTGGTTAGAGTAGTAATTATAGTCGCCAACTAACTCTACATAAATATTATAGGCCCTACTTACCCGCTTCGACGGCCACATAGTCTAAGGTGCTACTTTAGCAGTAGACTAGACTGCCGATGATTGGGAGATCGAGGTTAGAATCTCGGTCGAGTGTACTGAGGATGGTTTTACTTAAATGGTTTTACATTATCTCTCTCCACGCAAATGTGGGTACTCTTCCTATACATATAACCTTCCTCATTCCTGAAACCATTTTAGTTACTAGTATATACGTGTATAGCCTGAACGGGTAGTTGGACGCGGTGCTAAAAAAAAGGAACTGCTTAATTTAATTAAATCCTAGCATATTTAAGCACTTAATATAATTACACAAAGAGCAAAAGTTATCTACTAATACAATTAATTCCCGTATTTTACGCCGTAATACTATTCTGAGCCATCCACGTATTTATACTAATGGAGTAGAGATGGGAAAGTTCAAATTTAGAAGAAATGTATTATAATTTGCGTATAGAGAGATAATTTCAAACCAAATAAGAAAAAAACACTTGGGCACACCCAGCCGGGATTTGAACCTTGACCTCCCCTTCACCAGAAAACCAGAAAAGACTAGACTGATGCCTTTGTCAACGTGCCCATCAGTGCAGTTATAGTTAATTAAAGATTTAATTTAACTTTTCATTTTATTCTTAGTATAAATGTATTTATTCTCTGTGCTCACCCCGAATCTGTGCAGTCTTACCTTGACTGATTGCACTATGGCCGGCCCTCTCATATAAGCTACAACATGATGGAACCAAGAAAGGTAAACTACTTTCTACCTTTTAGAGTTAACAGTGGATACTTCAATGGAGAATCCATTCAGGAACTATGTATCATAACTAAACACTTAATACTGAAAAACGGTCTTACTAGAAGAAGACTTTATCCGGTCGTAGCGTAATTTCATGAAATAATTTGATTTAATTCGTTAAAATTAAAATAAATGGTATGGTTCAAGGCATTGACTTTATTCCGCTTTTACCTTAAAATAGGTATTTGTGAAACGAAATGATAGGTCTAGGCATCGTTGTAGAAACATTACACCAAATATCATAAATGAAATAATATATACCGTTATTTACTTTATGGCATTAAAAATAGAAAGACTGTCACAGAAAAAATTGATAAAAGAGATACATATTTTCAAAGACCTGAATTAAAAAGTATAGGTCTATATATTTGTTTATAGCTAAGAAATTATTGGTTTTATAAAATATGTAAATTTCAAGTAAAAGATGTTTATCTTTTAATAGTACTACAACTTTACAATGATATGTTAATTTTTTATCTCAAATAGTTGAGGAGAAATGAGTAAATTTGAAAATTTGTCTAATGTAAAGTACCCCCAAAGTCATTTTCAAGAGAAAATGAGTATTGCCATCTTTTTATAATGATAAACAGTGTCCAGATATATATTTGATCAAAATCGTTAGAGCGAATTTTGAGAAAATAGTTTTTTTTTTCTCTTTTAGCCCTTCAGTAAATACCCTTAAATTTAAGGTTAGATATTTAATTCAGGAAACCCCTTGGGGGAGGGGGTGGGGTGACCTTATGAAGACCTCAGATACCAAGTTTCAACCCAATCGGTAAAACCGTTTTGACTCTAGCCCAAGGTACAGACAGAAATACGGCATTGTAATCCCCCCCCCTTTTTTTGTTTCAGGGTGTCATGAAATGTCGACATTTATCAAAATCTTGAGTTCGATTTTTTTACGATCACAATACTTTCTCTCCGAGGTGTCGAGAGAAAATAAAAAGGAAAAGTGAATAATCACTCTCAAAGGTTTAATTTTTCATTTAATTTATTTAAGATATTCAACGTGCACTTTCTGAACTGACTGTTTATATTAGCACACGACTTTTAACCAAATTAAATCTAGAGCCGACACAACACCGAGCACCCAGCCGTTAGTTTCTCACTGTAAACGGGGTTCACCAATGATAAAAAATTTTACCATTCCTGGAATCGAGCCCGGTTCCCTTATTTTAGTTGACAGAAATGCTACCAACTAAGCTAAGGTATCAGAAAAGAGTAGAATTGACACAAATAACTTATAATCAAGCTATACAACAAAATATTTTACCTTCTTTCAACTAATTTATCATAAAAATCAAATATAACTTTTGTCAAAAGTAATTTTATAAATTTTATCATTATTAAGTGTAACAATATTATTTAAACAGTGTAGCATTATTAAATATTTAAGAAACATAAATTACACTGTTTCAGAAACATTTTAATCCAACACATCCATGATAATCACATCGAGCGTATGTGACCTCTTACGTATTTAAAAGATTCATCTCTTTTTAGTTTTGCTTTAGTAACAAATTATTTAAAACGTAACTGCACAGATTTTTACTACAAGAAGATAATAGTAATACAATTGCAATACAGAACTTTTAATTATCACTGCGTTTTATTAACTGTTATGTGTTACACGTATGAATAAAATAAGAATTATTAAAAAAAAAAGCTTATTAAATTAATATCACAAAAGCTTAGAAACAGAACCGCTTGGAAATCACATTATAATGTATGGAAATCATTATAGCTTTGAATAAAGAATTACAAAATAAGGTTTTCATACATCCATAAATTTTCTATATAATTTATATTAATCCAAGTTGGATAATTCAACATACTGTATGATAAAACCAATCAAACTTCCAGAAACCACTGGCAGCTATACCAACTACTAATGGGAATTTATTTTTATTATTATTTTATCTGGGCAATAAACTACTTGCTCTAGAGTTATGTATTTATTGGCTAAGTGGCGTGGTTCTAGGTTTAGTAGATCTAGACGTCTTTTACATCCCACGCCTTGCTACTCGTATATACTCTAGACTTACCACTTAGCTACACTAATAATAAAGCGAAAAGAGAGATGGAATATAACTAAAGAAAGTGTACTCGTATTTGTATGAAGAGAGAGAGACACCATAAAAAACACATTACGTCATTTTTAATGATAAAAGTTAGTCGCATTAATGGTCACATAGTATAAGGCGTCAGTTTCACAATCTACTAGATTACCAGTGAAAAGGGTGTTTGAGGTTCAATTCTCAATAGGTGTACTGCAGATGGTGGTTTTCTAAATATTATTTATAACCATGGTTTTCCCATTCCCTCACCATTTTAATGCGGGTGCATAGTTCTAAAGTACCTTTATAATGTGTACTCCTTAATTAAAGGCGATACCTGCACCAGTGGGCACGTGTTGACGGCAAGCTCATCTGGTTTGGTTCGCCGGTGACAGGGGATCGGGGCTTGAATCCCGTGCGGGTTTGCCGAGATTGTTTTTATTAAACTGCCTACCATTCTCTCTCCACGCAAATGTGGGTAAATTTACTCAAATCCTACCTTTGACATCCTTACACCTTAGATTAAACAGTTATTAGCTTTTTTTTCAAAATGTTTCTTTTTTTTTAAAAGTGGTTGACATTTAAAGTGAGCTAGGTACGTAGAAATACTCACCATGGTCGGTGTGGTGGGGTTAGTCCGCTACTGCACTGAACCGGCCCGAGACAAAACACTGATTGGGAAAGGTGTGATGTTTGAAGGACGGGGGCCAGTTCTAACCTGAGCCTCTATATACCGGGCCCCCGAGACTCAAACTAGTGACCGTGGAACCAGCTATACACTCCGTGACGTGAAGAGGGGGAGGAAGAGAGAAGAAGATATTTTTACTGTGGTGTTGCGTTGCATGTCAAAATAAACAAATCACGAGAAATATGGACCAGCGGTAAAAATAACCTGTCGTAGGGGAGGAGGAGGAGGAGGAGGAGGTGAGCATAATGAGGCCCGTGGACCCAAGACGGCTCGTCCATTATCTGCCCAGCGGGGGTTCTCCATTAAAAGTTGTAAGCTCGGGCAGTAAAAACGTGGCATGTTACACCTGACGATATTCAACAACTTTGTAAAGCCACAAAAACAAGCCGATGTTTTCATAGTTAATTCATTAGAGAAACCTATAGTGAAACCATGATGACAACTATCGTGAAATAACCAGCGAAGTAGCTACTACGAAAAATACAAATCACATTCATAGGGTAATTATTTTTTATCCTTGTTCAGTAAATAGTCGATTTTTATAAAAATAATAATAATAATAATAATAATAATAATAATAATAATAATAATAATAATAATAACACCCTGGACAACACTTCCTTACACTTCAAGGGCAATTCCCTTCTCTATAACAGGTCTCTTACACACCTATAGAACACCTCTCTTTGCTGTCCTCTTTTCATTAGCTCCTCTCTACACCCACCCTTCGCTTCAATCGAGCTTCCAAAATAGTTTACACTCTGTATCTTTCTCAGCTCTACTCCATAAAGCTTTATAGCTTTACTAGGCCTTATCCTATTTCTTGTAACTACCATCACTACACACATCGCTATACTAAATTTTATTCCACATTCTTTCACTCCTTAGTGCTATTCCTGTAACGGTTCCTGTACTTGCTCTTCCTTTTCTCCACAGATCATAAAGTCATCTCCTCCCAGAGATTACTTACCATTTTAACCAAGGCCATTTCCATTACCATTACAAATAGTAGTGGTAAGAAAGCACTTCCATGCTTTACACAATTTTTTATTTAGAGCCACTCCGTTCACCCCTCCTCCATCTTACCACAGTTCAAGTTATCTTCATACATGTTAAAGTATTCATTCTTAAAATAGGGAATGAAAAGGTATTCTTTCTTAAATTAGGGAGTGTAAGGGTTCTATTCCTTAAAGTAGCGTGTAAAATGGATTTAATTATTAGATTATGGAGTGTAAAGGTCTTATTTATTAAAGTAGCGAGCATACAGGCCTTATTTATTAAAGTAGCGGGCATACAGGCCTTATTTATTAAAGTAGTGGGTGTAAAGATATTATTTATTATAGTGGGGAGTGTAAAGGCTATACTTATCAAAGGAGGTCGTGTAAAGGTCTCATTTCATAAATAAAGTTGTGTCAAAGGTCTCATTTCTTAAATGTAGGGGCTATAAAAATCTCATTTATTAAAAAAGGAATGTAGAGGTCTTATTTCACCTATATAGTTTAAAGGTCTTATTTCTTAAAGGAGGATGTGTAAAAGTCCTATTTTTTTTAAATTAAAGGCTGTCTAGGTCTTATTTCTTAAAGGAAAAGGTATAGAGATCTTATTTCTTAAAAGAGGGAGTTTAAAGGTTTTATTTCTCGATGGAGTGAATTTAAAGGTCTTGTTTCTGTAAGGATTAAGTGAAAAGGTCTTATATCTTAAATAAGGGAGTGTAAAGGCCTGAATTCTCAAATAAATTGTTATTAAAGTGTAATTCCTTTATGACCTCAAACAATAACTGTTGTGGGGTGACCTGGTGGTCTAGGGGTAAGGTGTCAGACTTCTGTGCCAGGGGTCCGGGGTTCAATCCTCGGTCCCGGCACAGATTTATCTGATTACCAAACCCTTCCTTCACCTCTAACAAGACATCTTGTGAATGTGGGGAATGCCAGTTCTCCACCGTGGTTCGGATTCCACGTTAAACTGTAGGTCCTTCATTTCATCTCACAATCACTCTACCATTACACATTAGCGTAAGTGCGTATAACCCGAACGGGTAGTAAGACGCGGTGCTAATAATAATAATAATAATAATAATAATAATAATAATAATAATAATAATAATAATAACTGTTGTGCCAAATGAGGAGCAGTCTAGTGCACGTCCCCAAATATGTGAAGTGTGTTTAATTGTGTGCGAAGGAGAGAAAGAGATAGATATAGGGGAGTGATGAGGAGAGGAATATAAAATTCGTTGGAAATGAAGAGTCGCATCAGCGCCAGCCCCTAATTTACGGTATCAGAAGAAACCAATTGAGTTATACATTGTCTTCGGCGGCTCAGTCAGCCTACAGTGTTTCCAGATCTATCAGCAATTTAGAGCCCACCCCCCTTTCCCATCACCCATCTAAAGAGTGAGACTGAGCTAGTAAGCAAACAAAACAAAGCTATAATCCTCTGAAAACTTTATAGCAGATAGAAATTACCTCTGTATTGATGGGGGGGAGATAGAGTTTAAACTTGTATACATAGCCTTGACCAGAGCTATTAAGGGAGAGTACCTAAGATTGTCACAAATAGAAGGCAATGCATTTGTCAACTGGTTTGGTCTTTCAAAGTATACACGAATTGAAAGTTTTCTAGCTCTCAGATAATTTCATTCATAATCAAATTGGAGTATGGTCTGGTTTGCCAGTGATGGGAAGATCAGGCATCAAAACCTGCCCGGGTGTGGGCTCCCAAAGAGTTTTTTTTATGCATCCCACTCTACCTCCACGCAAATGTAGTTACAATGTATCTAAATGTTGCCTTATTATTTACTATACCTTATTATTGCATTTAAATGGGTATATATAAGACAAGTACAAAATAGAAAAAATTATAATATTAAGAGGTGGTGCTAATAATAAATATATAATGAAGTGATAGCCTAAATTATCCTCGAATCTATACCATTCCAGAACTGTGAATAGGCATTAAATTACAAAATTAATAATCAAGTCAATAATAAATATTAATTGATAAAATGTTATTTACTATTTAATAGTAAATACAATTTTATTAGTATGCATACATTTTTACATTAAGACATGATATAGTAGGCTATTGTTGATTTATGAGTATTCTAAAACAACATTTTATTAGATCAATAATCCCACAAATATTTTAATTTGTTCATTACTAAAATATTACTTACGACATATAATGAAAAATAACAACTACATGTATACATTGGTAATATTAGTATAATGCAAATACAATCAAAATCTCAAATTACATAATGAAATAACTATATTATTATTATTATTGTTATTATTATTATTATTATTATTATTATCATTATCATTATTATCATCATCACCACGTCTTCCTACCCGGTCAGGCTATACGCCCTTACCTAATGTGTAATGGTAGGGTGACTATGAGAGGAAATGGAGGACCTACAATTTAACGTGGGATCCGAACAACAGTGGAGGACTTGCATTCCCCACATTAGCAAGTTGTGATTAATACACGTCTTATCAGAGGTGAAGGAAGGGTTTGGTAATCATATAAATCTGTACCGGGACCGAAAATTGAACCCAAGACCCCCAGCTCAGAAGCCCGGCACCTCACCCCTAGACCGCCAAGTCACCAGATACCTATATTATTATTGACTGAATAATTAGGGTCTACTTGTAACAAGTCTTGGTATTTAATGTATTTATTCACACCAGTACGCTTAGAGGTTGATTTGGGTTATGGAACTGACCAGGAAATCCCGGATAGTTCAATAGGTACAGAAGTTAGCGAGTAGAGTTGAATGACCAGGGTTCAAATCCCTGTTCTTTCGTAATTTTTCTATCCTTACACAATTGCTCGATCAGAATTTCATCTGAAAATACATATTGGTTTAATTTAAAATATTTTTTTAAAAAAATGCTAGAACGGGACTCATCATAAGCATCATTGGGTATGCAAACTGAACGTCAAGTTCCTCTAGTCTGATTTGATATTTACAGCAAGGTCCACAATCAAATCCCGGGAGGATTTAATGAGTGTATTTTCCTAAACGCATTATCACTCTTCCTCCACACAAATATAAGTACACTTTCTCTAAACTCTACCTTCACCATCTTTACACACCCTTTGAGTATTAATTATAAGTGTGTACAGCCTGGACAGGTCTTAAACATGGGGAGTAGGAGGGAGGGGGATATATAGGCCTACGCATAGCTTCCAAAATTGGAGTTTAGGCCAGGGAATATGTCTTTATAACATCTTGTGTCGCTCAAATAGATCAGCTATCATCTGTATCAACAGTAAGTAATGAAAACATTAAAGTACACAAGATATTTGTAAAAATACGAAAGAAGCTATGACTGGAATTCAAACCCCGATCAGCCCATTATCGTAAGTTCAGTCTCTAGTGAGAGTGACGCCTAAACTTTCATGCGTCTACAAATTGAAGGTTCTGTTTTGTAAGGTTGGGTAATATTGACATAGGTCAGTAGTGTGGTGGCCCTGGTAAATCACTCTGTGATAGGTCGGATTTGGTCACATGACCACGCCTCCTGCTCTCTGACTGGCTGAGCCCCTCCTTCCCCCACCTCTCTTTCCCTTGACCTACTTTCCCCCTCCTCCTGCCCCTCCCCTACAGCCGGCAAACCCCGGACATGTTGGTTCTTGCTGATTAATTATTAATGATTGTTAATTAATTATTGTTAATTGGTAGGATAGAGGTGTTGGAGATTTTATTTATTGCAGGCATACGCCGGACATGTTGGTTCTTGATGATTGTTTATTTATGGGCATACAGTCCTTGACGTTTCGGCACGAAGCTTGCACTACGGCTGACAGGCCTAGAAAGAACATTGGCTCTTCTGTCACAAGGCTCTGACCCGGAACAAGCAGCATGAACCTTGCGCTATGGTGGTCGGTGGTAGAGTGTGGTACTTGGTTCACCCTGCCTCCTTCGCCACCCTGACGCCAGACTGCCAGGGCGACAAGTGACCTCAACAACCTTGGGTTTTCCCAATGACGTAATCATTGCGTGTTATGTCGCAACCCTGGCGCCAGGTTGGCGGGCAGACAAGACAAGTTGGGACAAGAATAGATCGTGACCTCAGCAACCTGGGTTTTTCCTATGACGTAATCATTGCGTGTTATGTCGCAACTCTAGCTCTAACATCTCTAATTATGCACAATCAGGGGCCTCGGAATCCACAGTTAGGGGCCACTACCCCGTCACAAGTCTACTAAAATTGATTGTTTGGTAGCGACTGTCAAAAAGCACGGCTCCAGGTATCCGTCCAGGACCATCGGCAACCTGGCAACCCTCGGTTTTTTACAGCACAAGCAGGGGCCACGGAATCAACAGTTAGGGATCTCAGAAACATGTGTTTTTTCCTATGACGTAATCATTGGGTATTATGTCGCAACTCTACCAGACACATGCACAATCAGGGCCTCGGAATCCATAGTTAGGGGCCGCTATCCCCCGTCACAAGTCTACTAAAATTGGTTGTTTGGTAGCGTCTGTCGAAATGCATGGATCTACAAATGTTCCTCCACCCGCAGCTCTCCCCGAGTGAGATTCGAACCCATAACATGTACCCGACCCCCAATACCCCACAGGAAAGATATAACAGAGCTGAATACCTGGCGTGTTGACAAGGCATTGATAGATATCGCCCTTTGTTTTCCCTAGCGACAGGCCGACAAGACGAGTTGAGGCAAGAATATATCGTGACGTTTGCAATGGGTTTTCCCATGCGTGGGCTTGACGGCCCCAACAAGACGAGTTGAGACAAGAATAGATATAGAGGTCACCGACCTTGGCAACCTGGGTTTTCCCTGGCGCCAGTTTGGCGGATAGAGAAGACGTGTCGAGACAAGAATATATCGTGACGTTTGCACAGGGTTTTCCCGGGCGCCAGCTTGGTGGTCCAACAAGACGTGTTGAGACACGAATAGAGCGTGACCCTGTTCTTCTCGTGACGTCGATCGAGAGGGGTGGCTATAAAGAGGGGTCCCCACTTGGTTGTGTATTTATAAGCGTTTGTAGAGCAGCTCAAGATGGACAAGTTACAGCAGCTGGTAAATATTGTCGACGCCGTACAGACCGTCAAATTGTGTGATCTAACCGTAGATCAAAAATACTAGGTTGATAAATTAAAAGCGGTCAATACAAAGTTCGGGAGACGTCTAATAGCCTATCTAGACGTCGAGTTTTGTGTATTTTTACCGTGTCGTTTTGGTACTCTAACAGATGAAGACGTGTGTGACTTAAATAAAGAAAAACTTGTATTTACCTGCACCGGAGTAAAACCCGGTTCATCTACCATTGTGAACTTTGAACGCGTTTAAGAGACACCGCAGTTAACAACAACGGGCAGCGGAGCATAGTGGACTCTACAGAACGTTTAGCTCTCAGGTACGCTCCCCATGCTTCGATCCGGCTATATTAATTTAATGTTTGTGGGCCATACGATGGAGGGGCGTGCCTATATGACGGGAGAGAATGTTCACAGTGTGGCGGTGAGTGATAGACAGGTAATTTACAAAGTAGAGGAGCGAGGCTACATAGAGTTTTGTGACTCTACCTGTCACACGATAAAAGCAACGGAAGTACTACCCTACGAGAGAATGGTGGAAACGTATATGTGTGATGTAACGTGCGCCGTTTACAATTTCTGCAAGGGGGACGTGGTAGCTGTGTTACCCCGACCGCCACCGCCACCCTCAGAGACACAGGTGTACACACCACCAGAGACGTCTACCTACCAGGCATCAGACTAGCCCGAGTACCCACCCCCAGAGTCGTCTGTCTACCAGTCACCTGCGTAAGATTCATCGGCGTACCCACCATCAGAGTCAACTGAGTGCCCACCACCACCGGAGGTAAAGTCCGAAGAACCCGTAAATCTCGAGGATTTAATAATTTACAAAAATTATTCAAATGTTAAAATTACAGGTGAAACGCCCGCCGACTACAGACTCAGCCTGGGCAGTTTCGGTAACGTTTTCCTTCCAAAGTCAATATATTATTTGGATTGTAAGCGCTTTAAATCTAAAGCACGCTTTATGATATATCTAGGAGGACAAAGTGTGATGTTTAAAAGTGGATTAATAAACTAGACGTACTCTGCTGCTGTCATCGGAGCTAGTGGTGACATTTTGAAAAAAGTTAGTTTGTGAGTAGAGCGAGTGTTTATTTCTTTTGCTGCGTCTGTCTTTTATATAAGTTTATACTATATATAATATAAATAAAACCTTTATATCAAATTATATTATACCTCTTTTCATTTGTGGTAGTAGTACTTTCGTGGACTTAGAATATTTTTGTTTAATTTTAAATATTGTATTAGGAGATTATAAGTATCTAGGAGGTGGCGAACCAACTTTTTACTCTTTGTTTACATTTAGTAACCATGGTAACGAATTAATTGTAGTAACTACATATCTACCAATTTATTATCATCTGTAATATATATACCTGCCTTAACCTAATATCCTTTATCAATTAATAATTGTAAGTCAATAATAGGTTAGCACACGTTTCATAAATCTACCATTACTGAGAGTTAGTCAACGTGGACTCTTTACGTTCACCTAAAACCAATCGCAGAACAGAAACCAGGTCACGTGACGAGCTCTGAAAACCAATCGTTAGGTTTCAGCCTCGTAGGCGTGAGATGTTCTGTTAAAAGTTCAACTCATACCTCTTTAGACCGCTCTACCCTGTGATCTTAGTCACGGAAGAACCGATCTAATATCAAAAAACCATCTCGAATCAATGCGCATGCGCTGTAGAACTAGAAGGAAACAAGTAAGCTTCTTTACTAGCTTTTGTGAGATATTTGTAGTAACCCGTTAACAGCCTGCATCAAATGCCAATCAACTCTTGAGACACAGTCGGCTAGAAATGGTAAATTTACACCAACATTAATGCACGTGGATCATTTCTGGTTAAACATTAATGAAGATAAATAGCTAATAGAAGTTTCTAATATTGAACATTGTCGAAATATTAAATGATATTTGTATAAAAACTTCATTGAAAAGGCCGTTTTCTGACATTTTAGAATGTCTTCACAGATAAGGACTGTGCACAGATCCTCATTCTGTCATAACAGGGACAAACTGTAATTATTAACAAGAAACTTTGTCGCTTTGTCCCCCATCGTCACCGCGGGAAATGTCTAGTAATCATTCAAATACGAATGTACTGCACACATTTCTTGTCTTTTCCTTTCCCTTTTACTCCCAAACCTCGCGCGAGCTGAGTTGGGACTGCTAGGATTAAAGGCGGGGTGCTAGTGAGCATGAGTTTAGTGCAGTATTTTTGCAGTTTTTATAGCAAAAAAAATTTTTGGCCAAAATAAATCAAATATTTCTTCTATAGAATCATAGAGTTTAGTTTTCTGCACATGCTAATCTCAACAGTTGTTGAATATCTGTCACGAGAATGGCAGCATTTGGTGACAAACTTTTTCAGGGAGACGTACGAGTTTCAATTCAGGTTCGTAAAACGTCCCCTCCACTTCTTAGCCGTCAAGATCGGTGAGTCTGTAGACGACAGGTTGTCGCAACACGACACTGCTGACTTTGAAAATCTCCTCGCTCCAATTGCTTTCGTAGCCCTTTTCAAACAGCATTTTGGATTTGCTAATACGCACCGTGTCACCGACTTTTATTTTAGGCTTCGAGTTTGGACGCCTTTTGCCGTACAGATTATCTATGACTTGAAGCACATTAGTTTCTGAAACGTCGGCGAACGCCATCTTGATACTGGAATGCTTGGAGCCGTTGTAAGCGTCGACTAGAGCTTGGAGGACGTCCACATACCGATACGTGCTATTTTTGGTAAAGTAGCGCCACATGCGTTCTTTCAGAGTTCTATTGAACCATTCCACGATGCTTGCCTTCACGTCTGGATTATGAGTGGTGTAGTAATGCACGCCTTCTTGCTTGAGAAATTTCAGGACTAGACGTGCCGTGAACTCTGTCCCCTTGTCCGTCTGTATACTTAGAGGTTTAAGGTCGCTTTGCTTGAAAATGTCCCGAAAGGCGTCTCTCACTACGCTCCCCGTCTTGGATGGAAGCGTCCTCGCCCAGGCCATCTTACTAAACACGTCGATGACGGTGAGCAAGTACACTGCACCGTCGTTGTATTTTCTGAGACTTCTCATATCGTTGAGATCGGCTTGCCAGAGATCGTCAATGTTTGACACCACGTACTTGTTGCGTGGATTTTTTTTTAGCACAGGTTTGTGTAGGGTATAAGCGTCCTGCGCACGAAGCCATTCTCGTACTTTTTCTGGATCTTATTTGGACGCCTTTATGACCGACGCCGCCCCTGCAAACTCTGCAGGATGAGAAGGGTCGTAGTAGATGTCGGCTAGACGTTCCATTAAGCTCTGAATGGCAGCCACTTGTTTTCATCCAGCCTCTTCAGTTTCTTCTTCTTTGGGCGTTGCGATGGTGTAAATGGTTGGGGTACGGGTGTCGGATCTCTAATGGGCGCCAAACGTTTCGGGTTTACAATAAATTCTTTAGGAACGTTTATATTTTGCAGCGCCGTGAGAAACTCTCGCCACCCTGACGGTTCGCTGTGTCTTCTTGCTCTGACCAGATCGTTGACTAAATCCACAGTATTGGATCCACGAAGAGGCGTATCTTGAATACTCACTTCGCCATTTGAGTCCCAAGAGATGCCGCCTCGGGACTTAATATGTTCTAGTAAAAGTTCAGCTTTTTTACGTACCTGTGCTGGTACAGTATTAAGTACAGTTGGGATGGGAAGTACAGACACTTCAGGGGTGGTGGCGGTGGTGGTTTCAGATGGCGGAGGGTGTTGACTAAAGTGTGGATAGCACTGTAGCACTTGTTGGTATAAAGTCCATTTAGACTTGTCGTCAAGTTTTGAAGCGAGGAATTTTTCCATTTCCTTGTCCAACTCGGAGACCACTAGATTTGTTGCCGAAGCCGTTTGTTGGTGGTGTTGCTCGTAATGGTGTAATGTTTCCGGGGACACCAATATCATCTTTTTTGTGTGTTCCATTATTTACTTGTTGAATAAGGAACCGAGGACCCCGCTGATTAAAGGGGCTAAAAGTAAGGGCAAGAACGCTCCTCCTTTCTGAATGAGTAGTCGTCTCTTCTTCTTTCAGCACTCTCCTCGTTTGACCAGATTGCGCAACACCTGCTTGTGAGCACGTAACTTTGTCTTCTGCGCATTTTTCAGCGGTACCCGCCCTTTTAAAGTGTTGTAGGCACACTCGCAAACAGAGTCAACACGTTTCTTGTCGGCCGTTTTCATCAAGACGACTCGTTGTTGCGGGTTCATGCGATACATCGCACGTAGCAGAGGGGCCTGCTTCAGCACTTTGGGACTCATGGTTATGAAATGATCTGTAAGCGGGAAGTGTTGGTGTTTTTATAGCTTTTGCGCGGTAGATACACGCAACAGCCGACATTTGTGCGGGTTCTATATCTGAACCATTCTGGTGTACCTTGTTTGAAATCTAGCAATATATAGCCGTGAGGCGTACTTGTAGCATCGGTGTAAGCCTCTTGTAAAACACGGGGATTTTCAGGACAGACTTGTCGTGCAAAGTGTTGAATCTGAGCTTTATCCCTGGGATTTTTAAAAAGCACGATATAATGTGCGTTTAAGGAAATGTCTCTTTGGCCCTTGCCCTGATGGAATATATTTTGTGTAAGGTACATGACGCTAATATTTTGATGGTGGCATCCTTTGGTGAAAAGATCGACGACCACTTCGTTGGCCTCACGCATCAGGTCGTCCAGGATAATCAGCTATGGAGAGTCATTACAGACGTCATCCATTTCCGGCAAACCCTTACAGAATATGACGTGGGGACTTGTCCCGTCTTGTTCGAATACCGGTTGCCACAAAGCATAGTACCATGTGATTTTATCAAATTTAACGTCACATATTGTGTCCAAGTGACGGATAAAGTCTGCTACAAAATGTGACTTTCCACAGCCGGAAGGGCCGCTTATGATGGCCGAAAATTGATGTTTCAACTTGTCCATAATGTTTGAGACTGAGCTTATAAGCTATATGAGTTTGTATGTATAGGATAGGAGGGAGGTGTGGGGTATAGACATTAAAACACAAACATAACCATTTTTACAATATTTATTTGGTCATGAAAAAGTATATACACAATGTAAAGTATACTGTGAATATTTACAATATATAATTATTAGTATAAACATAACTGGTTTTGTTTACAATATTTATTTACACACAGTGAAAAGTATACTGTGAATATTTACAATAGGGGGAATGTGGCCTCGGTACTAAATAAAGATGGTTTCAATTTAAAATAAAATAAATATATATACAATTTATTATATATATTTGAATAGATTTAAAATAAAAATCTATACAATCAGTTTATTATACTTGACTAGAAAGAAAATAAATATATATACAAACAATTTATTAGATTTAAAATAAAAATATATACAAACAATTTATTATAATTAAAATATATATATAAGCAACTAATTGACTAGAAAAAATCAGGTAGGCGGTGGACTGTACTGGCAAATAAAAAAATATAAAAAAGTATCCCGGGTGCATAAAAAAAATATGAAAAAAAATTTCAAATCTTTGAAAAATGGTATGTCAGTGGAACTGTCTAGAGTGAAATAAAAAAAAGATGATTATTCAGCCCGTCTAAATGATCACCTTTTATTCGTGGCGAGTGCGTTTACAAGGACTCTGATACCCAAACGGCAACGTATTAAAATCATCGGTTATCCACCGTTTGGTGTACACGGGCCGGTAAACTTTAGTCTGCGAAATGGTACATACAGTCGCAAGACCTTTTCTTACAATTTTGTGCGGTATCTGTATGTATCTTTCCGTAGCCTGTTCAGTGACCATCGCTTTCAAAACGTCAAAATTAACATCGTTCCGGTTGCCATAGTTTATGGTGATTCCACGAACCTTGCACACCGTTTTTGTTTTGATAGGATTGCCGCCAACACAAACTCGGTAAGCGTAATTCTTGGGACCGCCAGATACAAAGGCGCTAATGTAGTTTCCCGGACCGTAATCCTGAAGTTCATCAGTGAGGTCACCTAAAAAGTCTCCGGTCGGCGGACTAAAATCGCCGGGGCGTTCGGCGAATAGAACGCTATCTGTATCATGATACAAAACGCGGTCCCCCAATTGTTCAAGGATGCTGTATAAGTGCAACCTATCCATAGCAGTCGTGTGGCACGCCACCACCACACTCGTGTTAGGGTTAGGGCACAGCGCGTCACGCCCATCCTTGTAATTGAGGAACATAACCTCATCATTTACATCAATGACGCTGTCCACGGTGATGTACGGATCCGTCAGGTACTTGTGGATGCCCTGATAGTCGTTAACAACGGCTACGTGTGGTAAATCGGGTCTTTGCCCAAACTTCCCCCATAGTGAATTTAAAAAAAGTTTAGTCAGAGTGCGGAGACCAGGGTTTTTACAAACAGAGCCAAAATCTAGTTTTACCCCTTCCCTTTCCTCATAATTTTGAATGTAAGCTAACTTTTCCTCCTGTGAGGTACACAACTCTGGCCATCCGCTGGCTTCTTGTTTAATTTTCAAAAAAGTATCAATGTACCCGTGAAACAAGCCGCCAGAACGCATCTGACGGTCATAAACAGATACATTGTACTCCCACACTTCGTGCACTGCTTCAACGGTGTAGCCTTTCTCAATGGCTTTCCGGATCTCGTCAATCACCAAGACGCCGAATATAATGTGGTAGGGAGGAATAAGGAAATTTTCCAGCTTTTATGTGAAACTACCAACAGTACACCTCGGCAGGTATTAAAATCCCCGCAACCTCACCCACCACTAGATTCAAACCCCTATATCTTTAGCCGAGTGCTTCATGGCCTATAGTTGCCAAAGCCTAGAGAAGAATATAGTGATTTAAATTTTACGCACCCATTCTGATGCTAGAACATGTTGTAGGAGTTTCAAAGACAGAAAGGCGTTGGAAATATACACGTGACAACTTTGCCAGAATAAATATTAAATAACGCAGACAGGTAAATATTAAACTTTATTGATTTACAAACGTGTAGTTAATATAGATTTATCAAGTAGAATATATGAGTATAAAGGAGAAATAAGTATACTATTATTATTACACTGCTTAAATATCTGTTTAAGGTAAGGTGTCACACGCACACGAACACCCACATACATTCATTTTTTTAAATGTGTGCACAATAGTTTTTAACGTGTACCCATTAGTTTTTTTTAATGTGTGCCCATTAGTTTTTAATGTGTGCCCCAAGTAGGAGATGACAACATTGACAGAATGAAATATTAAATAGTGCAGAATAGTAAATGTAAAACTTTATTGATACATATAGAAAGTAGGAACAAATGTACTATTAATATTATCATTTCAAACAGTTTCACTGCTTAAATATTGGTTTATAATTTTAACAAAAGGGTTTAAGGTAAGGTGTCACACATACACATACCCACATATATATATACTTATACAACCAATTTTTACGGGGGAGGGATGGCGGTCCCTAAATCACAGTGAGGTTTAGTGACTGAATGGTATAAGACGTCACGCTCTAGTTTGACTCGCCTGTTGAGAACGAGGAGAGCGTGGTTTGAACCAAAGTCGTGTGCGCTAAGAGTGATATTTTCACGCAATTGCATGTGCATTTCCTCACCCCTATCATATTAGCTTATAACCCAAGACTCATTGCTATGTATAGCCCTCCAGATATCAACATTGAGCATCTGCAGATCACATGAAACCTTATCAGGTGGTCAGTATCTCACTGACTTGACGTATGAACATATTTAACTAGTTTGGTAGAAAGAATAAAACTATAGTATGATTATACTAGGAAGAGCAGAAAACATTGATAATCTGCAGATAACTTGAGTTCTTTACCTGTGGTCAGTATCTCACTGACTTTACGTATGAATATATTTAATTTTTTTGGTATAAAGAACAAATACAAACATATATTTTTTCAATCAAGATTGTCGTAGGAAGAATAGTTTAAAATACAAACTTTCTGCTCCGTATCTATCAGATCAAGGACTTGCCGTATAAATATATCTAAGTTGTTTGGTAGAAGGAACAGTTTAGAATATTCACATATTACTCTTGAAGTAATTGTGCTTTTCGGTCAAAACTCTACTATAGAATTCCTTCACCGTAGATAAAAATCTAATCGTTAATGGCACTTAGTACAGCACTCTTGGCGTAATAATTAGGAGGCTGACCGGTATTGAACATGAAATGAATGCCCTGGGGCCCTGAAAAATTAACAGCAAATGCTCTCTTTTATAGTTTCTTCACTCATTAGTAATCAGGCTTCGAATTGACAAAATTATACACTGCGCCAACGGGCACACATTAAAAACATGAACGATGGTACAAAAAATAAATTAGCCTTACCACACAGATAAAGTAATGACAAGTGCCCCCCCCCCCCCCCCCCCAAGGAATAACTCACAGAGCCGTACTGAACCAGTGCCAGCCAGTATATTCAGCTACTTAGTAGGGCCCCGGATATGGAAAGGGGGTCAATGAAAATCACAGAGAGACATGGCCAATAGCTCACACTTTATGTTAGACAATCGCAGAGAGATGATACTCCCCCCTTCCTCAAGGGCCGGAACGTCGTGGAAGGAGTTCCCGAGACTGCACGCTCCCCCCACGTCCATCTCATCCAATGGGCACACATACAAAACCATTGGGCACACATTAAAAATTAATGGGCATGCATTAAAATCTAATGGGGCTGGAGCATACATTAAAATCTAACGATCACAAATAAAAATCAAATGGGCTAAGCCCATCAGGCTTGACTAGTGGGTATGGTAAATCAACCGGATGAGTAAAGTAGATAATCGACATCACAATACACTGCTCACGGAAAATAACCTCGGTTGAGGGGGATGTGGGTGAGGGAATAACGGTAAATCAACCGGATGTGGAAAGTAGGTTAATGAACTCTCCAAATCGGGGTCAAAGGTCAAATTGCCACGGTAGGGCCCCCACGCTACTAACTTATTATTTGAAGTCTTAGCCTAGTATTTATTTAATCAACAATGGAGAAGGTCTCGCTAGTATTTTTTTATTACATTTCACAGATTTTTTTAATACTGTAAAAATCCTAAAACACGAGATTTAGCCCAAAGGGCAACACAACACAATCTTGGGGTTAAAAAATATATTTTATAGTCTTGATGCACAGACCTAAATTTTCGAATAATGTATGTTGATCGCTGTCACACGCTTTAATGTTATATTAGATAAATAATTATTCAAATATCACTAAGAACCCGTTTATTTCTAAGAATATCAAGCTCACAAACCTAGCTAATTTTCACAAAAGAACACACTGATTACTAAGTAGCCGAATTAATATTCAAAAATAGCACTGTATTATTAAAATTCGTATAAAATTATTAACGGTAGCATGGACACGCCTAAATACTCAACGATAAAATATATTTATTTGCTTCAACTTGTAGACACACGCACGTGGTTTTATTAACTGTATTTTATACGATAATTCACTTTTATAATGTTTATTTAAAATTGTTAGATTTTGGTTATGAGAATAACCGTTTGGTTGTTTGTATAGTTTTGAAGTTTGCTTGTGCTGTTTAATTCAAATTAATTATTAAAAGCAAGAGAACGTTAAAAGTGGTCATATATACTGAAAAACAAATATGGCCACTGAATAGAAGCTACGCTGCCAGTTGGTGACGTAGAGGACCTTGTTGCCAGTTGGACGGAGAATAGTATTAATACTCGTGTTAACGAAATTTAAACTTTATATTATTTCACAAACAATTTGTATGTTTTTTTCTCTTTATTACCACAAATCATGTATTTATGTTAAAGATATGCGAGGCCATTTATACAAATATTAACAACTAAATATAATACCATTGAATGTAAAATTCCACGCTCTATTTAATTGTAATTGCCACAAGAGTTAAAAGAAAAACTAGAATGAATTTACTAGAATTTTTTTTCTTAAATTTGATTATGGAAAATAAAATTATACTGTAATCCTTGGGAAAGTATTGTTAAAAGTGATTGATAATATTTCTAGTGATAGTAATAGTAATACTTAGCAAATAATAATTATTTCCTAATATGTCGACAAAAGTTACTTTCAGACAATATTGGCATTACTGATAGCATCTGCTAGCTGTCATGTAAAGCCAAAGAAGCGATGGGCGTACTGCATTTATTCAATGTGAACAGTTAGTAAGACGAGGTGCTTAGAAAATATAAAAACATTTTCAATTAATGGGTTAATAAATTAATATCTAATTATGTGCCCACCACGCGCAACGAATACCTTTAAAAAATTGTTTGGATCACTAAGTATTTTTCTGCTTCTACTGTCAACTTTAGGCCTCAACCTAAAATACTTACTACCTTTCAAAAGGGGTTGGGGTTGAACTAAGCAAAGAGAGAGGAAGAGAACAATAAGTGCACTGTACTCACAACCCAGTGCTCGTGCGTGCACGTGCGTACACACACACATACACACACACACACACATCTCAACCCACGAACGTTTAAAAATAACAAGGTGTTTGTGGATTTTTGTTTAACTATTCTATCTAGCGCCTTAAATATCAATGCTTAAATTGTACGCCTACGACTCTCAGACGAATACATTGATTCCTATCTATGATTTAAAATAGTGGGAACATATTAATTTTAAAACTTCACATTATTGGAATAAATGGTTTGTCTCGTCACTTCTAAAACGATCGTGGCAACGCTGTAAATGGAAGACTCTTGTAAATGGCTAAACGGTACAAGTAGTTCCCGGTATTCCTACAGTAGCGTTACACTACGGTTACCAAATTATTTCAAATTTTAATTTTATAAGTAAGCTTTTAAAGCTTAGTATTAAACTAATAAATTATAAATAAATAGGTAAAACAAGGAGAAAAATATTATCTAGCCTTATGATTTATTATTTTTCCAACATTAATACTTACACACATATTAATCTTGCTAAAGTAGTTATTCATAAAAAAAAACACTAAATAAAAATTCTAACTCAAGAAAATTGAAGTAAAAATAGTTCTGCTTTATATAGTAAAATTCAATTTTGAATATTTAACTTAATGAAGTCATTATAATCAAAATAGTGTGAGGCTGAAAATGTGATAGTTTTCATTGTATAGTTTATATAGTATTATTAGTATAAGTTATACAGAGTCTTCGTTCTAGATAATATAAATCCCTTTTTATTGATGAAAACCTATTTCAAATCCAAATTTTATGGGTGAACGAGTGTTGACCGACCGCTTAAATGTACTCCTTCAACCCTGTTCCAAGCCGTAGGCTAGGATCACTAGGGAGTGGTGCCTACAACCGTTGCCTCTTAGGCCGCTTACCCACTGTTTGAAACCATTAGCTTGAAACACATTGTTTAAGACAATTACTGCCTCGAACAAGTGTTCAATGTTGTGGGATCTAGCCACCAGACCAAACCAGAAATTCATTAAATAAAACAAAATTTTACACAAAATTTTTTCTACAATATAAATATAACAAGAACTTTGAATGACAATTTCGTTTCCTTTTCAATTATATCCAGGTATTGGTTCAAATGTCTCTACTGTGATACTCTTTTCTAAGAGTATGTTGATCGTAGTTAACAGGAAGATGCTGTACATAATACAGTATCATTTCACAGTCTACTTCAGTCCCTTTTCATGACTATAAATTTAAACCACAAATATACTCAAAACACAAGCACAAGGCTGTAATGGACCGCAGGGTTCTTAGCAAAGGTAGATTTACTTTACATCAATTAGTGTTTCCAGCCTGTGTGTGGCCTGGGTCCGTTTTAGATAAAGTAGTTAAATCGCGCATGCGCATATTGGTTTGTTCTTCAAACGTTTCCACCGAACATTGTACAGTACAACCAGACTTTCCGATTTTAAAATAATGCACATTTCTTCGTCGAACAGTTTTTCTTGTTTATGGAACAATTTTTTGTTTGGTTTAGTTTTTACTAGTGGTTAAGTGGCCTTAGAGGCTTCCTTGGTTCGGATCTGGGTGGATTACATGTGACGTGGTATTAAAATATTGTTAAAACAGCCGAGGCGCCAGTGAGTCGGAATTGACAAACCGGGGTCGCTCCTGTATTCAAAAATAAGTTGCTGGACGTTACAGATGACAGCAGATGTTAATACTCTACACGTAGTAGCCTCTTCTGGAACTGGAGGGAACGAGTGTAAAAAAACATTTGGGATATGTAGTTGTTTTGTTGTCTGCTCATCTCTCTAGTAAGAAGGGAAAGGGGATTTCACTCCTCCACTCCTCCCTACTCGAGAGGGGAGTAAGGGGAGGTAAGCTTGTTCTTACAGCTGGTTGCAGGATCTTTTGGACTCAATGACATCAGCTGGACAAACTTATCTGTTGACTGGGGGTGAGTGGGGGAGGGGGGAGGGTCTTAAACTGACCTACATTCTAACACCTTGCATTGATTGCTGGCGCTCCGAGAGAGACATATTTTGGTTGAGAAAAGTTGTTTTCTGGCCCTTAGCAAAAAGAAAAACAACCAGAGATAAAAAAAAGATAAAATATGATGACAAACTGACAGATTGGAGGATTTTTTTTTTAAATTCAAAAAAATTAAAACATTTTAGGATAAGGTTTGACCACACACTTAATGTCACGAATCCTGAATCAGGGAATCAGGGGTCACAACCGGCAAATTACACGAAATATGTTTTCCTTGCCTACTCTTCAGGCAAATGCTTTCTCACCACCTTAAAATTCACTTCATTCATCGTAGACTTATAGGCTATCCAATAATGTTTCTATTCAACCTCCTTATATAGTCTGAGCCATTACTAAGGCACTGTTAACCACGTCGTACTACCTGTCCGGACTAACCACGTATTTAAACTAAAGGGGTAGATGATAAGAAAGGAAAGAATTTAGAGGAAATACAGCTGAATTCTTTAAGGGAGAATGGGAAACAATTTTGGAAATAGCTCAGTACAGACGGCTGAGATCAAACTCGACCTTCCACGTCAGTGGCAAACCAGATCAGATGAGACTGATGCCTTTGAAGGCGTAGTCACTGGTGTGGGTTGTGAGGAACTAACTAAATGAGAACATTTTGCCACGTTTCATTGAAATTATATTTCTTTTTACAATGCTGGTTTGTTAGTATTAGCAGAATACAACAACCTAGTCCTAAGGGGGCCGCCTACCTGAGCTCTGAGACGCGTGGCAGTTGTCCAGAAATTACAAATTATTTAAGAAATTGTCTGTTATTTTAAAATATGATTCCACCAAAATTAAAGGGGAACGTTATCAGTTTGTTCCTTAGCATTAAAATTCTAGTATTTTTAGTTTAAAAAAAGATGTCTTTAAACGGTGAAATTAGCTCATTTTCAACATCATAACACTATGTCACAAATTAAATGGTTGCATAGAGATAGATTACACAGAGCTAGCTCTCCTCGAACAAATAAAGTCATTTATTAAAATGGTAAAAACCGAACATTTTAAGATAGGTAGTAGGTGGTGTCCTTAAGTTGGGATGGACGAGAACGTGAGCTAAGGGTCCGTTTTGTTACAGTTCTTACGACAGCAATCGTTTTAGGCTAAAATAAATAAAATATTTGTGTCTTCAGTAGATTAATTTAGTACAATTTTCTATACATAATGATTTCAACAATTCTTGAACATTTGTCATAAGCATCACTGGATCTGATCAGAAACTTTATGAATGAATGGATATATTCCTAGTCAAATCAAACAATTCCCATGATCTAATTTTAAAAATGTTGAGATTACTCTCTGTATAAAATTAGACTAAATGCATTTACTGAAGCAATATTTGATATATTTTGATCAAAAAATATTTGTTGCCATTAAAATGAAAAAATATGGACCTTAACTTACCTACCCTTCTATCGAACCTTTATTATTGTAGTAAAATAGGCCTTCCTTAAAAAATAACGAGTTTTTAAAAATATTCAAATTTGGAAATGAATAAGCTAAGCCGCTAGTTGAAATGAAATCCCTTATAGTGTGTAGGATGAAAATGTGTTTTTCGGTTCATCAGTCAAGATGACGTCATTACTTCTAATTTCCCGCCAAAACGGCTTTTGTATCTCTCATAATATTCGATGAGATAAACATTAGTCCATAAAACTGAGCTTCCACTCACGAACAAATATTGTTCTTGCCCCTCGTAAAGTAACACAAACGAGCTATTTTTAGTCTTTTCAAAAAAACATAATATCTTCGGTGAACATAATTTAACGGTGTCACGTCTTCGGCAGATGTTCGCCAGCGCAGTGATTTACCACTGTCATCTGCCTGAAAGGGATCCTCCACCCCCAATCCCCTGCGGAACTTTTTTATCAAACAAATTAACGTCACTTCACATCTTGCAGACTCCAACTCTGTAGAGAATGGATAGATGGTCTCGCAGATAGGGGATGAACTCAGATCAGGGATGTTTTAGGGGTGCCTCGTTTTACACTCTATTATCCATCCTTCCCTGTTTTTTCACCCCAATAACTTAATATTAATAATACTTAGTACGGCGTCTTACTACCCGATCAGGTTATACGCTACTCCAATATTATTTTGTTGGAAGGGTTAATGTCTCGTACGTGTTCCTCATAGAGGCACGTAACCAAAAATAAGTTCCTCCATTGGACACCCACTATGGTGTGCACGTGGACTAAGGCATCAGTCTCGTTTCAACTGGATTGCAGGTGATCGGGAGGTTGGTGTACAAATCACAGTCGCAAATTCTAAGTTTTTTTTTATAAAAGGCACTCTCCCCCTGTGCAAATGAGTTGTACACCTCCTGTAAATTATACCCTACATATCCCTACCCCAGTCCCCATTAGTATAAATATGAGAATAGCCCGGACGGGTAGTAAGACGTGGTACGTGGAAGATATTTTACTAAGATTGAGTTGGAATTTAACTACTTGAATACAAAAGTCAGGGAAATAGCCCAGTCAAATAGTTGATACAACAAATACTTTTTCTTCAATAAAATGGAGAGAGAAAAATAATATCCAAATGGTTGTCCAACCAGTTTCTCTACATTCGCTAGCCTAGTGTATTCTCCTTGGGTACGCAAAAGCGTCTTAGATGGGTACATAATTAATTTATAAACAAACATACCTAACTATGCCGTTCCCTTATGGGATAGGCAAGGAACTGTCCATATATCTCAAAAAACAGCTACGTACGTAATCCATCCTCACTAACTTTTTCCACACTTCCCTATCCTTGCATACTTCCTTCACTGTAACAACATCCGTACACAGTCATACATGTTCTTTTATTATTAAAACTCTTAATATTTCTCTTTTTCACACATTCGTCTACATCTAGCCACGTCTTACATGGCCTATCCCTTCCGTTTGATCCACACACTCTACCTTAATATATTTGCTTCTGTCACCCGATCCACGCCCATCCTCTCAAAATGCTCAAACCAACATAACATTTCTTTCAATTTCTTTCACATTTACCTATTGGATTCCCTTTCAAACCGCACTCCTTTAGCACCCATTCTTTACCGACTATGTCCAAACGAGTTTTTCCACACACATTCCACACACTCATTCAACCCGCATTCACCAGGCTCTTGCATTTCTCCTGACAGGTATGGACCTAATAGTAAACAGTCCTGATCGCGAACACGTGGGTAACTGGAGAGGATTATGGGCTTTTGACATATGATGAGTACTCCAGATTGCGGACACGCCGTGTTTGCTACGACATCCCGCCCCTAATTTGACAGTAACGACAGCCCACAGGCGCTTAGCAGTTGTGCGTGTGGCTTTTCAGTCTTGTCAGTCTAAACATAACAAAATTTCAAACACGCGTATTTCTAGGTTAGGTTAAGCTTGGTTAGGGTGAAGTCCCGGTTGCCGGCGGGTGCTGCCAGTAGCCCCTTACACCCATGACAATACCCTCACGTGGGAATTTACACGAGTTGCTCTACTTTTACTCGTTCGCAATATGGACTGTTTGCAATCAGTATACAACCCCCCTGACAAACACACGTTTCACATATATACAACAATGTTGGCGTTAACACAATTTTATATACTGCCATCTCTACCTCTTTAGATACTACTTCATTCTTTGCAATAGTCCACATACATCCAACTACTCTCCAAGATGCATTCACACAGCTGTAGATTTCGCCATCTAGTCTTTCATTTTTACAAAACATTTTACTCAGATACACAAAATCATTCACTTGTTCTAAAAGTTTTCCATTTATACTAAGCTGGCAATCATTTACTAATCTATTGTCAAAAAAAACTATCACCTTAGTTTTGGATATATATACATGTAAATATATATATAAATGTATTTTTTAAATATATAAATGTATATAAAAGGTATGTATAAATACATATTATAAAAAATTTACAGAAAAATAAGTTAAATATTTGTTAATATATATATATATATATATATATATATTAACAAATATTTAACTTATTTTTCTGTAAATTTTTTATAATATGTATTTATACATATATACATATATACATTACATATATACATATATACATTAGTGTATATATATATATATACACACTAATCTCGTGTATATTATATATATATATATATATATATATATATATATATATATATATATATACGAGATTAGTGCCCAACTGTGAGCAGTGTAGCGCCAGTGCCCTTGGAATCTCATTGTTCTCTCTGTTCTCACGTTATTCATCCTTGTTTAACAGGGATGCAGCCAGCCTCACTGCCAAGGGGATTAGCGAGGAAAGAGTAGTTAAAAGAAAGGGGACATGTTTAGAAGAGTCTGGGTTCGTTTCCTTTGACTACAGTACAGTAATCTAAACTGAAGGATTCCAGACTCTTAACTGTGACACCTATGTATATAAACACGGTCGATGGTCAGTAGGAGACCCCCAGTGAATCCAGCCTTTGTGAAACGTGGATTAGTGCAGTGTGTTGTGCGCGGTGACTAGTGACGACTTAAATGAACTACACGAGTGGCATAGACATTGATTCTTATTGTGAACTGTTAAAAATGAGCATTATTGTGACTAATTTAGATGTTTGAATAGCTATTATTGGTTTTATATTAGCTTGTTTATTTAATTTAGTTCCAATTAAGGTGTTATCATTCTCTTATTAACTTACAGATTTAATTATTCCTCTTATTATTATTTCCGTGACTTGTTTAGTTGTTAATTCAATTCTATCAATGCAGGTCTATGGGTTGATTTATTTTTAATATTCAAAACCTTGAATATTCCGTGTGCATTTTCAATATTGTCTAATCAGCAGCGTACCCCAAATATCTTGAAAAGAACTTGTGGTTCACACGGTGACATGTGAATGGCCTGCAACTCCCAGGTCAGTAGTACGCCCCCGTTACTTTAGATAATATATAAATATTTATATTGTCCACGCTGTGCTCTATAGTTTATCGCAACAAAGTGTACAAATGTGCCATAGTTATGATTGGAGCCTAAGTTGTCGGTTTTGGCCCCACACGTTAGCCATGAGTGCATTAGCACAACTAAAAATATACCCCGCGTAGTCTTTTTGGAAGCTACACATGTATTATCTAAATTTAAACCAAGTTTCGCGGCAAGCCATTTCAGTTTTCAAACCTACTATATGAAGATGGCGACATTCCGTCCGCACACCTTGTCCCGAGGCGTGCAAACCGTAATAATGACGACATTCCAATTTTTTTTTTTTTAAATAAACACATGACTTGGAAGTCAGGGAGGGAGTTGGATGGGTTTGGAACTGCGGGAGGGGGCCAGGTAAGCCCACGCACGATAACTGCGAGGCCGGCCAACACTTGCTCAGATATGTCAAGTAATATTTCTTAAGGTTGCCGTATACTTGAAGGGGCATATCCTCACACTGCGGGATTTATTGAAGGCGTGGCAGTTCTGAGTTTTCAAAGTTGCTCAATCCTCAACTATATTTATTCTGTTGTGAATCAGTGAAAAAAAAACTTAATTTGTTTAAAGAAGCTTAGCGACATTTCCCGTGAACCACCTTTAAAAATAAACCAATATATTTTAATTTAAACAAAAATCACACTATAATGTAGGGTTTAAAATAATATGTATGGGGACATGATAGCTTTCACCTCAATCCGTGAACCATATTGTGAAGTGACAGACCATTTCTTAGCCAACGTAGAATTTCTGGATGTCAGAAATGGGTCCTAGCACTCCGCTAGGCAGCTCTTAAAAATGGCGGTGTTTCGGTAAATGCAAAGAGCGTTGTTAGATCTTCGCTTCCCACTGAATGGAACCATATTTTATTTATTTTGGGGGAAAAAAAAAAATAGACATAAAAACTGCAAAAAGTTTACCTTTTCTAGTGTCCCCCCTCCCTTCTTCCATTCCACCTTAACGGTTAACATTGATTACATTTTACTCTAATATTTGTGTTATTTTATAGGTATTGATAATATCTATCAAAAGTGATAGCTTAAAATCACATGACTTGACGTATGAATACGTAAAAGTAAATATATAACTTTTTATAGCTGTTTGGTATGGAAATTTGTCATAAAATTGGGATATTTCAAGGCCATAGCCGGAGATGAGGGAGGATTCAAATGATACTTACTCTACGTGACAAAGAATCAACGAATTTAAGCCTTATTTACTGTTTTAAAAATCAAGGTATAAGATAAAAAAAAAGATTGATATTTAATCAATGTTTACGGTTCTCAGCACAATCTAAGGGTTATCAACACCTGAGACCGCAAATTTAGGGAACTAAGCATTCCTCGTACTGCACAGTACCACGCTAGGAGTAAGTAACTTCGACATGACCAGTATTCGATCTGAGAAATCTTTCAGAGCTGGTCTTGACCATGGTATGGAATCAATGATAAATAAAAATTATTTCAGATCATTTTAATTTAAATCTACTACTGATGTGTTTTTAATATAAACATCAAATTCTGTGAAAATTAATAGGCCCAATACAGCCCTACATTTGAAAACTATAGTTAGCTAATTTTATAATAAAGAAAGTCCTTCAAAATAGTATTAGTTTACAAAATAAAACTGATTTTAAAATAATATTTATAGTCTTAATTTATGAAAGAAAGAGTAATGTGAAAATTTAGTGCTTTAAAACCCCTGCATTTAGTCAATACAAAACAACTTCTATTTGGAAGAATTGCTTAGAAAATACTATTATTCAGCTAGAATTCTTAAATATTGGGTAATTTCTACCGGAACCACTTAAAAAGCGCGATTATTCAAAACCCGAAAATTAAAAAATAAAGCATTGTTCTTCCTTCACAGCACGAAGAAATACTTAACATTAAAACACGTGTTTCATTATAATTAAAAATTAATCCAACCTAACAAATCTTAACCTTTCGTGCGTCTACCATTTGAAGGTTTGGTATTTTTAAACAATATATCGTAGTTGGGTTTAAAACCTAAAAATGAAATCATTTGTGAGCTAGACCCTTTTTGCATGACAAGAAACCCACCTTCGGAGCGAATCATAGAGCTAGCTAGGTATCCTCTCATTCATGTTTGCCAACTTAATCCAGTGTGAAGATGAAGTGGCAAGACGGCCATCCATGGTGGGAGAGTTGTAAATATATGAGTCGTAGCTAACTCGCAAAAGAGACGTAAAAATAACTAATAAGAGAAAATAAAAGAGGGGAAAAAAAGGAAAAATAAGACAAAAGCGCTTCTTGTACTGTACATAAGGATGATAAAAATGTCGGGGGTATTATATAGCACAATAAGATACATTATTAATAGTTGTACAGCTTGTTATGTGTTTGTATGGGACATTATAATAATGGAAATCCCGATTGCTAAATAACACGTGATTTTTTCATCTACTATTCAGCCTAATCAGGGTGAATTTTCACTAAGGAAAATTTCTTCATCCTGCCACTATGACCAACGTATTAAAATAAACACATACGTTCAGGTGGGTAGCTACCATTCGGTGTGCCCAGTAGGGATTGAAAACAAGCCTCCCAATTCGAACGCCACGGTCTATTCCACCAATGCCCCAATTCTCACGTTCTGTGTGTGTATAGTACTTTGCTCACGAGCGTGTGTGTATTGTTCATTGAAGTGCTCATGAGCGAGTCTTTAATACGGAGTTAGTTATTTTTACAAGACAATTAGAACAAGGACTCATTTCTCCTTTCTACTTTAGCTACAACTACAGTAGTCTTCTCCGCGAGATGTTCAACAAACGTTTGTGCGCATGTGTGGATATAGAATAAGAAATATTCTTTTCTGTGTTTCACCAAATTGAAAAACTCTTCATATTTTGTTTAGTAAATAACGTTCACTCTAACCTGACCACTGACCAACCTATCTATCTTTAACATTGAATTTTTTAAGTTAGGCTAATCTAGTCATATCTATACTAATATTATAAAGAGGAAAGGATTTGATTTTTTGCTTTTTTGTTTGTAATGTATAAACTCAAAAACTACTGGACCGATTTTAAAAATTCTTTCACCAATATAAAGCTACATTATCAGCGAGTAACAGAGGCTATATTTTATTTTGAAAATTAAATTTATTCCTCATAAAAATGTCGATAGTATATTATATAGTCGTTGGAAAAAAAAGTTGTTGAAGGGAAAGTGGGGTTGGTGAAGGGGGCGGGGGGGGGAGTAGGGGTGAGGAAAGAGGAATGAGATGAAAATAGGAGGGAGGATAAAAAGAGGGAGGGGGCTATACAGTGATGGTAGGACTGTATTTAAAAAAAAAGTTTTGTTTTATATTGACAAGATGGATGATTTGAAGCTTTGTTTTACAGGATTCTTTACAAAAAAAAATTTACGGGGAAGGGGGCTAATTTGTAATATAATAATCAACGTCCATATGTGCCTGACAAGTATGTGAAAATACTTGGTCCAATTTAATTTAATGCGCATATTCACAACTCAGCACTCACTTCTATCCATAGACGCTCTCGGTTCTTCATCGAGATTCAACTTGTATTTGTTCACGTTCATTAAATCAATTTGACCATCGCACTTGACGAGTGACATTCAAACCTTTTCGTTCGCGTACGCCCAGATGTAATCTTTATACCCTCAAAGATGTTGGTGCTTAATGAAAGCTATATTATGAATTCTATAATCTACATCTAGGAGAGAGAGGCAGGGAGAGAAATAATCTCTTTCCCAGGTCGCATGTCCGAGTATCTTATGACTAGCACTAAAAATGACCTTAATTTTTAGCGTTTATCATTAAATATATATATATATATATGGGTATATTTAACGTACCCTATAAGATGCATTCGCATGTCCCAGGTTAAAAACCACTTAACTAGACGGGTAATGGCCTAATGTGTATGCTAAATGAATTTAGGCCAAATGACCTTAGGCCAAATGACTTTCAGGCCAACTGACTTTTAGTCCAAACTAATTTAGGCTAACTAACTTTCGTTCAAAATGTACAGGCCATTTGATTTAGGCCTTCTACCGTGTCTCCATCTAAACGATACAAATATATCTCTATGGGAGTGATACCTGTTCAGGCAATGAGGGTCTTCAATGTATTGCTATGGCACAAATAAACATAGTTGAAAATTATGAACATATTAAGCGAAAATATACATTTAATAGAATACCATAAAATTCAAATAGTAACTAAATGTTAAAATTATTTCTTATAATCCATTCATTATTACATTCATGCATTCAGCTAAGTGTTAAATTACTGGTCTGAGGCTTGTTTTTAGTTCATCCTAGAATTATAATGGGTTATGAACCACCAATAAGCTGTATTAGAGCTAACACAGAATTCAATTGAAAAATTGAAAATAATTTTGTTTAAGTATTTGAGTCTCGAACCCAAAATTTCCTCGAATCCTACCATCCTAATTTGAATTAAAATGGCTTGATGCGTGTGTGCATGTGTAAAAATTGAAGAAAACTTTATTGTGAATCGGTATATTCTCATTCTTGACGCTCTCATTGAGTGTGAGTGAATACGTTAGGATGAATTTGTGTCCTCGCCTTAGTTCGAACAAATTTGAAAACAAGCCAAATAAAAATAGTGATGACATTAACAGAAATTGACCACACAGAAGGAAGCAGGCCACAAATACACTAGAAATAATAATCATGAGCCAACAATTTACTGTAACATTGTTGAAGCAACGATTAAGGCACAGGTGTGAATAAAAAGTTAATTAAAATGCACACATCCCAAGTAGTGCTAGAAGGGCCTGAACTACATCATAATTGAGTGCTATGGGAAATATACTTACATCACATGTAGTGCTAGAAGAGCTTTTGCCTCATATTTCAGTTTTATGGGAACTAAACTTAACATTACATACAGTACTAGAAGGGTCCTAACTGCGTCATAATTTAGTGCTGTATGAACTATACTTAGATTAAATGTAGTCATAGAATAGCGTTAACCACAGTCAAATTCATATAGGAAGACACTTTTTTATATATATGTGATATTTACTCAAACAATTTTTCTATATTTATACAAGCAGATTTCAATGGGTTCCCGTTATTTGCCCTAAAGTGTACGCCTTTAAGCCAAATTATTTTTAGGCCAAATGACTTGAGGCCAAACGACTTTAGGCCAAATGACTTTGCGAAGTTAACTTTTAGGCCAAATGAAATTTTGTAAAATTAATTTTTAGACCATTTATTCAAAATGTGTTTATGTTGTCGCCGGAAACTTTCGCTATGGTTGATATCGATGTTACTAGATGGCGAGGTGTGTAATATTTAGTTAAATAGTATATTACCGTTTCAAAATAATTGTCTTTTTTTTATGTTGAACTTATCTCATTGCCAAAGTTTTGTATTAGTTTTTGTACCTTATTGTACCACAAATAAAAAGTTTTGTACCCTTACCCTTTTTGAGTAATTAGCATATAAATGTGGCCCCTCCATGTTAATAATTTTGTATTATTTTGAATTTTGAACTTTTTTCAGTGCCAAAATATATTTTATCTGTCTTTCTGCGTATATTTATTGATTGATTTTGTTAAATGAATTAACCAACCATTCATATTTTTACAATTATATTAACTTACTCGAGTTTGCCCACGGCTTCGATCACATTAAGTTTGGTAAATTAACTCATTCATAGCGAATCATATAAACCGGGTTTTCTTAAACTCTGTTCACTTGAACCTTACATTAACATTAAAAGTAAATGTTAAGCCTCTCTTTCTTAGAATAAAAATAACTTTTAACCTTAAAATACAGAAATGAGGCACTTATTATTTCATTTGTTTCTATAATTTCTTAAAAGAACGTTGTAGAAATTGTGTAAGAATAGTCAAATTTTGTAAAATATTCATAAAATATCACGTTTGTTTTAAAATTTTATGACGGAAATATTATTCGTGAAAAATATGTACTTGTCATTTGAAAGAATGAGTTTTTTTCCTATCACAAAGATGGCTCATGTCAGCTTTTGATTATATAACACATAAAAGAAGGCCCTTTTCAACTGCCAGTCAATTTCTGTAATTTAAATTATCAAACTTGTTGAGAAATTACTTTAATACAAATGTATGTAGATTCAAAGATCAAAATTAATTTTGTTGATTCATAAGTCAAACAGAATATTAATTATTTACAGTCAATCAGTATTTAACAAGTCGAAGTAAGTGAACAATTGGTTCACAGATAAAACGATGCTGCTCCTCAACTGAAATCCCCTCGCGCCTCGCAGTTTGAGAAACCCTAATCTAAGCTACAAAAAACACAATTTCAGACACGTATGAGGCAATAACTTTGTATGTTGATGAAGCCACATATTACCTATAAGAAGGAACAATTTTTTTTTTTAAATATTTACAGCCTTTGCATCAATCTTTGCTCGCTTACGCGGAGACATTGTTGAAATGAACACCAAAATAAATAGTTTACATTTTTTTATCTAATAAACAAAACTAAATCTAAATAGCTGAAAAAATACCCGCCTTTATGACACAACTGCAAGCACGATAACAATGGCTCTTTTACGTGAAAGCATTGTTGCAATGAACACCAAAATAAAATTAATAGTTTAAATTTACTATTTAAAAATGAATTAATTTGAAAGAATCCTTCTAGTATGCACCCTAGATTATCAAACAAATTGTTATGTTAGTAATTGTTTCTATTAGTTTTGGAAATTTGTCACCCCCCCCCCTCCATCAATCATTTCTCTAACTCCCATCCAAACACTCATAGTTTTAAGATTATTCGTTATCTATTAGTTTTATTTATTATTATTATTTTATTATTATTATTATTTATTATTATTATTATTATTATTATTATTATTAGCACCGCGTCTTACTACCCGTTCGGGTTATACGCTCTTACGCTAATGTGTAATGGTAGGGTGATTGTGAGATGAAATGAAGGACCTACAATAATAATATACTTAGCACCACGTCTTACTACCCGTTCGGGTTATACGCTTTAAGTACTAATTACGCTAATGGATTAGGAATTGGGAAGGTTGAATTAGAGGATGTGAACCCGCATTTGCGTGGAAGGAGAGTGGAAAACCATTTAGGAAAACCACCCCCAGTTCACCCGACCGAGATTCGAACCTCGATCTCCCGTCCTCGGCGGTCGAGCTCAATACGACAAGCGCGTTAGCCAACTACGCCACCGAGGCGGGTAAGGACCTACAGTTTAACGTGGAATCCGAACCATGGTGGAGGCCTGGCAATCTATTAGTTGTTCTACCTGCCAGACAAATTTCAATTTTCTACTACATCTAAAAGGCTTTTACAATGTAGGTCAGTTTAAGCACTAAATTCTCAAAAATTTGCCGAAGGAGACCAAAAGCCTCTTGGAGTATCCTAATTTCAAAAAATGTGATTGGTCTATTTTAAAAAGCTTTTACAAGAGTATAACTTTCAAAAATCCTCCAAACGAGGATCACTACAAATAGTTTCTAGGATTATCCAATTTCCTAATATTAACTGAGGGAGGGGGGCTAGAAAGTATCTAACCAACGTTTTTGTAACTCCCCCTCATATCTACCCCTCATACAAATAAATTTCCACTACTACTGTATAAACTATATATGTTCTTAATTTTTAGGGTTTGATAATTAGTCATAACATGATGTCATAAACTTACGATTATAATGTTTTGATTTCAATATAGCTATTTTAAAACTAACGGATTCTTCTTGAGAACATACAAATATTTTCATTGAAATGGTACATTGAATTAATAAAAAAAAAAGCCATGCTAGCCATTTAAAATTTTTGGAATATAAAACAGCAACGCTTAGCGGCACATCACACAACTAATGCAATCTCGTGACTTCTTAACAAGCGTACCATCTTTGCCGTGATCCATGGCCGTTACCATGGCAACAAGATTGTTTGAATAAACCCGTCTTTAGTAATTTCTAATCTCCAAAGAAGTCTTCAATATCGGGTGTCGGGTGATTTCGTGGCAGCGATGAGGACAGAGTACATCCAAGGACCGGGTCCAGGCGGGATGTCCCGAGTTCTAGTCCTGAGAGGGTCAGAGTGGGAATATCTCAAGAATAGGCCTCAGCAGGTGGGGGAAGCAGAGAGGGTGGCTGCACAGAGAGCCGGGGAGCAACGCGAGGAACTGAAGAACCTTTCCAAGGCCATGACGCAAGACTGGGAAGGAACAGTTGAGGTAAATACGTACAAATATAAATTGGCATTCCTCTGCTTTGTGTTTTGGGTTGAACTGTGTTTATTGGCCATCCCAGGTGCGGACGCAGGTCAGGTATCAACCGAGGTACTCGAATTTCACTAGTGGTAACAATAGAGCCAAAACTGTCCTAATATAGAGAGCGTGTGTAGAAGTCCTCTTTTATCTCCTTCACCCTCTTAGATAAGCTCATCTTCTATATCTCCTTAGTTAAGCTCGCCTCCTTTATCTCCTGAGCTAAGATTACCTTCTTCATCACCTTAATTGGGGTTCCCTCCTTTATCTAATTAGTTAAGGTTCCTCATGTAGGGGGCCTACCTCCTTAGTTAAGGAAGACTCCCTCCTTTATCTCCCTCGCTGAGGTTCTCTTATTTATCTCCTTATCTGAGGCTATCTACAGCCTTCTTTATCTCCTTAGATGAGGTTCCCTCTTCACCCTCTTAGATAAGCTCACCTTCTTTACCTCCTTAGCTGAGGTTCCTTCCTTTATCTTCTACGATGAGATTTTCTTCTTTATCTCCTTTGCTGTGTTCTATCCTTGTATCTTTAGCTGAGGTTTATCCTTTATCTCCTACCAAACTGAGGTTTACTCTTTAATATCTTTGGTGAAAATGGGTGAGTTCTTCTTTATCTTTATGGTTGAGATGTAAATTATCTTTTTTATATCTTCGGTACTGTTTCACTTCAGCACATCCGGTGGCGCAGTGTCGAGGCCAATAGAGCTCGTCGTGAGCACGATGCTGCAGAGCGAAATAAACGTCTCAACTCGCTGAGGAACAGGAGAGCAGAGGACAAGAAGAAGTTGATCGCCGAATGTAAGAAACTCATCTTCTACGACCGAGATCACGCCAAGAGTCTTAACAAGGCCTTACTCTTCAGCGAGGTGAGGTTATTACATTCTCTGGTGCGTCCTCAGGTATGAATGCTTAGGGACTATAGGTACAAGGACCATATTTATTTTAGAAAAAGACAGACAAAAAATATATCAATCACACCATGTGTCTGGTAGGGTAAAAAAAGGAATATAGTAAATAAAGAAAAATAACACAAAATTATTTATTAAAACTCCCTTTTATTTGTCAATTCAAGGTAAAATTGAGTAAAAACAAAGTCAGATAATACCTAAATGAACAACAGTTTCATCGTTAATTTCAAGGAACAAGTATTAATGGCAAGAAAAACTGATCGTATGAACACATATTAATTCTTTTTTTCTACTCTCATTATTTATGCCATTATTTAACAATGTCGTTTGAAAAAAATAATTATTTGCGTCCTCTCTTCAAGATAATGCGGGTGCACTTGCTCTAGACTACCTTATTCATCCCTGCATATTAAATTAAACCTATAATAACCATAGTAAGCCGTATTATTTTATGAAGTATTATTATTATTAGCACCGCGTCTTACTACCGTTCGGGTTATACGCACTTACGCTAATGTGTAATGGTTGGGTGATTGTGAGATGAAATGAAGGACCTACAGTTTAACGTGGAATCCGAACCACGGTGGAGGCCTGGTATTCCCCACTTTCACAAGTTGTGATTAATACACGTCTTGTCAGAGGTGAAGGAAGGGTTTGGTAATCAGATAAATCTGTGCCGGGACCGAGGTTTGAACCCCGGACCCCAGCTCAGAAGTCCGACACCTTACCCTAGACCACCAGGTCACCTTTATGAAGTAGAATTTGACAATGTGCACGTGTAATATATATATATATATATTATTTTTTCTGTTGCCAAGTTAATATGTTTATATTAGACTCTACGCGAGCGAGAGGCCCAGGTCCGGTTTGACAAATACCTCAAGGGTCTGGAAAAGAAGAGAGAGAATGAATACGCGGAGACAGTTAAGAAAGACGCGGAAGAATATGAGAAGGAGAGATGCGAAGACATTAGGAAACAGCAAGAAAAGAAGTTGAAACACAAGGAAGAGCTGTTGGAACAGTGAGTGTTTTCAAATACAAATTCTTTTAGGGCGGTTATAAAAAACAATGTACATTTCATTTAATCAAGTAATTTCAAACAAGCAAATTTATACTTTATTTTCAGGATTCGAGTCCCTCTGAATATTTGATTTTTTTCCTGAACGGTTTTCCATTCTTCCTTCATGCGGATATGTGAATATGGTTTATTTCAGGAGTAACCATTCACTTAAAGTAGTAACATACGACAGGTCTGTCCACAAAGAGTTTGTAAAGCTCGATTCCCCCGTTCGCCGAATTTGAGAGAGAGAAGACGCAGCAATTCACACGTTATTAGAAATATACTTTGACTCGTAATGCTTTGCAACACAAACTTAATACAGCTGGTTATTAATAGATATGAATTTATAGTGGATAATTACATATTTTAGATTATTTTAACGATGGATGTTTTCTAGTTATTATGCTGTGTGGTGAAATAGATCAACACAAAACAAGAACGACACACATACACCCTTTTTATTTAAAGAGCTATTTTGAATACTTTTCCAACAGCAGACACAGCTGTCTGCTCATATTTCACTTAGAAGCCGCATGTACGTATAAAGTCCTTTGTTTTAAGGGGTCTGCCTTAGTAAGCGAGAAATTGCCACGCACACGTCCAGTTCTAAGGGAATATCTAATTCTAAAATGTGGTTAAGTCAAAATGAAGTCAAAATTTTCCAACACGGATTTTTTTTCTTAGCGACCCTATAGTTATAGTTTTATTAATACATAAAAAAAATGTGAAAATGTGACAGTGCATTTTCAATGACTTTTTAAGCATAGTATTTGCGGAGCTTTGAGACTAGGTTTGATGCAAAAGGGCTTTATCTAGATATAGCCTTCTTCTAACCAATGAAGCCATTTTTTAATAGGCCCACAACAGAAAATTTTATTATACTTAATAACTAGCAGAAAGATTTCCTCTTTATTTTGAGATAAGTTTCGTAATTTTCTTTCATCTCTTTCTTATTGACATGATAAAGGTGGGGTCGTTGGTGAAAGACGAACGGGATATAAGCTTAGACAGAATATAGAAATAGTCCCAGAAGATGACACAGACTATTGTATTTTAAGTCGTTTGGCCTGAAAGCGATCGATACTTTCTAGCTGACCGAGGTGGCACGCTGTTTGAGTATGTTGGTATTGAAACTTTAATGGCTCTTTCACCACAAATTTCATGGAGAAGCGCAGATAAAACTGAAGTTGTCTCAACTAGTGCAGAATAACATACCTACGCAGTTCGCGCTGATTTCTTGTGATTAGTTTAGAGCTCGTCACGTGACTACATTTTGGTTCTGCTCTTTTTCGGCGAAAGTGTGAAACCACATTAACAAACTCTTTGACTCGAGAGACAAGGGTCCTTGCATGATTGATGCGTAACTCGCTCCCATTGTGAGTACATACACAGAGGATCCTTGCTCGGGTAGGTTGCGCGAGAAGGACGCCCTGGCGGAGGAGGAGGAGCATGAGAAGGAGCGCGAACGTCAGGACCTCGAACTGATGAAGGTGGAGCTGGACCGGGAAGAGGCGCTGAGGCTCCAGACGGAGCGGGACAAGCAGCGGGCGTTGAGGCGGGGAATGATTGAGAGTCTCCGGGAGGAGCGGGAGGTCAAGGAGAGGGCGAGGGAGGAGGAGGAGATCGAGGACAGTATGAGGAAGATCTACAGTGACGTCAAGAGGCGCGTCACGCAACAGATTAAGGAGAAGGAGCAGGAGGCGAGTAGTTTAACTTAATGCCTAGGAGGTTCTTGATGATCCTAAGTTGTAGCTTTAATCTAATCATCACATCAAAAACCTTTTAGAAAATTAAAAAAAAATAAACAGAGTAGCCAACATCAACAGGTGAGAAACAAACGGCTTTGTGTGTGAATACCTGAATATATATATATATATATTTTTTTTTTCAAGTGTCATTAGGTTCCTCTTACAACGATCCGTTTATAACTTGTTTTTGACTAGTGACCTGTCAATGTGTTTGGTCCAATCACCTTAGCCTCAACTAGATCCAATAAGTGTTGTTTTTTTTAAACCGAGATGGTTTTTTCAGCCTTGTGTAATGATGTGGCATTTCATATCACTTCCCTCCTAAGAGGGAGGGGCCGGTTGGTCAGCAAGTAGATGAGCGGTGACAGGTTGACAGCTGTAGTGGAAGGGCGGGCATAACGGCCAGGCTAAGGTTTTTAGAAGTTTTTAACTGACTTTCAAGCGATACAGAAACTTCAAAATCATAGAATATACACATCGACCATCATAGTACATGTAAGAATTTTTTGTTGTGGTTGGAAAAAGGGAAAGTACTTAAATAATCAATTTTCCATAAAGTACCTAAGTGGCCATTATGCCCACATGGGTAGGGCATAATGGCCACATAGCTGAAAAGTGGTAAAGAAATTGAGAAAACAGGTTTTAAATTAGAAAAAAAATATTTTAAGGAAATGTTTACTTATTTAAAGTAAAAAAATATAATTTTAGACATGTTGAATACAATTTTTTTTTTCAAAAACACCTATTATAAAAAAGTTTTTTATAAAGTAAAGTCATTTTTAGTGAGTTTAAATACCTATTGTCCTCTTCCCCGGCACCAGCACACAGTTCATGGACCCACAAACCACATCCTTGTCACTTGATACAACTCTCATTGGAAGTTGAAGCTGAAAATTGTTCACAGCAATCAACATTATGAATCGTAGTCATCATCGATGCCTTCAAACAGGTTTCTTTTACCAGAGTTGGCCCGGTTTTTCTGAGCTTTTTTCTTAGGATTTTTATTAATAGTCTTAGCATTCTTTTCTTCTTCAGCTATTTTCTGTTTCATAAATTTTTATTTTGCTTCCTTACCAGCTTTCTCGGCTAACAGATCATTTTTAAGGTCTTCTTGACACCAACGCTGCATAACCTTTCTTCCGCTCATTGCTTTTAAGTTTTGCTTCAGATACACGAGGCACAGGGGAAACATCCTCAGGGAGAATGTAAAATGATGACCCCGATTGTGGATCATAAGTTTTATCTAGGACGGAGGTATTATTGCTCGACTATTTAGCTTGCTATGAAGAAGCGGCAGTCCTGTCGCTGGATGGTAGCTCTACAGCATTTACTGCGGATGCCATGGCAGCTGGTGGAAGTGGTATTTCCGTTACTTCTGCTGCAGCAAAGTCTTCTTCTGAGAAAATGTGTTCATTAAGTGGTTCAATGTCACATTTGCTAAATCCATCCACTACATTGAGTGGAACAGCAGCCTTCATGTAGGTTTCCCCCAAAATACGACTCGCCTGAAATTGGGGCACTGTTTGCCCGGGGTTGTTCCTTAAAAACCGTTCGATTGCTTGAACATAAAAAGTGTTCAGGGGCCCCATTAAAGAAACGTCTAAGGACTGCAGTTTATGACTGCAGTGAGGTGGTATGCACACCACAGCTGCATGATTATCCCTGGCCAGCCTAATTAACTCAATGTTTTCAGTATGAGTGCTATGCCCATCAAATATCAACAATACTGGATCATCTTCTGTGGGTTTAGCATGCATTATAAAATGCATAAACCATTGTACAAAAATCTCTGTCTACATCCATCCAGTAGGGTGACAAGTAAATGCAGTTCCAGGAGGAGCTCCATCAGTCAATTCAGCCTTCATCCGAACCCGGGGAAAGATAATAAAAGGGATGGTGTAGATGCCCCCGGCTGACATACATATTACCAAAGAAGACAAAAACCTCTTTCGGCTGAGGTGAGAGACCCAACCTGTCATCTACCCCTTAAAGATATGACTTTTGAGCTTTTAGACTGGAGTGTAGTGAGCCCAGTTTCGTCAACATTGAAAATTCGATGGGCTGGGTAATTGTGTTGGCCTCTTTCCTCGATCAGGATGTCAAAAAATTTCTTAACGGCAAACTTGTTAAAACCATTAACTCTTGCTGAAGAAGTTGGCTCAGACGACCTTATCGTTAACTTTGTATGGCATTTCCGGAAACCAGCAATTCACCCTTTTCCAGCCATCATGATATCTTTATTAAAATTATGAGGAAGGTTGTCCTTCTCAGCAAGTTCAAATGCTGAACTTTGCAGATCCTTAATAGTCACACAGAAAAATTTCGTCTCCAACATTAGTAGATGGTTGTAGATTTCCTGTTCTTGTTCCCTAGTAATACGGAATTAAAACCTCCAAATTCCTTTTTGTTCCCTGTAGCACGCATTTCTTGGTTCAACACTCTCCTCTTCAAAGTATTACTAGGAACATTATATGTGGTTGCAGCGGTTAAGAAAGCCATGCAGTCCTTCACTGCCTCTATTGCTTTTAGCATGTTACCTGACTCCCACGATTGCCTTTCTCCCTTGCGCTTGTAATTGTAAACTATCACTCCTAAAACAAAACAAAATTAAAATATAGTTAAACCAATCATACAAAATTATGAAATTTAAAACTATTCTAATAGAATCAATTTTTTTTACGTTTAATACAATATTAGGTAATATTAAGTGCTACAAATAAACGTTTATCACACATAATTATATTTATAGCTTGTATTAATTATAATTATAATATAATTGTATTAAAAACAAATATAAATAGTGCAGACGGGCATAATGGCCACAGTGGCAGGTATATTAGCCACCTACTGGCCGTTGTGCCCATCCAAACGCCAACAAATAGCGATGAACCATTTCTTAATATTGAATTTTGTAGCCAAGCTACCACTCTTTTAAAACCACTATGTTTAAAAAAACTAGCGTGTTTTACTAAGTTTGTAATCATTACATGAAGTGAGGACTTACCGTAGATCAGAGGATATGAAATACACAAAAATGGCAATAACTTGTGATCACGCACTTCTTTCCTTCTTCTAGTGACTCAACACAACTAAGGAGACTGTGAGGGTAACATTCACGCGTTTATCGCAGGATAGCAGCACTATACAACATTATAAACCCGCCTGGCCGTTATGCCCATCCTTCCCCTATATCTAGGGGAAAGCAAGTACTCTTGTCTCAACCTCTCTGGTATCATTGTGCCTTGTCTTAAAATACTGTTTATTTTGTAGTTCTCTATTTATGATAAATGATGCAAATCAGACATAAAACAATCACTACTTTTACACTAGCAGCTATTCTGCTTGTTTCCTCATTGCAAAGCTCTACACCCAGTCTTGAATCAGAACTCTGGTCACAGATGCGAGAAGCTTTATTATTTTATGTTTGGTGAAACTCTTTTGTTGAAATGTATCATTAACAAGATCTATACCCGCTTCCGTGGCCACATGGTCTAAGGCGTCACTCTCGCAACAGACTAGATTGCAGATGACGGGGAGATCGTGGTTTGAGCCTTGTAGGGTGAACTGAGAGGGGTTTTTCCTAAATGGTACCCCTCTATCAACGTAAATGTGTGTATGCCTTGTACACTTTCTCCAAGCTAAACCATCCTAATCCCTAACCCATTAACGTAATTAATACACAGGCATATAACCCGGACGTTTAGTAAGACGCGTGAGGAGTTATTTATGTAAATATGGAAAAAGCATCAGTCTCATCTTGTTTGGTTTACCGGTTTAAGGGAGGTTGAGGTTAATATCCCAGCCAATGCACCCAGGTATTTTTTCCTAAATGATTTAACTCTCTTCTTCCAAACGAACGCAGGTACATCTTCTTTAAATTCTATGTTCCTTTTCCTCGGACAGGTATTAAGATGCGAAGAACGGTATTTAAATAAAATGAGATATGCAGGGTGCATTGCATGATTTCAGATCCAGGAGAACCTTGCAGCAAGAGCGCAGAAGATGGGAGAGGTGGTGGGGGCGATCAAAGACACCAGGGACGCCGAGGAAAATGAGGCCATCAGGAAAGCCATTGCCGAGAGGGAGCTCAAGTTAGTCACTATTTTTGTTTTCTTTTAACACCGCATCTTACTATCAGCCAAGGTTATAAGCGTACTAGTACTAGTGTTGGAGATGAGAAAGGTCGAATTTAGAGGAAGTGCATGCGCATTTGCATGGAGGTAAAGGGGAAAACAATTTCTAGAAAAACCACCCTCAGTACACTTGACTGGGATTCGAACCCCATTCTCTCTGTCATAGGCAGTCTATTCCGACGCCAGAGTGATGCCTTAGGCCATGAAGCCACAAAAGCAGGCGTTAAGTCACTATTCACCTAGCTGTCAAATGGGTAGAAATCTCGACTTACCACTGGCTGTTATAATAGTCTTTTTATAAGCGTTTATGACGCACATAGAATGTCCATCAAAGTGAGATTTTTATGAATTTTTTTACACATGTCTCGATATAAGGAGACAGAATGATAAAGGTGAAATTTAAAGAAGAAAATCAACATCCACTTGAAGAAAGCCTGGGAAAATCAGTGAAACTCACGTGGAAAACCACACTGAGTGCACCCACCTGGGAATTGAAACACATGTAGAGGGCAGCTTGAGCCCCTCTTGTTTTTATATAGGGGGGTTGGAACTATCATAAGCTCCCAATATTTCGTAAGTAAATTTAAAACCTATGTATAAAATATACATCTGTTATCATCAGTTTAGTAATTTTAAGCAATAAAGACATAAATTTATAATTAATGTAGCCTAGTAGAAAAATAAAATGCCCTAATTTACAATTTATTTTTCTCAAGTGAAAAAAATATGTCACATAAATATAGTAACTAACATTAGGACCTGGTGTGATTGCCTTAAATATAAACAAAACCAGAATTGTAAACCGTTTTGACACATATAAGAACAAATTGAAAAAAATCACACTTGAATTATAAGTTTAATTTTAACATGATGCGGTTTTTCAACCACAGCTTAAATTTTATTTCTGCTATAATTTTATAGCCTCTAATAACCTCAAAATAATGAAGATCAATAAAATTAATAAGCCTTCTTGTTGTGGTTTGAATAAAATATTTAATTATCTATAAGCATATGTTAAACATTGTAGTAATATTAAATTTGATTAAATTGTATACATGGTTTGTAAGAAAAATACTAAATATTTAATCAAGCCTAGTTTAAAGGTCCATTAAGCTGCCTTACACAATATGGGTCTTGACAGGGTTGATACGTTACCCTGAAAGGTAACATGCTTACCTTGCATGGTTAAACTAATGCACAACTTATACAATGGAAATATAACATGGGTGTAGCTGAGGGGGGGGGAGGGGGGGGTTATGGAGTTCCAACCCCTCACGTCTCCCAAAAATTTTCTTAAGTTTTTAATGCTGATCGCAAAAGAGTGTTTAAGTAAGCCAGTGTGTGAAAGTATTTATATTAATTTGATTCTGCAAGCCAATCGTCAACGATAGTAATTTGTCATTTAAAAGCATCCAATTTTAAAAACTGTGTCTTGGTTATACCACTTCAAATATCTTACAAAGAACTCTAATTTTGATACTAAAAAAGTCTAAATAGCTTTTATGGACATCAAAATTTCTTGAGTATGACTAATAGATAATTTCTAGGGAATCTAATTTAAGAAAAAATCTGATCTAGCAGCACTAAAAATAGTTTTTAGAGGCATCTAATTATCGAATATTTGCTGGAGAAAGACTTCTGCAAATAGCCTCTAGGATTTTCCAAATAAAAAAAATCAGGGGTCTATTTTAAATTCCTTTTAAAAGAGTATTAGTTTCAAAAACTCTCTACTTTTGAGGACCACTCCAAATACTTTCTAGGGCATCCAATTTTTAAACATTTAATGAGAAGGAGAAAGATTCTAAAAAAAATTAATCTTGTTATGCTCCTCTCTCTCCCTTACAAATATAAAATTCCACCATTACTTTTTAAAATACTTTTCTTATTTCTCAGAAATCTTAACATCATGTCATGCCGAAGGGAGAAAAAGTATTTTTACAGTTTTTATAGTATCACATTTTTTTGTATTTTGTATTTTGGAATTTTGTAAAAACATTTTCTCTTTAATTAAAAAGTTTTGACAAAATTCCACGACAACTTTTAAAGATATTCAAGATCTGTTGATATTAGCATGTGCAAAAAACTTAGCTCGATGTTGCTAGTGGAGAAATATTTGATTTATTTTGGCCAAAAAAATGTAATTCTATAAAAACTGTAAAATTACTCACGCTCTCTTCTGCTGCACCATAAGATTACAATATGGAACTTTCCCAAACATTAAATTCTTCCAATGCCTATGAGACAAAGTAAGACTCCATACTTTACATGGTAGACAAAGTGTACATGGATAACAGAGAAAACCTGTAAAAGGAACGTAATCAAGTGTGACATGAAAAGTCAAGTCTAAGTCAGATGATTTATAAAATTTAATTGAAGTTTTTTTTTTCAATAATTTGTGGAATACGAAGTAGAGAGCATTAACAAGTCCAAGCTATTAGTTTTATCCCCAATTAATTTGATTTATTAATGATCTTTGTGCCAAGAATTTAATAGAAGGCAATGAAAATTATGAAATTTTCTATGTTTAGCTTTTACTATAAAATACTGGGAAAGTACAGTACATATTCTTTGGTCTAGAAAACCTGGAGAAATAAAGGAATTTCAAAGTTTAGAATACAGTATATCAGCGCTGTTTGGATCTGCATAAAAAAAAAAAAATTGCATTAGCAGAAATCAGATGGGTTTAAAATTGTTACCCTCGATAATATATTTTAAAGTGAAAAGACACAAGAGTGTAGTGCCAATGTTTCTTCATTAGGCTCAAGTTACATTATAGTATGTAGGGTATCTGTTGAAAGGCTTAGAATAAATTCAACATGTTACTACAACAAAAACCTTGTAATGGGTTGTTTTGTGTTCCACCGATAAGTTAACTAACTTGCAATGTGAATTATCAGGAATTGTGTTTTTGCTTAAAACTTACAAACGAACATTCTATCTGTATTTGAGAGATTTTTCCTCCTTTAATATAATAGGAAGATATTTTAATATGTAAATGTTTTTCTCCCGAGAGTTTTACACCCTCCACTTACAGTATCCATATCGTAAGTTGTAGATAACCGGTAATCCTGGCATTCAATAAGATCTGTGGCACCTACAAAAATGTAAGAAATATTTCTTTGGTTTTGTACACTAAACTTTAACTGCGATTTTAAAGAAACTCAAAATATCTTCTAGGGAGATCAAAATTTAAAATAATTACCACGAAATAACCCTTCAAAAAAGTTTGTAGAGTCATCTTATTTTCAAAAATTTGTCAAGGGAATACCAGTTTAGATAGCATCTACACTCTACAGGCAATACATTTTCAAAAAATGTCCATGTGAAGAACACTTTAAATAGCTTTTAGAAAACCCCAAATTAAAAAAAAATCCAGATTGACAAAGAAGAATATATTGAAAAAAGTACTAAACAATAAACCTCCTTCAAATAACTTCAAAAGTCATCAAGGGCTTAAAATTTTACCTGGTCAGGACCTACGGACCCCCTCTCAGTTGATCCCCCCACTTTGAAATAGCTTGCAGAGTCTTGGCAGCTAGAGAAGTTTGGTTCTTTCCCCAATGATTACCAAAATAATATATTAATTGTATTGTTAGTATTCAAATTTCTAGATTTGAACATGGTCTGGATTGCTAACAACTAGTTTTGAGTTTGGAATCCATTTAATTAAAGATGAAAGATTTTGTCTGCAAGTTGTATGTAAGCAGGCTTGGTATGAGTGATTACAAGTTTCCTTTAATTGGTAATCTCAGGCGGTAATAGCCCTACTTGTGTGTTTTAACCATGCAAAACCAAAATTTTAAAAAGTTTCCAAGACGTGGGTTGGGTGGTTAAGATAACCTGCAAGTTTTGTGTGGCTATAGCCCTATGTTTGGAAAGTTACCACTAAATATCCTAAGTTAAGATCAAATACATTTGTCTTTATGTGTTTGTTCTTCCAGGGAGTCGGAGCGTCTGACTCGTGAGGCCGAATACCGCCGCAGTCTGGTGGAGGAGAAGAAGCAAATCCAGAGGGAATATGTAGCCAGCGAGACCTTAAGGAAGGCGCAGGAGCGCCACCTTCTCAAGTGGGACATGATGCAGAGGTTCAAACAGGAGGAGGTGGACAGGAAGTTCGAGCTCACCAAGCGTAAGGAAAGGAGAGGAGTGCTCTTGGACAACAGGAACACGTACAAGAAACAGATGGTGAGAGTCAGACATTATTCTGAGAGCCTTATTGTGTTTGTCATATTTAGATGGGCCTAATTACATAAACGTCAATTAATTTTTGAATAAATCTAAACCCCGTTAGACCAAAACCTTGTACTCCGAAGTTCTGGATAATCAAACACAATTTTAGGAAAATGGTGGGAAAACCCCAAAGTAATCAAATAAAATGTATTTTATTGTTAACAGATTTAAAGGTAAAATAGAATAAGAAATATCGATAATAGATAGTAAATAGATATTGTAGCAACACAATATGTTTTTTGACACTAAAAATAACCATAATTTAAAATTTATGAAAATACTCTGGTTCCCACACACCCTTCCATATTTGGATTAACGAGGTTCTACTGTACTTACAATAGCTGTAGTAAAAAAAAATGAATAACATCATATATAATTTTTTGATTGGGAGACTAACATCGTGTATAAAACAAATTTCTCAATAAGGGATTGGTGACAGTGATTATCAATTTCTATGTTTATTTCTCATTAAATATTATATCACATTTAAGAAGAACAAAGAGGGCACTTTTCTATTATTTTTTTTAGGTTTATACTATGTTCTTTTACCGTTTAACTAAAGTAAAGTAAATGTCATGTTTTTCTAACTACACATGTTCATTTAATTAATAGCTTACTATTAATTAATTCAATTTTGATTTAAAACTTATATTTAGATTTCTATTACAAAAATATATCATATAATATTGGAGGAAAGTCCTATTTCTAACCATATTACATTTTATTCTGAATTAAAATTTGATAATATTGATACATATCGATAATTCATGAAGCCTTAAAACCTTGTCTTTGTCTTGAATATTTTAAATAATTAAGAATTACCAAAAGATAAAAAAAAGGCTTAAGTATTTTGAATATGCGAACCCATCTAGCCCTTTACACCTATCTATACCTTGATTTTGTTTGGAAGGACAGTTTAAAAAATTCGAACATATTTACATATTTGTGGCGGGAGCAGGCAAAGTGATAGACAACAAAGTGGTGACACGAAAGAAACGACACGGACAACAAGTGATCGACACGAGCTGGACCATGTGATAGACAACCAACCGGTAGACAAAATGAAAACAATTATTTGGAAGGCTGGTGGGTCAAGTGGCCACACGACTTGGACCAACTGCTAGACAAGCTCAAGTATAGGAGTACAAAGGTGATAGACAACCAAGCGATCGACACGAGAGAACAAATCTGTAAAATGACCAATGCTAGACACCAGAAACGACATGGACCAAGTGATCGACACGAGCTGGACATGTGATAGACAAGCTCCCATATAAGAGGACAAAGTGATAGACAGCCAAGTGGTCGACACGAGAGGACCAACTGCTCGACAAACATCGAGATGAATCCAGTTAAGAGTGGCTCAAGTGACAGACTAGTTATTTCAAAACTAACAAAGTGATAAACATGGGCTTAGAAAGTTGGGTATAAGGATGGTCTGGATCCTCCTAGAAATTGCTGTCCTCCCAACACCCTAGATTTAACTAGCCCAAAAAGGGTGAGGTCCCCTTATATGTATATAAACTTAAACCATTGTATTTTTAATTTTAATAATTTACTTACACATTGCACTCTTTAAAATATATTTTCTAACACTAGTTTAGTTATCATTTCGAATAAATAATAGGTTTTGATACATACAATATGGTATCTGAAAATAATGAATGTTTTCTGAATGAAACGATTATCGGATCTGAGGAAAGTAGACAAACGTTTTGTTATAAATGGTAAAATCATACTTTAAGAACTAACAAGATGAAATAAAAAATTATATAAAAGAGCAACTGCCAGAAACTAATGTTGGTAACTTATGATCAGGGTTCGATTCCGGTCAGTTACAGTGAGGGTGATTTTTCTTAAAAGGTTTTCCACTCTGCCACCACGCAAATTCAGGTGCACTATAAATAAATTTAATCTTCCTCATTCTCAACACATTAACGTAATTAGTAAATAAGCGTATAACCCGAACAGGTGGTAAAGACACAGTGATACAAAAAAAATCTAATTGCACTAATGGATTAAAGAAGAAATGTTTTATTATAAGATGTGTACTCTCATTTGCATTTAGGGAGAATGTAAACCATTAATGAAATATCACCCTCTGTACACCCGGCTGGATTTGAAGCCTGATATCCCCGTCATTGACAGTCCAGTCTATTTTGAGAATGACCCTTAGACCATCAACCATCGAAGCTAAGAACATTTTGTTGATGTTGCGTTAGCACAAGGTTACTAAGGGGTTAGAATAAGGAGCTAGCTAAGATGAAATAATCCCGCATTAGTGTAAAAGTTAGATGTAAAAATCACAAGGGTGGTAACTATCAGCCCAATCCACTCAGTCGGAATGATTACTCTTATTCAAGCTACTCTAAATACTTATTAGACCGTGTGACAAACAGCGTTATTTAGGAGGTCAAACAATACCTATAACTAGCATAGTGTTATTTAGGAGGTCAAACAATACTTACCCTAGCAAACAGTGTTATTTAGGAGGTCAAACAATACTTACACCTAGCATACAGTGTTATTTAGGAGGTCAAACAATAATTACACCTAGCAAACATGTTATTTAGGAGGTCAAACAATACTTACACCTAGCAAAGTGTTATTTAGGAGTTCAAACAATACTTACACCTAGCATACAGTGTTATTTAGAGGTCAACAATACTTACACCTAGCATACAGTGTTATTTAGGAGGTCAAACAATACTTACACCTAGCAAACAGTGTTATTTAGGAGTTCAGACAATACTTATACCTAGCAAACAGTGTTATTTATGTCAACAATACTTACACCTATCAAACAGTGTTATTTAGGAGGTCAAACAATATAAACCTTTTAAGTAAATTCCTAGCAAACAGTGTTATTTAGGAGTGTCTTCAAATTATTCCAATACTTACCATCACTAGGCAAACAACTAACTGATGTTATTTAGGAGGTCAAACAATACTTACACCTATCATACAGTGTTATTTAGGAGGTCAAACAATACTTACACCTAGCAAACAGTGTTATTTAGGAGGTCAAACAATACTTACACCTAGCATACAGTGTTATTTAGGCAAACCATACCTATACTCCATTCACGGTAGGAATTACTCTTTGAAAGGTCTTTTTTACTACCAATATCCTACTATATAATAGATTTCTGATAGGGAAAAAGGGCTTTCAGAAAACAATTCCTACGGTGAACGGACTCTACATATACATTTTAAGCAAAATCTGTAGATCCGTTCGAAAACTTAGGAATTAAAAACAATCACTCATTGAGAGACTATCCTTAATTTGAGAGGTAGGTCAAAATAAAAATAAAAATCTTGAAGAATATCCTTATAAATATAAATATCAAGTTTGGAAAAAATCCATAAACCGTTTTGAATCTGTGGCCAGGGAGACAAAACAGACGACAGACATGGGAACAGACATAATTGTAAAATCTTGGCACAAAAAGCTCAAGAAATCACAGTACGGGGCAATAAAACTTATAGCTTACACTTGGTAACGCGCTCTACTTTGTATTTCACAAATTATTTCAAAAATAATCCAAAATTTCAGTGACTTTATATTATTTATCTGTTTCTTTGACTTTTCCATGTAACACCCAATTACTTTACACTATTTTTCATGAGCGTAGGAAGAGTTTGGTTATGATTCTTTGGCGTGGTGAGGGGGGTCCAAATTGTATGCTTCTGGCATGATATTAGGACTACTGAGAGTAAGAAAATTATTTTAAAAAGTGGCGGCGGAACCTTATTTGTGTGAAGGGTATCAAAAAGGGTTTTTTGGGAACTTTTCTATCTCCCCTCTTTCCCCCAGTTAATATTTCAAAAGTAGATGCTTAGAAGCTAGTACTCCTCAAGTGGAGAGTTTTTTTTTAGAACCATACGTTTTTTTCCCAAGATATTTAGTGTAGACTTCTCCGAGTTTTTTTTAAAAATATTTGGATAATCCAAAAGGCTATTTGGGGTAGTGCTCCTTCTGCAAATTTTTGAAAATGGATGCTTCTAAAATCTATTCTAATAGTGCTCAACCATCATTTTTTATAAATTAGATTACCTAGAATCTATTTAAACCTCCCCCAGAATTCTTTTGAAACTTGGATGCCCGTAAAGTAATTTTAGGGGGATCTTTGCCAGATATTTTTTATGGAATTTTTTTTAATATCAGATGCAGCTATAAGCTATTTGAAGTATTTGAAGAATTTTTGAAAATTCTATGATTTTAGATGATATACTACCTATCAAGTTTGGAAAACAGAATAAAATCAAGATAATTAGTTTCTCAAACTGACTTATTTAAAGACTCTTTAGCTATCAACATTAAAAACTTTAGTGGGAAGTGGGATTTTGGAACATTCTATAACACTCCCCCCCTTTCCCTCCTTACACACATCCCTCTCGCTACGTTCTTGCTATGTTCCTATCTTATTAGCCTGCTTCTCTTTAGGATAAACAAAAGTTCGTATCAACCCTGTCAAGGTTCATATTGTGTAAGGCATATTAAAAAAACCTTTAAACTAGGGTTGATTAAAAAATACTGAGTATACATACATCTACCTAGCCCAACTTTTAGGCCGGGAACACACGAGCGTTGTATCAACGGACGTTATAACGGACGTTAATTTTGACTGACGTTATTACCTTGGTCACACAGAACGTTAGTATACGCCGAAAAACCAATAGATAAGAGAAATGAGAAATGGACGATGTTGAAGCCGCGGTTATCATTCATGCTGCAATCAGAATGCGTAAAAAAAAAGGAAGCAAATAAAATGGTGGGTGCATCCAATAAACAGTGAAAGACTATTACAAGGTGCATTTTACACACTATATGGGCGTCTTAGGGATGATGAAGAAAAGTTTTTCAATTATTTTCGTATGTCCCAATCATCCTTTGATGAATTGTTTGGCAAAATAAAACAAAGGATTACGCATCAGAATACTAATAATCAAAATTTCGCTCCACTAGGTTCTGTCCCATTGAGGGTGTGGAAACATACACATTAGGAAATTATATAAATATATAATCAATCTATACACATACTGTGTAGAACTTCTCTATTATTAGAAGGAAAATAAGGAAACATTTAATTTAGTTTATACTTATTTTTCTGACTAATTTATTAATACAAAATAAGCTAAAAATTCCAATGTTAGTGTTTATTATTATGATCTTTTAAATAGTATTTGATTAATATTCAATCTCTGATATCAAATGTTCTATATTCATTATAATAATCTACTTCAAAAATATTGCCCCTCAAAATGGTCTCAACGGACGTCAAATTGACGGTCGTGTGTCTGGATCAGTACTGTCACATAATATGCTACAACGTCCTGTGCCACTGTTCAAAGTACGTTGTAGCATGTCTCGTCCGTCAAGAGCGTTGTGCGGACGTTAAATTGTACGGACGTTGTTCGTGTGACTGGCTGCATTTAATTCAATATCATACAATAACGGACGTTTCAATGGACGCCACAACGTCCGTTAATACAACGCTCGTGTGTTCCCGGCCTTATAGTGTGTGCGTGTATATATATATATATATATATATACACAGTACACACACACACACACACACACACACACACATTAATATGCCTGCTTAGTCAACCAGAAGAAAATTATTTTTAAACAGATATCCTGCAATAACAATGCAATGTATTTGTTAAAAATCGACCAACACTTCTTTGTCAAATGTTCTTCACAACGCCTAAATAGACTGCATTTTACAGTAACGCTTCTAATAATAGCGTACATGCAATAAAATTTAACCCATAAAATACATCCCTAATTAGTGAGTTATGACTTGTGATAATAACAGAAGTACCAATATAATATTTTTAAGTATGATTCCAACATAGAATTGTACAAGGTAAATAATAATATGAAAATATAATAAATACATTAACTGCTGGGTTCAAATCAATGTTATAGTTTATTCCTTGTGACGTTTGTTTGGGGTTATAATTTCCTGACACTGACACGTGCACACACTCAGATAAAAATTGACTTGCTGTTAGGTTTCAAAGAGATGCCGCTCTTATCAGTCCGTGCAGGTGCTGTGCTCTTGACCTTGTTATATTTAGGGGCAAGATGATACTACAGAGTACAGCAAGACTTTCTGCCTTTATAGAGAGAGACCTTTGACCTAGTACACCAAAGCTCTACAGCAGGCATGTCAAACTTGCGGCTCGCAGGCCCACGGACCTTTTTAAGAACCATATACAAATGTGGCCAGATACATTTTATTATATACATTGTAGAAATACAACATTTTATATTATGACATTTAGCTATTAGGCATTATTTGGAGAAATATTGCACTTGAGGACCTAATTTTTACTTTTTACTCACCAGAGATTGATTAACAAAAATTGTAAAATTTACACGCCCGTGTCCCATGTTTGACACCGTATAATTGTGTGTAGAGTTATTTTATCTTATGATAAGGAACAAACACCCGAAAGGTCACGGCTTATGGAACACACATTTGTCAACATTGAAAAGTGACTCAAAACACAAGAGTTTGGAATAATCACATTGCTGGGGGGGGGGGGGGGGGAGAAAAAGAATCAAGTCTTAAATTAATTTGGTAATAATTAGTAAGGACTTTGAATTAATTTTTTCTTAATATGGTAATAATAAAGAATTTTCTGAAATGTGGCACCCTAAGCATTATCAATATTAAATGTGGCCTTTTTGATCAAATGAGTATGACACGTCTGTTCTACAACTAGCTATCATCCGGTGCGGTAAGCGAGAAATTGGCCATGCAGACGTTTAGCTCTAACGCAATATTTACAATATTTAGTTATTACTTACCTATTCTATGGCATTAGGAAATTTAAAGTTCATTGCCGCACTTACAAAAGTACGCCACCTATCCCTATATTTAGTTAGTTGTATCCAGTCCACCTCATTACACCTCATTACACCCTATTTCTTTCAGGATGCATTCTAATGCTATCCTCAACTATGTGTTATTTCAAAATATGGTTCACGCCATAATAAAGTCAAAAGATTCAGACATGGCTCTTTTTTCTTAACAATCCTATATCTCAAGTTTCGTTAATAGAAAAAATGTGTAACATTACTCTATTTTCAACGACATTTTAATAACATTCACGGAGCTATGAGACCATGCTTGATGGAAAAGGGTTTTAGATTTAGTCTTCCTCTAACAAATACAGTAATTATTTGATAGGCTCACAACATAACATTATAAGATATTTGAGAACTAACAGCGAGATTTCCTTTTTGCCTCGAAATAAGAAGTTTCATAGTTTTTTTTCACTCTTTCTAATTTAAATGATTTAGGGTGGCTATAAGTGAAGGCTGAAAGAGAGTATAAGCTTATACATAATAGAGAAGTAGTTCCAGAAAACATTGAATTGTGAATATTATTTTAAAAGTAGGCCTATTTATCATATCTATCATAAGTGAAATATAAAGATCACATTACTTGATGTGTGAATTCCTTAAAATGGTTTTAGTAACTTTTAACTGTTAAATACTGTTATTACTACCAGAATTTATGGCTAGAATGTACCTTAAACTTTTTTTAGTTTTGAGTTCATCAGCATGACTGTATTATATCTCTTTTCTGGCCCCAAACCTAGCAATATAAAATCACTACCTATACTTTGATATTTTCTTAGGTAAGTACACTATTCAAATGTATTTAATGAATAATACATTTATATTAAATTAGAGAATATTATCATTTATAGCTTAGATACAAGTCAGGCAGAATCATTTATTGCTACAACCAGAGCCTGGATAAGCTATAATGTGTAAAACATAATTTAGATAGTTTAGGTTAATGTTTAGACGATTACTTAACTATGCAATTATTACAGTAATTCTGCACGTATTGACACATATATATTTGAATGTTTTAACAATAACTTGACACAGTGGTGCAAACATATATTAACATCGGCGAGGGTTGAGGGGTTGGGAGCAAACCCTACACAGCCCGAACTAAATATCAGTTTGTAGGGGGACATAAGGAAAATGTTAAATGCCCCTAGAAGCGAAGAATTATTTTTACATGGTAGCTTATGGAAACTATTTACAAACATAAGTTCCAAAGTTAATCTTTCTTAATTTTAATATTGGTCCAGTGCGTGCTAGAGAAATTTCTCCAACTGGTATTATATCTGACTGTTAGATTCATGACAACCTAGTCTTAAAATATATTTTAGCTTTGTGAGGTGCAGCGAGAGTAAATCCGGTGCATGTGATGCGGACCATTGGACTCTTACCTTTTTTTAGGGTGTAACTTTTGCAATAGACTGGATTGTCGATGACGATGAGATCGGGGTTCAAGTCTTGGCCAGGTGTACTGATAATTTTTTTCCTAAATGGTTTCCCATTTTCCCTCCATGCATATGTGGGTTCACTTTGTCTAAATAAATTATCATCATTAATCGATAAGCGTAATTAGTTCATATGCTTATAATCCGAGTGGGTAGAAAAACACGATGGAAAAACAACTAAATAAATAATGCACATAGTTAAAATAAATAAACCTACTCCATTGTTAGTACAAAAAAAACCCTGTAGATACACTGAATTAATATCAAAATGTACCCATATTTTCATATCATCACTATCGCAATGGTGTAGTGAACTTGTTAAGGTGTCAGTATACCTAACTGGGATTTGAACCCAGTCTCTTTGCTACCGGCAATTCAATGTAATACGCGAGCGAAGCTTTATGATCATACGACCACCGACGCGGGTAGCACTGCAGTGAATTAGGGAAGAAAGCCATGATCATGGTTACATGCTTGCATTTTATAAGTTTATTTTTAAGGTATATGGTATTAGTGGGAGCTAATTACTTAATCATTATATATTATGGTAACTATATTTATAAGCGTAACCTAGGCGATATGATATAATCCTTAAGAAAATATATCATTTAATTGAATGATATAATTTAACAAGTCAAGGAACCTTATCAAGAAAAAGATTTGAACATTCTGTTAAATTAACTTTTTACCCTTCATATAGAGGAATTTTGGTGAAATTTCTTAAATATAGATAAAAACTTGCCCCTATTCCCTAAATCCTTGGTTGCATATTTAGAGAAATCGTGAATGCCCTTAACGGCCAGTGAGTTAAGTAGCCTCTTCTTTGGTGGCCGCAAGGTCTAACGCGCTACTCGCAAAATTGACTTGACTGCTGATAAATGAAGATCGGGGCTCGATCCCAGTCGGGTGGACTGAAGGTTAATTTTCCTAAATAGTTTTCCACTCTCACTCCACAAAAAAACGGGTGCAGTTCCTCTAAATTCAACCTTATTCATCCCTAAACACACTAGCGTAGTTAATATATAAAATTAACCTTCAGTCCACCCGACTGGGATCGAGCCCCGATCTTCATTTATCAGCAGTCAAGTCAATTTTGCGAGTAGCGCGTTAGACCTTGCGGCCACCAAAGAAGAGGCTACTTAACTCACTGGCCGTTATATATATATATATATATATATATATATATATATTAACTACGCTAGTGTGTTTAGGGATGAATAAGGTTGAATTTAGAGGAACTGCACCCGTTTTTTTGTGGAGTGAGAGTGGAAAACTATTTAGGAAAATTAACCTTCAGTCCACCCGACTGGGATCGAGCCCCGATCTTCATTTATCAGCAGTCAAGTCAATTTTGCGAGTAGCGCGTTAGACCTTGCGGCCACCATATATATATATATATATATATAAAATTCGAACTGTTAGTAACTCTAGTATAACGCGGTGCTAAAAAAATTAGAATTTGTAGCACTAAATATACAGGCTAGATTTTAAAATTATCTGTTTAAAAAACAATAATCCTTTATACTGTCGCTTATTGCCGGTTACTAATTTTACATAATATTTTAAAACTGTTGTCAAATTTCAAGTTTTAATAAAGGTCGCTAAGAAAATTTAACTTAATGATTTTCAACTCTTTCTTCATGAAAAAGCGAGTATATTTTCTCTAAATTATACCCTCTTCACCTCTAATCTATTAATATAAAAATAAAATAGTTCATATGTGTAGACCGGCGCTCACTATCCTTTAATGTTGCATCCAGCGTTGCGGAATTAATTGAGACTGTTCAATTCGTGATATTCTTTTATAAGGTTATCATTATTTCACGTTATTTTCACCTACATTCTTACTTTAGCAAACCCCACAAAAATATGTCAAGTAGTGTGAGGTTAATCTGACGGGTTGGGGGAAAAAAATTATGTGAGTGTAAACAAGGACAAGCGTGTATTGAATTAACTATTCTCTCACTTAGCCCACTCATAACTGGATGATATCAAAGTTTGTCGAGCAGTTGGTCCCATCGTGTCGATCGCTTGGTTGTCTATCACTTTGTACTCCTATACTTGAGCTTGTCTAGCAGTTGTCCAAGTCGTGTCGGCCACTTGACTCACCCAGCCTTCCAATAATTGTTTTCATTTTGTCAACCGGTTGGTTGTCTATCACATGGTCCAGCTCGTGTCGATCACTTGGTCCATGTCGTTTCTGGGTGTCTAGCAGTTGGTCATTTTACAGATTTGTTCTCTCGTGTCGATCGCTTGGTTGTCTATCACTTTGTACTCCTATACTTGAGCTTGTCTAGCAGTTGGTCCAAGTTGTGTCGGCCACTTGACCCACCCAGCCTTCCAATATTTTTTTTATAGCTTGTCGAGCAGTTTGTTGTCTAGCAGTTTGTATGGTGCCATTTGTGGCCAACATTGATAACATTTAACTATATTATTTTATAGCTATTGATAATATCCATCAAAAGTGACAGCTGTAGATAACATGACTTGATATATGAATGTATTAAAATTGTTTTAGTAACGTTAATAGCTAACAGATACTGTTCTTACTACCAAAATCTTACTATAGTTTGATTGTTTGCTGCTGTAGGTGGAGGTGTTGGAAATGAAGAAACAAGAACGGGAAATGGACAAACTCGCAGTACAAAGAGCTGCAGAGGCATGGTCTGCTGATGACAAGGCATTTCTCCAATATGCTGATGAGGTGATACAAGACTCCCGAAGGATAGGGCGGCCCATCGAGCCACTTCAACGTATTGTAAAGGAGTACAAGAAGAGGAACAACCTGGAGCCCAAAGTGAAACTGCCACCACTGCTACGTCTCAAGTCCCGATTGCCCATGCTTGTCACCCGAAGTGTGCTGATAGATGTTCAGAGACAAGAGCCACTAAACAAATCGAGTCCTAGGGTTTTCACTTTATTGGTGAGAATTATAAAAATGGGACCTTTTTTCTATTTATGTTTATATTAATTTGAAGGAACTTAATTTATATTAAAGGTAGTTATGCATTTGATTTTAGCTGGGCCATATCTTGAAATATTGTGTAGAATACATCTTGTTACTCTCTTATGAGTCTAAAGCTTGCCATATTTTCTTAGGGTTGCCATTCTTTTGCTAACACAACATTTTATTCCAACTTCAATACTCGTTAAATAGAAGTTTAGAGCAGGGTATTCAACCTTTTTTGTTCACGTACCTCAGATATAATTTATTTTCAACTCTGTACCCTAAAAGTTGTTGGTACATAATGAAATACATACCAGTATCTTATAATCTACATCCAAAATCATCATAATCATGAACATTTTCCAGCCATTGGCTGGGTTTGTTTGGAATATAAGCCTCTCCAATGTATCCTTTCTCCCAAAAACCTTAACTTCTAAAAAATGACCCAATCTTCTCTTCGCGCTCCTCCACATTTCTTTGCATTTCCTTCAGCTACCCATCTCTTGGTCTTCCTTTGGCCTCCTGCCCCCCCCCCCCCCCCCCCCACACTTCAATATACAGCATTTTATTTGGTATAATCTAATCCTCCATTCTAATCACATGTCAATACTGGTACATAGTACATCCTGTAGATCCATCCTTTAGACTTCCTTGGCACATCACTGATCCAAATTATACTTGTCAGCCTTCTGAAAAAAGCTTCTGCTTGCCTCCATCTATTACTGATTTATCTTCTGTTTTTACCACTTTCCTCTACTACACTCAGGTATTTAAAGCTTTCCACTATCTTTAATTGCTTGTTTCTTACTGCCACACCAGCCATGCACATGTCTCTTCCTTGTTGTAGTCAGCATCTCACTCTTCCTTACATTAAACCTCATTCCATACTGCTCCACCATTCCGTCTCACACATCCAAATGCTCCTGAATTTCCTTCTCCTCACTGGTCAACACCATCAATTCATCCACAAGCACCATAGTTTTCATATTTCCTTTCCCCAAAGTTTCTATCCCTTATTAATTATTTGGCCCATCACCACAATGAACAGTAGTGGTGAGTGTGTACTTCCTTGCTTCAGGCCACTTATCAACTTAAACCACTCTCCCCTCTCTGCTCTCACTTTCACACAGCTTTCACTGACTTTGTACATATTCCTCACTCATATCATACTTTATTCCTATCTTTTCAGTGCTTCCCATATTCTACATCTACGCACACTATCTTAGGATTTTTCAACATCCAATATGGCCATCAACAGGTCCTTCCCATACTCATAGTCTCTCTCTTGCAGTTGCTTCACTGCAAATATGACATCTACAGTGGACCTTCCAGGTTTTAAGTCATATTGTTCCTGCCTCAGTCCTCCTTCCATTCTTCCTCTAAATATTTTTTCTCCAAAAGCTTTCCATATAACTTAGACTCATTAGGATGACGCCCATGTAATTTCCACACTTCTTCCTGTCTGTTTTCTAAGATAGGTACTACTATTAAATCCTTTTTCCAGTCCTCTGGGATCCTCACCTACTATTCTCAACATTTCAAGACTCTCTTCATCCCCTCAAAGTGACTTTTCCCCCCTTCATGCTCTTCAGTGCCTCTTCCATCTCTCTCCAGTTTAGGTCCCTAACATATTCCTGAATAATCTTTGCCTCATCTTCTCCTTCCTTCTCTGTGTTTGTGTTAGCATTCAGCAAGTCTTGAAAATACGCTCTCCATATTTCCTTGAGTTCCTCCTTTTCCACCACAACATTCCCATTTTTGTCTATCATTCCAACCTGCTCCTCCATACTTCTTCTTTTACTCCTGACCATTCCATGTAGGACTTTCTTACTACCCATAGTGTCCTCCTCTCCTAACCTCTTTGCTGCCTTCTTTTTGGCCATATATTCCTCCCTAGCCTTCACTGTCATCCTTTGGAACTACTCTCTAAAGCCTTTGCTTGCTCTTCTCGGTTACCGCTTCTTCTGTATGAGTTCCACCATGGAGTTTTCCTTCCACTTCTTCTGTTCTAGAGTTACACCATGGCATTTTCCTATTTCTCTATCCACTGGTTCTCCTGCACATTTTTTAAGCTGCTTTAAACAATGCTGCCCAGAATCTTCCTCATTCTTTCTCTCCTGTACTGGGTTAGTCCCTCGGTAGATTATTCTCTGGAACTTTGTCCTATGTTCTTTCTCTTTCTACTTTCATACCCTTAACCTCCTCTCCTGGTTTTATGCTGTCCTCTTATTATTCCTTCCTATCAGGGTTGTCACCAGCAGTCAATGATTACTGTTCAGAGACTCACATGGATTTACCCTCATATCTGTTAAATCCTTCCGCATTAGAAAATAAAAGAGCATATAATATATTACTGATTTTCTTGACCAATCTGCGCTGGACCATGTTGCCTCATGGCTTTCTCTCTTCTCTTTCAAACCATCAATCCATTTCTCTTGAACAGCTCTAGCAACTTCTCACCCATCCCATTCCTACTTCCCCATCCATCTCCACCTACTGGCACATCCAAAATGTTGAATAAATTCTTATGAGTGATATATACAACATGGTCTAGAATAACTGTGCCAAACTCACGGGGCTCTTCTATATAAAGGCCCATTATTTAAAGCGTGTAGTTAAATGTCTCCAATCCAGCATTTTACTCTATTTTCTCGAGTACTTTGGGTGATGATGATGACTTAGTTCATCTTCACCAACCCTCACACTCCCGGCCTACCAAACTGGGAGTCAACTGGTCAGACCCTGTCCCAAGCTTGTTGGTTTTGGCCCTGGCCAATATCCTGTCTCTTGTCTGCACCTGACATGGTTTCCTATGGGGTTCAACCTAACCTCCACCAGGTTACTCAGATCCTAGGGTACACCACTTGGGGTGAGATCAGGATTGAAAAGGGAAAGGCTAAGCGGAACCAACTATGTAGGGTCCTTATTTTGCACGTCGCTACCCTGTTAGTATCCTAGATGTTTGTTAGGAGCATGTTAGCTGTCCCGAGGAGAGATAGGAGAGGAAATTAAGTTTTATGGGAAAGAGTTGGGGTAGAGGGAGTACATGAGATAGTAGAAAAAAAGAGAGTGAGATGGTATGGGCATACAATGAGGATGCAGAAGGCGAGGATGTCAAAGAAAATGATTGACATTAAGTATTAGGAAAAAAACTGCAAGGCAGACCAAGAAAGAGATGGTAGGACAATGATGATTATGATGACGAGTTGAATGTCTCAAATTCACAAATATTCAAATATTTTTTTGTTTGAAAATTCCCTTTGTTTTTCCAGATACAAAAAATTCCTTGTGCTTTTCCGGTTATCCAGGTGCATGGCAGCCCAGTTTCAGAATTAACTGTTGGGACCACTAGTGGAACTCATGATGGCTGCATAAGGAGGGATCTTGAATACTTAATAGTTTCACCACAAATTCATACTATTAAAAACCAAACACATTTTCAAATATTTCTCATATAATCTTAATAAAACATTGATCAAATGTGTTAGGGACAAAATTATGAATCATCTTTTAATATATAGCATTAAAAAGTGTTTCTTTAAAATTATGTGTGCAATAGTAAATTTTGTAAAATTTTAGCTAAACAAAATTTACATGAAATTAAGTGTTACTTAATAATGTTTGTTTATTAGTTTGTCATTAATTTATGCGTAAATAAAAATATTACATTATAAATATCTCAAAAATAAAAAAAACTTAGCCTTGATGTCAATTACTGATTTGTATTAGATTGTCTTAATATCAATTGTCTGTTAGCTACTCACACTAACAAGATGAGGGTGGAATATAAAATGCATAATTTATCTGAAGAGAGGTTGGGCAAGACCTATGCACTTAGCGAAACACTAAGATTTACAGTATTCTGCTGAAGAAAAGGGCTTGATATGCTTTAAAATTACTGTGATGTTATTTTTTGGGGCTTACATTTTTACTTTTGGACTTACAATTTTCTAGTAAGTGCACGGGCCTTGCACTTCTATCATCCTTTCAATGTTTGTTGAATACATTTATTTTCTCGTTCCCTCCTTATTTACTATTTAATAATTTGTAAATATTATTTAATTTAATTTCAAAATATTTATTTTTTATCTAAATCATAGAATTTACAATACATTTTATAAACTTTCAAAAAAGTATAAAATACTTTAATCAATGTGTCCTCAGTTGCTACAATACATATATATTTTCTTTGAAAGTAATATCACTAGTTTGTGTTGGTAAGTCTCAAGAAATCAATGAATAGATACAAAAGCAATTGTTACACAAGAGCTTTTCTTCTTAAGTAGCTGCAACAAAAATCTAGCTCTATTTTAAATAAATAGTAACCACTAGTACACTGAGGATAATACACTTAGTTGTGTCACTACCATAACATATTTAAAATGTGCTTTTTGAACCTAAGATGCAAATGTTAGTTAAAATAAACTGTCTTTAGGTATATCAAATGTTAGTTAAAATAAACTGTCTTTAGGTATATCACTTATAAGTAAGAGATATATTGCACACACAGAAAGCAAATTTGCATATTACCAATACAGTAAGAAAGACATAAAAATAAGGATTATAAATCAAACCAATTTAAAACATAAGCACACAATTAAATAAGATAAAAATACAAAATATCTGAAAAACCCAAAATTGTGGCCCTATGCCTTGGTCATATCAGTAAAAAATGAATCACAAGAGATAGATTAAATTACCTAAGTAAATTTATCAGAGTAGCCTGAAAATCTGAACTGCCATATGAAGAACATTTTAGAGCATTATAACTAGCTTAAAGCTGTCAAAAATGACAGCTAGGTACATAAAAATTCAATAGCTGCCAACACTTGAAAGGGAAAACCTAACAAAATTATATAAATTAGTAAAAACATTTAAATTACATTAAACGAGCCCTATTATTGTTTACATTTTCTAGTTTAGGTACAAAAATCTCAGCAAGTTTATTTAAAAGATCTAAAGTTCTCCTTTGTATAAAAATTAGCAAAAAAAATCATATGGTCAATCAACTTAAAATTTATCTATCTATAAACACAACTAAAATTATAGCAGATGATATTTTAACTAATTGAAACTAATTATTAGACTTCACAGAGTATCCACACCATAGGTTACATGATATAAGACGTTAGGTTCATTTTGACTGAATTGTTGGAGATCAAAAATCAAGTTTTAGCTGTGAGGTGTTTATTTTAATGGTAAAGTACCCTCTCACTACAAAAATACTGGCACATTTCCTTAAATATCTACCCTTCAAACCCTTGTGGCAATATAAAAGGAGGCTAGCGACGAATGTAACTTGCATGTGTGGTTAAGTAGTCAAAGGCATTATGACTCAAAATAAGTTTCATGACTGGAAATAGGAAATATGTGGTTCAAACCCCAGTCAGATGAAATAAAGATGGTGTTTCATTTGTGATTTATTACCGAGATTTTCTGTCTTCCTTACCAATTATATTGAGCTATTTGTAGCCCTTATATGCTAATGTACTAACGAAAATTTAAAAAATAGTATATTTAATAGACTAATTAAAAAAATACTTAATAAAAAAAACACCCATATCGGCGGCCACGCAGACTCTAAATGTCAGGCTCATCTATTTCGGTAAGCAGCTGGTGGAGAGGTCAGAAATAGAACCCCAGGTGGGTGTTTTGAGGGGGATTTTTTTCTAAATTGTTTTACATAAATGGAAGAACATTTTTAAATTATATTTTATTTGGAGTCATTCAAGTATTATTATTTCTATGCAGGTAACAGATAATTCTAGGAGGTTGATAGCTATGAAGAGATGCAAGTAGATCTAGTGGCATTTTGAAGTGTCAGATAAGTTCTTCACATGGCGATCTGATTATACTAGGAATGGCAGTAATTTAGTGTCCATATCCACTAACTAGGAAGAACTCTACTATCCAAATTAGCCCCCATTTTGTCTGTGAACAGTTTTTATCATCAGATTTAAGTTAACACGTGTAATTTCTTCTAAAATGTTAATTTTATTTTTTATAAGTCCGTGTATAAATTAATAAATCGTGAGATTTCTATAAATGTATCCCACAGCTACTCAGTAACCATCTAAGTCAATGTCTTACAAATTAAATATTCTATACACAAAAATAAACATAACAAAAAGTTTTTAGTTACACACAGATTATTTTTGCTAGCTTGAATAACACAATGACATAAAGTAGAGACCCCTTCACACAAATAAATAACATCATCCCAGGTGCTTCAATTATAAACTAGTGCCTTCGAGTAAACAACTTGACAACAATCAGAACCACCCTTAGGGGTGTGCTGCCACACAGGGCCCTGCGCTTGCTTAGGTGATAGAGGGAATAAACAAGTCAGGGTAAGAAATTTGTGTTTGCATGTTTGTATAGTAGGCTACCTGTGTAGCAAATATTGTCAGAGTGTAAAAACAAATAACATCATAATCATGTAGTCTGATTTAGTGAAATAGTGATGGGAGTTCTCAATTTTAACTCCCATCGATTTGCATTTGTCTGGCCTCTAACGATTACTTTTGAATGCATTAATCGATTTGATTTAAACTTTGCAAAGTTGTCCTTTGTAGCTTTATGTAGATCAAGTTTATTAGGAAATAAAATTGAACAAAAGGTTAGGGATGAATCAACCCTTATATGTATAAGAACACTTGCTTCTAAAATTAATTATTACACGCATTTACCTTTTAGAGCAAATCCTCATATCCTATACAACTGAAAATTGGTATATAGGTGCATACTAATGTAATAACATTAAACAAAAATTTAGTTTTTTAACTTTTCTTTTGTTGGTGAAAAATGTGGGTTGGGGGTTAGGGGTGGAGGGGAGCCAGATAACTAGGGGCACCACAAAATAAGTTTGCCAGGGCCCCATGTTTGCTAAGGGCGGCCCTGAGGAACAGTTAGCATAATAATATAAACTTCAAATTAATGGCAAGAGGACTAAGCCCACAAGCAAATACAAGTACTGTCGAGATCACTTTTAACAAATTTTGTATATAATTCACATCTTACTACTCTATAGTCTATTTAGGCTGATCAGGCAGGGAGGAGGAAGGTATAATTTAAGAGGAAATGTGCCCAAATTTGGGTGTAGTGAAAGTAGAAAATAATTTTGGAGAAACACTTTAGTAACCCAGCCAGGATTTGGGGTCGAGACTATGAAGGTCACTTGAATTACAACAATTCTCCCCCTCATTTAAACCATTATGAAAGGGAGAATTACTATTGTCATTTAAATGAGCTTTACAACCTTGGTCCTTAAACCTCAGCCTCACCATTGGCAAACCAGACTAGACCAGACTCATACCTTTGTCCGACCAAACAACAAAACAAAATTAAATGGAACTAACAATTTTATTTGTTTAAAAATAGTGTTTGGTGGTCTCGACTTTGTACTTGTACATTGCAACATATATGGTTAGTGTCATGTCATTATTTGCATCGAGAACTAACTGTACAGTACAAGTGTCTAATATGTACAGAACCGGAAAGCATGGTTGTTTCATTACAACTATGAATATCTCACATAACTTGAAGTTAAGTTATCTTATCAACATTGCAAGGCCAGTCATTTAAATATGGAAGCTTCCTCTGTATAAAAATATTATACAAATACATGTGTGTAATCCACTATAGCTACTTAAAAAACTATAATTACAGTTTTGGATATTAATTAGTGTTGTGCGAGAATGTAGAGCATATCCTAATGGCTTAACTGAAATCTAAAAAGTTGGAAATGAAGAAAAACACGAATTGAAAAATCAAAAGATACATTAATACAACATTTGGTTATACTGACCTGAACAAGAAGACATAGTATGTTTATTCTTTAGATAACTTGTTCATGGGGGTGGTATTATCTTATTTTTAACCTTTAAGTTATCTTATCATATTTCCCTTAATTTGTACCTTTTGAAATTTCCACTCTGCTAAAATGATGAGTGCCAGTTTTATAATCGTTACAAAACACTTTGGTGTGGTATTCTTGAAACTGTGAAGCAGTGAGGTCATTTTGGGAACAAGTTGTAAGCATTAATTTTTTTTAAAAACTATTTAGGTATATAATTCCTTTTATAAATAATTAGCACCTAGGACCTCCTAATAGAGTGAACTCCGAATCCCTTCATATTCTACCCAACAACTCCAACATGGATTTGAACTAAAAACCCTATGGTTTGGTAATCTTAAATAATCCCTTGAGGATGATTATTTGAAAATTAAATTTTGTTTCATTATTGCCAGCTTTTCTGGCTCTGCAAGACTAGAAATATCACATTTACCACTAAAAGTATCCTTTTCATATTGTACTCTATCTACATAAAAAAGTTTCAGAGAAAGAAATGAGAAATCATTACCATGTTTATCTTAATCCTATTTTTTAAACCTTCATTTAGTAAAAAAGATGTTTTGTTAAAATAAATATCTTCTCAAATACAACTTAATTTGAACTAAAAAGAATATACCATATCTATTTGAAACAAGACTAGTGTTTTCCACTTTGGCTTTTGTTTTAGAATGATGGAATGATCTCTCTGGGGTTCATAATATTACACAAGGGATAAGTCAAGAAAGAGGGAAAGGAACACATTGCCAACACAGTATGACTTTTACAAATAGGAGTATAGTTCACACTATACACTACTGCCACTGCACAAAATAACAAAGCCCTTATTGCTCCAGCAAGTACTTCCTTCACTATCAATTACCTTACATTAATGTACAGTGTTTCTACATTGTAATTTTATACATTTCCAAGCCATTAGGCAATAATTAATTTTATTATCAATTGCTTCTGTGGTAGTTGTAACTGAGTAGTCAAAAAGTACAGAACATGTTTTGAATGAACTTGTTTAAACTTACTATTTGTCTTTTCTATTATTCTATTATATTTATATTTCCGCTTTTGTTCATAATTTTTTCCCAGATTTGGATTCGGGATTGAAAAGTAGATATATTCGGATTCGAGATCCAGATTTGTAAAATAGGTAGTAGATTAATTAGACCCTATTCTGTATTTTACTCTACCATATTTTGGAGCATGGAAATGAGCTTGCCAATGCCAACTATTTATGAGCATCCGCCTGTTTGTTGTTAGAGAACCAAAGAATAGAGATTACAGGGGTGTTAAATTAAATACCCTTTAAGCCGTGTCATTTCTAGAGAACATTAAAGGGGCTTCAAACAGAGAAAAGTTTTAAGCGGTTGTTCTACATAGAGAATATTTAATGGGTTTTAGACCTAAAGATAATTTAAATTGTTTCAAATTAAGAGAACCTATAAGAAAGGTAAAAAACTATTTTTTATTTTTTGCACTCTTCAAATAGTTAAACTTAAAACACCATTTTAAAATGAAATTAACTAATAAAAATAATTTACATCAATAATGTATTAAAATTAACTATTAAATTTGTATTATTTAATATTGAATATTTGTTCAAAATTTTGATATTTGATTTCATAAAAAAAATCCGACACCTAAGCTAAATCGGTAGTATGTCTGTCTACTGAGCTAAGGGTCCCGAGTTTGATTCCCAGCATAACCGAAAAATCTATCATTGGTGAAATGTTAGTTTACCCTTTCACAGTGATGATTTAATGGAAAGGGACTGAATGTTGTGTTAGATTATATGGCATACGAAGCTACGACAGGCCTAGCAAGCCGTTAGTGGAAAATATATAGCTTTAATAAAAAAGTGACCCAGGTCATAGGCTGGAAACAGTAAAATTAAACTGAAAAAATTGATAAAAAATGCTATTCGCACATACATATTTAAATTGTTGTCATTTTATTTTATTATTTGTATTTATGTTTAGTAATGTCAAAGTTTTAACAAGTATTACCATATTAGTTTAAAAATCAATATATAATTTTAATCTAAAAACATTCTAAAGCGTCATTTTTATAATTTCCTATTCCCCTCTTGATCTTGATATTTCGAATCATTTCCCATCTCATTCCAGTCCCAACATAAAGATGTCATTCCGTCCATCTATACCTTACACTACTGCCATTGGACAATAAAACATAACCTAGGTTGAAGGATTGAGAGGTCACAACCAATAATTTCCACTACTGCCACTGGACAATAAAACGTAGCCTAGGTTAAGGGGTTGAGCAGTTATGGCCAATTTATTTTAATGTGGTAAACATTACCTCTTTGTTCAGTGACAGCAATATAAAGTGTGAACATTGTTCCTCTTTTCATTGTAAAAATGCCAACTTGTGTTTTTTTTTTACTGGTTCCTACTCTTATTTAAATTCCATCTTCTATGTATAATATAGTGGAAATAGATTATGTTTATATGGTCCTCCTACACTGTGAAGTTGAAATACTCCCAAAATATAAAATAAATTCAAACTAAATGTAATGAACATTAAAATGAGGATTGAACAGTTTTAGATCTGAAACTTTTCAAAACTCAACAGGTCTCTTGAGTCAAAACATGGGTGACTTGGCAAGAAATTGTTCACCAACATTATCTTTGTGTTCGAAATCAAATGGTTCCAAGAAGTTGAGAACATCACGTGGGTTGGTTTGCCACAGCCAGGCCCAGCCTTTGTTGGATCTGGTCAAAACGATCAATGTATTCTGAGAGTTGACTAGGCCTGAACCCCACAGTTTCAGAGAGTCTATAGCAAAACAAAGTGAAAATTAAAACAATTAAAGAACAAATCTTTTGCAATATACAAATTAAGACTGTTAACCCAAGTGTGTAAAATTGTTTCAATAGAAATAGCCTGAATTAATTAGGAGTGGGACCTTTAAAACAAGACTTAGAAAAATATAAAAACTAGAGTTGGGTCGAATCCACTATTTCTCGAATCCGAATCTCGAATCCGAATATACATTTTATTTTCGAATCTCGAATATCGAATCCGAATCGTAGCAAATCTTTATAAATTTTAATGATTTATAAATAGACCTACATTACACAATATAGGCCTAAACTGTGAATTAAGGTTTATTTCAATCATGCTTTCAATTATAATCACCCCCCTTCCCAAAATATAGGTTAAAATTCAGCCAAATTAAACAATCTATACTCATATTATTGTTTAAAAATCAAATCATTCAAAATTTGAGTGTCTTTTAGTTATTTTTAAAAGTGTTGTTAGAATGGGTTAAGTTTCTAGAAAACATGTGAAATAAACAGATTAGGCCTAGTTATCCTTTGATCAACTTTAATCATCAATAAAGGATATTTTATTGTATTAAGATAACAAAAATAAAAATACAAACAGATATTTTAATAAAGACTAAACCAACGTGCTTAACAATTAAACATTGATTGGAAATAGTGAACTCAATGATGCTTAAGTATGTTTTATTATTATTTTCTTTTATACCCATTATCTATTTTTGCGTAGAAAACAAATATATTTCGATTCTTGCGATATATCGATTTCTGAGAATACATTCTATTTAAAACACGAACATATTTTCGACTACAATCTGTTCATTCCCATTTTATAAGGCAGGACTACGTTTGAATATTTCCACAATTACTTCAATAACATATTTAAAAGAAATAATAAGAACTAAGTTAAAATCGATTTAAAAATAAATAATGGATTAGCAAGTCGTTATTTGATTCTTAAAACTCGAGAGCGCTTACTAAGGGATCAGATTACCTGAATCGATTTCAAACAAACAATCGATATACGATACGTACGCCGGTAGGGATGAATAAACTGACTGTTGACAGTATTTACTTTTCATGAAACCCAACAACATGTCTAACTTAAGGATCGTATGCAATAAATTGGGGTTCTTTACATAGTTGTAGATAATTAAAACCAGTTGGGTAGTAAGAATTAACAGTATCATTATTTTAATCATCCCTCGGGCGAGTAAACATAATATACGTCATGGCGACTGACTATATCGTGTGTAATGGCGGCTGACTTTGTATCATCAGTAATGTGTTCTTATTTCGGTTAAAAAAAAAGCCGTAATTTGTTTAGTTTATTTCGAGTTTATTTGTAATTCTAGTTTTGATTTTCAGTTTTTGAAGAGTTTTGATGTGTTTATTAAAATATTTACAATATTGTTCATGAGGTGAAAATTTTAGAAGTGAGCATGTGATGAAACGGTCAAGTCCAAGTTTCCCATATGGTTGGGAGGTTAGGGTACTAGGCACGTAAGATTTTCCACACCGAACAATTTTTTGTTTAAAAAAAATTAATTTATTCATGTTTATCTCTTTCGTCCGACAAAATAATTATTACGGATTAAATTGTCCTTTTCAAGTAGGCCTAACTAAGTAATTTTTGAATTCAACATATTATACTTTGTTTATGAGGTGAAAGATTCGATCATCGAATCCAGTAAAACACCGAATACTCGAATCTCGAATACTTGTCAGGATTCGGTGGATTCGAGGATTCGAAGATTCGAGTGGCCCATCTCTAATAAAAACTTTTATTCTATGTGTTTTGAATCTGAATTTATTTTAGCAAGTATACAGCTTGTTTGGTGTTTTAGCCGAGGGTAACTATAGGATCAACTTAACAAAATCTTAGACCATTAATTTACCACTTTTTTGAATGTAGTGATGTTATAATGAATGCCTAACAAAAAATTTAGGATGGGGTCCTCAAATCCATTGAATCTCTCAAATCCTTCAAGATATTTGAGATTCAAGAAAGTTTCGAACTCATGATTCAAATCCCTTACCATTACAATTACTATGAGTTAGTGGAGACATCACCAGCTTCTATAGCCCACAAAGGAGGACAAAAGTATAATCTGCCTCTTAGCTAGGAAGAAAAATTTTAGAGTCCTTTTTTACTACCACAATCAGAGTATGTATAAAAGGCCTTCCAGACAGTTCTTACTATCGAAATCAAGGCATAAGTTCCCTATGACCTGTCAATGACCTTCTTTGATTCTCGGAGAGAGGGAGAGACTTAGAGCTAGTGATGGTATATTACCTCCAGGGCTGCGAGGTGCTCGTGCTATGCCAATGGGCCCCCCTAAAGGTGACGTCCTTGCAGGGTGGAGACTGTGAATAAGAGCCCCATCTCCTTCTTGGGGCTGGAACATGTTGTCAACCAACTCAAACAATGTTGTACAGATAGGAATTGATCATAAAAATGGTTGGTTCAGTTTAATCTCCTGATATTTACATGGTGTCTACTCAACTTGACCAATGAAATGCCCAACTCTTGCCCTCCTGTTCCTGACTAAAAAGTATGTCAAACCCTTCTACACCCCCCGGTTTATTATTAATGTTTTTTATGAATAATAATGTTTTAAATTAAAATAAACTTTCTTATTTATATTAACTAGGGGTGTACTGATGTGGATACCGATGAATCGTTATCGAGCGATTATTAGTGGAAAAAATCAGCAATTAATTGTGATCGGTGATTATTATGTCGATTAATTGTTGGTTTTTAAAGTAAAATTTAGATAAAATTTTAAAGATGTGAGTTTAGTGAAAAAAAAAAAAAAAACTGCATCTGGGCTGTGGGTTATGCAAAATTACATAACCAGATAAAGAAATATGTGTTATTACTGTTGATAAAACTAACAATCTTGTTACAACATTTGCCGGTTATGCGTAAAATATATTTTTGTATGCATACAAACTTTTGTATTAATTACATTAACTTTTATCATTCTTTAAAGCATATTTCCCAATAGTTATAAATAAATAATCAATCGGGATTAATCGGTGCAAATATTCAAAGCATAAAAAAAAAAGAAAAAAAAGACAATTTGAATCACATTGTAATTTACCAAATTCTTGACTTATTCCTGGATGGTAAACACCCTGTATTTAGATATAGCTGTGGCTCACCCTCAGATTTTATTAATTTAATTTGGCTTTATTTCAAATCAAAAAAGTAGACTTAACACACCCCTAGCTGGTATGTTTTTTTAACACCGCGTCTTATTACCCGTTTGTGTTATACACTTATGTACTAATTATGGTAATAGTTTTAGGGACGAGGAAGGTTATATTTATAGGATGTAGAGTTGGTTTCTTAATTTCTTTCCAAAATAAAAGATAAAAAGGTCACTTAAGTGGGATAGCAAATAACTGCCTAATAAACTTTTTGATACATTCCTTCATACACCCCTCACAATTGCATCTTCTTATAACTTTCACAGTTAAACATTATTTTTAATTTTTGGAATTTTTCCTATTTAATATAAGAAAAAAAAAGGCAGATACATATTTGAAAATTTGAAGAGTATTTTCAAATATGTGGCTACCAATTTATTTTTATATGTTTATTTGGTGCTTGTGTGTCTTTCTTAATATGGGCAGGATTATGTCTGAAAATGTAAAAATCATGTGTAGCTGTGAAAGTGATCAGAAGATGGAAATGTGAGGAGAGAATAAATGAATGAAGAGAGAAGTTTGTGTTTTTTTTTATAAAGGCCTAACTTAACTCTTCTTCCAGGTTGACTATTTTTCCTTTAATTAATTTACCAGGATATTTAAATATATGATTAAATATTGCTAGTAACTTTGTTTTTGTATTAAAAATATTCTGTGCCACTGAACAATGAACAGTAAAAGTTTTCAAAATCCATTTAAGTTAAGGACACAACACGGCATGTTAATGGTGTCAACCTCTCACCATTGTAAGAAGAGCGAGTACTTGAAGCCACACTCTCCGTGTGTAGTCTGTTCAAGACAGCATTACCCCCCAGCCGGCGGCCATGTTTCCAACGTCGTACAAGGTACTTCATGCGCTGGATCACCACCACCACAAGCACAGCTGATCTGCACCAACATGAATTATTATTAGCATAAGATAGTAGGGAATCTTTACATAAATAATTTTTTATGAGGACATTTCAAACAAAATATTTTTATAGTCCAACCCTAATGAACACAAACAAAATATTTTTATAGTTCAACCCTAAAGAACACAAACAAAATTACAGTTTTTCATATATTTAAAAAAATTAGCAGTTCAAAGTTTTTTATCCATCACTAAGTATTACCTTCTACTGTATACATTTGCCCACACATAAGTGAGCATATGTCTAAAAACTAGCGCTGGGCCACTCTTTGAATCCTCGAATCTAGTGTGGGAACACATGGAAAAGTTTAAAGAATACCATATAAACATATGACTCTATTCTAGGAGCAATTGAAGGAAACCTGAAAAAGACAAGCAACTTCTAAACGTGTATTGAGTTTGGAGAGAAATTTTCATAGTCTGAACGAACTAAGCAGGAAAAACAAACATGTATGAATTCTGCCTACACCGGGATGACTCACGGTCAAGTCAGATCAGGCAGCTGGCAGCTGGTGCCAGATCAGTTAGGGGAAAATCTAGATTATTGAAGCAAAACATTGCCCTAAAAAAAGTTTGAACCTAAATAAATTAAAAAGTAAAAATCATTATTATTATTGAAGCATTTAGGTTATTTGGAATAGAGCAAGCACTATAATAAATTAGGAGGAATAGCCAGCACACTTAACCTTGTTGATAATGGAGTATAAATTGTCTACTCTCTTGATTTAATAAAGCTGTCTGTGACAGTGAAAGCTTGTCCTTAAAAATGTGTTTGTGTGTTTTTTTAGTGTTCTATCTAAACAACTTCTACTCCAGTATCACAAAGGTAATGGAAGCATTTAGAAATCCATTTGGTTATTTTTGTTTTCATTGCCTTGTCATTGCAAAGCTCAATTATGTTATTAATTTGAAATTTTATATTTATTTTAACGATTAAATTTACCAAATGATTTATAAGTGGAATTGCTGATATCTAAATTAAGTAGCCTATACCTATTAATACATTTTATATACTGATCTGTACTTACAAGAGGAAGCTCAAAAATGTCGAGCCTACAAAACTTTCTAGCTCAACCAAGAGCTTTAATGACAAGCTCAGCTTGAAGCTCAAAGTCCTAGTACTCACAGAGCCATAATAATGACACATTAAGGTAATTTGACAATAAAGCAGTGTCTTTGAAAGATAGTTAGATCAATCGAGTCTATAAAAGAAGGGAATGGTGAGGGAGGGGTGGCATTGGTTTGTATAGGCAACATTGACTAGGTCGTTCAGACCTTTCTAGCAAAACTGATTAGATAAGAAGGGCTACATGCTTTGTCAATGAACATTTCTACATGCTACAGACGTCTACACTGGCGTGTATGCAAGTAAATGTATGTTTTTTATCCTCGACAGAATACTAATGTAGGCATACACTTATTTCTATGTGCGAGTAGATTCCCAAAATAGTTTCTAAACAGTATTTAAATAATTTTTATTAGAGATGGGTCAAATCCACTATTTCTCAAATCTGAATCTACATTTTATTTTTGAATCTCTAATCTAGAATCCGAATCTTAGCAAATTGTTAGAAATTTTAATGATTTACAAATAAACCTACATTACACAATTTAGACCTAAACTGTAAATTAAGATTTATTTCAACCATCCTTACAATTTTAATCAATACCAGCCACCCCTCACAAAATACGGGTTAAAATCCAGCTAAATTAAACAATCTAGACTCATATTATTGTTTAGAAATCAAAATCAAAATATGAGTGTATTTTAGTTATTTTTAAAAGTGTTGTTAGAATGAGTTAAGTTTCTAAAGAAACATGTGAAATAAACAGATTTAGCATAGTTATTATCTGATCAACTTTAATCATCATTGAAGGATTATAATTATTATTAGCACCGCGTCTTACTACCCGTTCGGGTTATACTCACGCTAATGTATAATGGTAGGGTGATTGTGAGATGAAATGAAGGACCTACAGTTTAACGTGGAGTCCGAACCACGGTGGAGGCCTGGCATTCCACACATTCACAAGTATAATTATTTATTATAGTAAGGAAGCAAAAATAAAACACAAACAAGTTGTTTTAATAAAGACTAAAACAATCAACATGCTTAATAATTAGACATTGGAAATAGTGAACTCAATAATGCCTAAGTATGTTTTATTATTATTTTCGTTTATATATATATCTTCTTTGCATAGAAGACAAGAAATATATTTGATTCTTGCAATATATCGATTTCTGAGAATACATTCTATTTAAAACAAAAACATATTTTCGACTCTTGTAATATGTTCATTCCCATTTTATTAGGCAGGACTATGTTTGAATATTTTTATAACTACTTTGGTAATATATTTAAAAAAAAAATAAACTCTTAGTAAAAATCTATTTAAAAACAAATTATGAATTAGCAAGTCGTTATGTGGTTCTTAAAACTCGATAGCGCTTACAAAGTGACCAGATTACCCGAATTGATTTCAAACAAACACTCAATATGCAATATGTAGGCCGGTAAGCATAAATAAACAGTTTTATCGGTGTATTTATTTTTCATGAAACCCAACAACATATCAAACTTAAGGATTGTATGCAATAAATTGAGGTTCTTTGCATAGTTGTAGATAGTTAAAACCAGTTGGGCTGTAAGAAATAACAGTATCTTTTATTTAATCATCAATCGAGCGAGTAAACATAATACACGTCATGGTGACTGACTTTATTTCGCGTGTAATGGCGGCTGACTTTGTATCATCCGTAATGTGTTCTTATTTCTGTTAAAAAAAAAACGTAATTTGTTTAAGTTATTTCGAGTATATTTGTAATTCTAGGTTTTGATTTTCAGTTTTTGAAGAATTTTGATGTGTTTATTAAAATATTTACAAGATTGTTCGTGAGGTGAAAGTTTTAGAAGTGAGCATGTGCCGAAACGGTCGAGTCCAAGTTTCCCATACGAATGGGAGGGTAGGGTTCTAGGCACGTAAGATTTTCCACACCTAAATTTTTTAATTTTTTTAAAGAAGATTTTCTTCATGTTTATCTCTTTTGTCCGACAAAATAAATATTACGGATTAAGTTATGCTTTTCAAGTAGGCCTAACTAAGTAATTTTTGAATTTAACATATTATGCTTTGTTTATGAGGTGAAAGATTCGATCATCGAATCCAGTAAAACACCGAATCCGCGAATCTCAAATACTTGTCAGTATTCGGTAGATTCGAGGATTCGAAGATTCGAGTGGCCCATCTCTAATTTTAAACAAATATTCAATATACAATACATAGACCAGTAGGCATAAATAAACAGTTTTATCGGTGTCTATCTGTTGACAGTAATTGTTTTTCATGAAACCCAACAAAATATCTAACTAAAGAGTTATATTAAATAAACTGGGGTTCTTTGCATAGTTGTAGATAATTAAAACCAGTTGGGCAGTAAGAATTAACAGTCATGTTTATTTAATCATCACTCTGGCTGCTAGAGAGTTAACATATACGTCATGGTGGCTGACTTCGTATCATGTGTAATGTGTTCTTATCTTTAAAAAAATCCGTAATTTGCTTTATTTATTTCGAGTTTATTTGTAATTCTGGTTATGAATTTCAGTTTTTGAAGAGCTTTAATGCATGCTTTAAATTATTTACAATATTGTTCGTGAGGTGAAAGTTTCAGAAGTAAGCATGCGCTAACACAGTTGAGTCCAAGTTTCTCATAAGGGTCTTAGTAATTTTTGAATTCAAAAATAAAAATATTCTACTTTGTTTATGAGGTGAAAGATTAGACCATCGAATCCAATAAAACACCAATCCTTGAATCTCGAATGCTTGTCAGGATTCGTTGGATTTGAAGATTCGAGTGGCCCATCTCTAATTTAAATTCTATATTTGAGATTCATAAGGCTATAATGAATATACAGATTCAAAAGCTGGATTTGTATAATAATCGATTCAACTTATCTTTAAATAATACCTAAAAGATATGATATTAATTTTAAATATTTCTATTTTTTAAAATGGTAAAATCTAAAAATGACATTATTACACTAAAAATAAATAAATTACATATACTACAAATGCAATTTTTTTTAATGTATCCTTTTAGTTTCCTCCTATTTTAAAAATCATGTTTCTTGTACCTAAACTTGTTCTTGGGGCTTCTGGTTCTGCCATTGTCCTGAGAGCATCCTGATAGAAAGGCGAGTCTATCCAGGGTGAGCGCCTCACATTCCTGGTATCCACCCAACACTACCAACAGGTACCTCTTCTGCCAAACTAGCGCCTTGCGGTAACTTTCCGAACGCAGATACTTCCCAAACAAGTGGGCCACCTGACACAAAACACAGCGACATACACACATTGCTGATGATGCACAATTAGTTGGACCTAACACAGTGTAACTAGAGACATGTTTTTATGTACTTTTACTCAGCACGTTAAAATTATTATCAAAATATATTTAAAGACCATTGTAGCATTTTGGAAGTAATAATACATTCGAGAAATAAAACAAAATACAATATTTTCGTGAAATAGACATCTTTGCCTTTAAAATGCAAATTATGGTCAATTATTTTGATTTAAATGCGAATAAGCACTGACGTAATTGTTTACCTTTATCCTGAAATAGCTTGAAAACTAAATAATAGCCTACCAACTGTGCTAATACAAAGGGATTTCTCAGAGAGAATTTGAACCATTAATTTAGTTAACACCAGAGACAGTGATTGTTAACAAGGTAAATAAACATTATAGGAAACACTTGAAAGGAACGATATGAATGCAATTCAACAAATCAGTTTAATGTAACAAAAGGCAGAGATAGATACAAAGAACATCTTCAGAACACAAACAATATATATTGAAACAGTCCTTTGACTTATCCATATTAATTAGCCACACATATTGTTAAATGACAGATACTCTCTAAGCGTGAGTATGGCATGAAGCGGCCACTAACTAGACAGACAAGTTAAGTTATGCAAGTTCCAATCTGTTGGCTGTCGGCTCCAGACATAAATGGATCGGCCGAAAATATACACCAATTAATAGTACAGGGTAAGTTTTAATTCAGTGTTCTCGACCTTACTTTGTAATGAGCTGGCGCACAACCAATTGGTCTATACCAGAAGCGTTAAATGCATAACCTGAGTGGTAAACAACATGGAGGGAGACATCCGACTCCCACAAGAAAAAAATACATCCAAGAGAGAGAAATGCGAGCCGCGCCAGAAGGGCAGAAATGACCCACAAGTTGAGCACCAAAACTGGTGAACAACACAAGTTAAATATAGTATATAACACGAGCCATGCCAGACGGGCAGTAATGACCCACAAGTTGAGCACCGAAACTGATGAATAACATAAGTTAAATAAACCTATGTCTCTATTTTCAATCCAAACTATATAAGTTGTGTTGAAGATATTTTGATTTAACATTATGAGCTAGAGTCGAGTCAAGTAAATAATCCAAGCAATTGAATCATCTGAAAAAGAAAACAAAGTAAATCAATCAACATGGTTTATTACCCGTTCGTCCATATCCGTCACTGTGAGTTCCACATTTCTCATTTCCTGAGAGTGAATGTTGTCTACATCTGCTTCTGCAGCCAAGACAGCTCTAATCAGGGCTGCCTTTTCATCTGCCCAACTTTTGGCGTTGCTCTGGTAGTGGGGGGAAAAAAATCGGCTATAGATTCCGTGAAATAATTAGCTTAGATTTAAATATTTATTTTAAGTTGTGAAAGATAAATGACTAAACAAATTGTGTGGCTTGGCAAATCATGATGATAAGATTAATTTATATTTGGAATAAGGTACAGGAAAGGTGGGTATAAAAACACATTCAACATTTGAAAAGCAAGTTTTTAAAAAATTGGAATCGAATCTCAAATGGAAGAAAATATTATAAGTTAATTCAGATTAATTATTGTATCAAATCATATTCTAGTTGAATATGTTAAGGTTATAATATTAAATTTAAAAAAGTGTTAGATTATTTTGGACCCTAGTCCTTGCTAACTGCAAGAAGGAAACATGTCCACAAATTAAGTAAATTGAGTTATTTACAAATTCATATTCTATATAGATATCAGCATTGTTTATGACATAGATGAAATATGTTAAGTAAATTAGCATTGTGTGACATCACTTTAAAAATTATGTTCACCGCAGATAAGGAACAAGTCCTGGAGTTGTTTCTTTTATGTAGTTAACTTCGCTGACCATCATATTATAGCGCTAGTGGTCATTCTGTGTATTATGCAGTAAAACAACTGATTGTTATTGTTTTCTCAGTTGTGTCTCGCTCGGCTGAACTAGTATATTGAAAATAAAATCAACTCCAATGTTGAAAAGCTTTACATGTATTGCTGACAACTGCACAGGCCAAAATAAAAATGTTCAATTGTGCGATTTTTTATGGTTCTCTGTGAGATAAAAGGATTAAAGAAAATAGTGTTGATTTTTTCCACTGACAGGCCATTCTTTCATGCCTTTTGATAGGTATTTAGGCATCATTAGAAGGAAAGTGAGAAGAGATACTTCAACATTCCGAAAGTAGTTGACGTCTCAATCTAAAAGGCATACAAAATTCAAGATACATTTTCTGTAGATAAAATCAAAAGAGAAGCAATCATGGACTTCAAAGCTTGGTGGCCCAAATTTTATAAGAAAACATGCCTCAATAATGACTCTTATGAAAAAGAGTAAGTAGAGCAAAAAAAAAATATATATATATCTTCTGAGAATTCAAAGTCCCATGACCTATGTTTCTCCTCTGATGATCCCTTTAAGTGCAACACAGAATAACTATAAAAAGAATTGTGTATGACACATAAAAATTAAGAAACACAATCTTCAAATTCCAGACAAACAGGCTTACACAGGAAGGAAACCCATCAATACTGTGAAAACAGGAGACATAAAGAAATCTCTGGTTTACGTGCTCAAAGAGAATCAAATTTTGGCACAACATCATAACATGGCCTGTTACAACTAGAGGCAATCCAGATGAAAATAAATGAATCAACCACGTTAACTTAGAATTATAAGAAAATTAAACTGTAAATTAATTTTTTCTCTCAATTTTTGTTATTATCTTTATTTAACACAGCTTATTTACTGTAAAAAGGGAACATGTCCATTACTGAAAATTTGCACCAAACTGACCTTAATTTAAGTACAAGTGGGTATTATGATTTAAATAAAAATAAGAGTCTACTAAAAATACCGTAAACCTTTTTCCATATTTTTTGAATAGCCAAGATACTTTCAAAATAGTTTTCTGTTCCTCCTGAAAAATTTTGTTTCTTGGAAATGCTTTCTTTCTGTGGTTATCAAGTATTTTATTTGTTTTAGGTATTTACTATGTAACATGCACTTTCTGAGCCAACTGAATGTTATCTTGTAAAAATGCAAGTTCAACATGTTCATGCAAGTTAACCTTGTCAGAGTTAAGCGGTAAAAAGCACCATGTATTGTGATTATAAACCATTTCAATATATATCTTCACTCTTCAGTCATCAAAGTTAACATATTTGTTACGTATTTATCCAAGGCTACAATTATAGGCTATACATTTTTTTTTATAAAGGTGGTTTTTTGAGAAAAATGTGAGGCTCATTTTTTGGTCAAGATATTAATAATTAATAAACATTTACTTTACCTACAATAATTGTTATTAAAAATATATTATATTAACATATTTTAGGCACATTGTAGGATTTGTAAAGGCTTAAGATTTTATTGATTTTTTTTAAGTTTGACTTGATTCAAGTTATTGAATTAACTAATATAAGATTTGAATCATTATAGATATTATTAAAACTTTGCAAACCCATTTAACATATAAAAGGGAAACAACACAATATGTTTTTTAGAATAAAAAGAAGCACACAGTTCACAATTTACACTGTTGCTACTGGACAGAGACAATACTGTCTCTTGAAGAAAATCGATCGTTAAGGGCATTAGTACCACTAGCAACTCTAGAGCTTCACATGGATACATGACTTCAGCTTTATTATGGTAGTGTACGTCAAGCAGCCTTGTTGTGTCGGCACAGAAGCACAGACGTAAGCTGATACTCCTTGGGTCAACTGTTTGAACTTAGTGTTTGATAATTTCGTTGGCTGGTCAGTGATGAAGTATCCGAGTAGCAAGGGCCGGGAAGTGTTGATTAGCTTGCAAAAAGAGCAATCCATTCATTCTTCGGTTACATTTCTGGCTGGATATCCGTCATTTACGTCCGTAGTTGGTCTATCATTATGAAAAGGTCAAGATTTTATGATTAAAATCTTTGTTCTGGATTGTTCCGTGAAGATTTTCGTTTGTTCCATTTTGATAAACCCAAAAATGATATGCTTATTATATTGGGGGGAATCTTTACGGTAGACCTCCCCCCCCTCCCCCCATACATTTGGAAAATTGACATTTTCATTGTTTCATTGTTTGTTCCGAATTGTTCCGCAAAAAGTTTCGTTTGCTGTGTATTTGTTCTTGCACAAATAGGACGTAAATTTGAGACTTTCTTTACTCATGAGGGGCCAACTTCATGGAAACATCTCCCCCCCACACACTTTTGAAAATTCATGAGGTTTTGATTGCAATCGTTTGTTCCTCGCTTGTTCCGGATTGTTAGACACATGTTTTTGCTTGTTCTGTTTTGAAAAACCCACAAATAGTATGTTTACATTGGGGAAGACTTCATGGTAGCCCATTCTGGTTTGAATAAGATCGAGGCACTTATGTTAAATTAGTATATTTTTAAATGCTATCGATATTTTATAATCTATAAATACTCAAACCTATTGTTTTTAATCAAATAGTTGTAGGAATGATAAGATAATGTTGAAAATGAACTATGTATCCTATTTGTTTGTCATGTTTGTAAAATCTACATAAACAATTAGACGCTGAAATTAAACGATGGTATGGGATTTTTTTAAACTAAATTTTTGTAAATCAATATTATATTTACCAGAATGCAAGAGTTTAGCTGTTAAAAGACTTTATTGCATAGCTATTTTTTATTTTCCATTTGTAAAGGCACGTGTTTGATATAGTTATGTGCATTCATTTCGATTTTTTGTTTAATTTCTTAGTTTGGTTTTTTTGGCAAATTTTTAGCAATTTTTTAGAATTTCAGGCTATTCTATAGATATTCTTAATAACTTTTTTTGGAAATTTATTCTAGGTCCTGTTAGTAAACTTTGATTTGAAAAAATAATTTTTACTGTCGAGGAGTTTCTTAGTCTTTTTTGTAAGTGTCAGAGTTGGAATAATTGACATTTCCTTCCAATCATGTCTCTTTGCGGTCAAAGCTACTATTTACTACATCATAACAGTAATAGTAGCAAACAAAAGGAGGGTGCGATGTCAATACTTTAGGATAACCTAGCTATGAGCTCTCTTGAGGGGGTGAGGGAAGGAGGGTATCTTTCGGTAATTTCACAACAGCCCAATTAGACGAAACCAATATTTTGAAGCTTAGGAGGAAGTAAGGCCTAAAAAAATACTTTTCTTTACTATGAGTTTTATGGCATGCAATAAGTTGAAGACCAAGTTTTTGTATTTCTGACTTGCTCCGCCATTTTATTGCTTTTTTGTGCATAGTGAGCGAATCAAAGACATTATTTTTCATACTTTGACACAGAGGGTGGGACATTCTTATACAGGTCGCACATACAAAAGGCCATCATCTCTAGTGACACTAGTTTATTTAGCGTTTGTAAGAGATCTAAGAACTAACAAACTAAAATATAATGCACAATAATCTGGAACAAACTAATAAAGTTTTAAAATAAAAAATAAAAATTTTGCTATATTTTATACAGTTGAGGTGAGGAAACGGAGCTTAGCATAGTGATAAAAATATGGTAATTTTAAAACTATCAACATGAAATAAACACATTTTTAAAAGAAATTCAGAACGAAATAAAGATAAACATGTTAAGGAACTCAAACAAAATAAAAACAAACTTTAAACAAAAAATGTTCAAGTTTTGAAATAATGTGAGAGAGTTACTACTAGAAAAAATTATCGAGGCTTTACAAAAGGAATAAATGGAAATCTTCGCAAAAAGAAATTTAAAACTAACCAAGAACGTATTATTGTTTGCAAAGATAAAATACTATTTTTAAAAGTTGTATGTGTTCATGTGGAGAATATGGTTGCCAAGATCGTCAATCTACGCTCCTAGTGTAAATAAATCTTGTGTTGTCCTGTCAAAACGAAATGTGCGTTTTTTCAGGAACCTTCCGGAACAAACGAAGAACAAATTATTGCAATCATAAAAATATGGATTTTTAAAAGATGGGGGAAGGGAGTCAACTTCATTGACGTGCAATGTAAACATACAATTTATGGGCGTATAAAGACATATCAAACTATTTTTTCCTGAACAATCCGGAACAAACGAAGAACAAAAATTGCAACCATAACATTTATTTTTTAAAGGTTTTTAAGGGAAAAGATGGTGAGGCAGCTTCGTGGAGATACAAAGTAAACATATCATTTGTGAGCATATCAAAACGGAAAAACAGATTTTTTTTTTTTTTTGCGGAACAATCCGGAATTAACGAAGGAAATAGTATTGTAATCATAAAAAAAAAATTTTTTAAAAGAGGAGAAAGGTGAATTCATGAATGTCAAATGTAAAGTATAGCTAATTTTGGGGACGTATCAAAAGGTAAATAATTTTTTTTTAACAATCCGAAATAAATGATCGCAACCATAAAAATTTCATTTCTCAAAAGTGAGGGGAAGATATCGTAAAGTTGGCACTACCAATGTAAACATACCATTTGTGAGATTATCAAAACGGACAAACGAAATTTTTGCTGGACAATCCGAAACAAGCGAATGCAATAGTAAATACATGAATTTTTCAAAGTGGAGGGGCTACCGTAAAGTTGGCCCCTCACCAGTAAGCAAAGTGTCACAAGTTCATGTCCCATTTGTGTAAGAACAAATGCAAAACAAACGAGCCTTTTTGCGGTATAATCCGGAAACAAACGATCGGAAAACATAAAAATGTGATTTTTTCAAAGTGTGTGTGGAGGGGTGCGGGGCGGGGGGGGGGGGGGGGGGGGGACCGAGGGGTGTTACCGTGAAGTTGGCCCCACCAATGTAGACATATCATTTGTGGGCCTATCAAAACAGAACAAACGAAAATATTTGTGGAACAATCTGCAACAAGCGAAAAACAAATGATTGCAATAAAAAAAAACTTGAATTTTTAAATTGGGGGAGAGGGCAACTTCGCGGACGTGTTTTTTTTTACAGTTGGTACCTACCCATGGTACAAATTGTGGGATTATTTAAGAAAATATTAAATATCTATCCATGATTCCTGTTATAATATTTTTGACGGAGATATCGTTCTCATCAATAATCTTGGTATGTCATCGTCACTTTCCTATACAACTCAAAATTCTTAATTTTCTATTGAACTAATCTCACAACTATCATCTTCTTCAGAGCTTTGGAATTCTGAATCGGTATTAGGGCCTAAATTATCATTTTGAAATGTATATTATTTATTCTAATAAAAACCAGGCCAATAATGATTTTTCATTAGAGATAAAGCGTATTATAAAGATAAATATGTTTTATACAACAATATAAGCTGTAATTTTATATATATATATATATATATATATATATACACCAGAGAGAGAAAATTGAACAAAACTGATGATTACGTTGTTCATTTGTGCAAGTCATGTGACATATAATAATATATTATTTCAAAGTGAGCATATATTATATAAAGCCAAACTTCGATAAGGACTTGAATCGGTTGGTGAATCAGGTAGAAAATATGTATTCAAAAAATTACTAGGAACTTGCAGCAATAAACTCGAGTTTACAATAAAAAGGTGGGTTTATTAATAATTTACCTATACAAATAAAAAATATATATATAATTTTTACACATTTTTAGGTGGCTCTCCACATGTGTTCTCTTTATATAGTTTTCCAATTCACTCTCCAAGTAAATAGGGTGCATTTATTATAAAATTGTGTGTCCTTCTCCTTGCACCCTAGAATAACTCAAACCTCAAAACCTAATCACTAAATAATTCAAAGGGTCTAAAAACATTGGAGAGCGATTATATATAAGTTATATCTTATTTACCCGCCTCGGTGGCGTAGTTGGCTAACGCGCTTGTGTTGAGCTCGACTGCTGAGGACGGGGAGATCGAGGTTCAAATCTCAGTCGGGTGAACCTTCCCAATTCCTAATCCATTTGCGTAATTAGTACTTAAAGCGTATAACCCGAAGGGGTAGTAAGACGTGGTGCTAAATATTATTATTATTATTATTATTACATCTTATTTGGATAAGAATGTTTCAGTTATTTTGATTAAATTAATCCAAATAAAAATCGTTCTTTCTCTCACACATAATTTTTTATGAGTCATATGTAATAAAATACATTCCTTAGTGAATGAAATAATTATTTATTACATTATTTATTTGCAAAAAAATAATAAAAAAAATCTGTAGAAAGACTGTCGTTACAATAGTAAATAGCAGTTTTTCATTTGAGGTAAATTCAAAGTGCTCACACTCTTGCAAATGCAAACATCAATTACTACTATACTATCATACTTGGTTCTAAAATTACTCTCTAAGTGAGTTAAAAATGCATAAATAATTAACACTATACCTTCCTATATTGTTTAGGTCCCCAACAGGATATCTCACTAATTGGCACATCATCATTATAGACTACTTATATAGGAGCTACAACGTTTAACTTGACCTAATTATACCCTTATAGGTGGTAATTAACAGAGAAATTCTAAATATTCCAATAGAATTTCAAAATTTAAGTCATAAAATGCTGGAAAAATTGCAAGCTTAAACGTAGATTCTTGCATTCACACAATTTTTAAGGCGATAAATAATCTATTTCTTATCAAGAATATTTTCAAGAGGCCACTCGGTGACCTGGTGTCTAGGGGTAAGGTGTCAGACTTCAGTGCTGGCGGCCGGGGTTCAATCCTCGGTCCCGGCACAAATTTATCTGATTACCAAACCCTTCCTTCACCTCTGACAAGACATCTTGTGAATGTGGGGAATGCCAGGTCTCCACCGTGGTTCGGATTCCACGTTAAACTGTAGGTCCTCCATTTCATCTCACAATCACCCTACCATTACACATTAGCGTTAGTGCGTATAACCCGAATGGGTAGTAAGACGCGGTGCTAATAATAATAATAATAATAATAGGCCACTCAATTAACAGTTTGACAGTTGTGGGAGAGAACGTAAGAAAATACAGGCTATAAATGTGATATAATTATAGTATTATAGCCCGACATGTTAACTCAGTCGCTAGCGGGATGGTCTACAGTGCAAAGAGCTTCGGGATCGATTTCTGGTAAGGGCGTAGTATTTATTATTTGAACACTTTTCGGCCTTCTTCTGGATGTTGTATATGTCTTAGAATTCAATAATTCTATTTAACTGTAGAAACTTGCCATATTCCTAAAATTATCAAATATTTGAACAATATAATCAATTTAATTGTAACCACTTGACTTTTTGGGTTTGCTCCTTAAGATAAAGTGCATATATATTAATGCTTTCATAATCACCATTTATGCCCACATATTTAACTATAACCTAGGCCTAACTAATTTGAGGAAAATCGCCCATATGATTTAAAATGTAAATAATCACAAAATTGTAATGTTATAAAATGTAATTAATCAATCAAATTTATCATGCAGATAATCCCATATGAACCAAGATCTAAGTCTGACTGACAGTATAAATATTCTACCTCTAATAAAAACATAAATAATTTAATTGAAAATAATAATTGCAGTGTTCACTAAATTGAAGATTGTGAAATTATTTTTTCCATATGCATATTAATGTATTCAGAGTAATAAGTTTTGCCAATTTAAACTATATAAAATAATGCCTTTTTCTGCATTAATAATGACTTAATTTCTTAGCTATTTGAACTAGTTTAAACACTATAAACTGCCTAAATTGAAATTTTTTCATGAAAAAGATTTTTTATACAATGGCTGTAAAAAGTGTTTTTAAATGTTAAATATTTATTTCATCATTCTTGATATGAAATGTGTCGAAACCTTGGGTGATCGCTTACAGCCATTTATTGTTTACTAGATCGTATATTTTATGTTACTGATTCTGGAAACCCTAACATATAAAACAAACATAAAGCCTATCTGCCTATATAATACATTATATTATGCCCGTACTCGGTTTCAAAGCTTGACGTTTTCCAGGTTGTGATGGAAGGGACCATTGTTTATTATTTTAATAATTATATATATATATATATATAATATATATATATATATATTATATATATATATATATTGTGTTTACGGTTCACAGAGATCACAAATAAAACACAAATCTAAAAATTACTACAACATGTTTTAATAATGAAATAACCCTGATAGTGGTATAAATATTAATATCACTACAATATGATTCTACCCGAATGGTTAGTAAGACGCGTTTCTAAATATTATTATTAATATGAGTCTAACTATTTTAAGAGACAACTTGTGAATGATCGTTCAAACAGAAATCTCGAATCTCGCAAGGACTGCAGATTACTTGTGTGTTTGTGATAATACAGCTGGTGTAACTGCTGTGGTGGCGGGCTATCAACCGTTCTTGTCGACTAAGCTACACTTCCCTACAAAGTTTTGATCCCGTCAGCGAACTTGGAATTTCAGTGCATATTTTTATGTCATACGCAAATCAAGTTATTCAGTAAAACTTTGCATATTTGAATCTGAATATATTTTTAATCTTAAGTATACACATCAATACATCGCATGAATACTAATATTATATATTTATAGATGAATTAGTATTAATAAACAATTGTTGAATTGTGTTGATTTTAAGGGAACTTTGAGTATATTTATATAGAGTATGCTAATAACTACGGTAAAATCCCAGCTTTATCAAATAGGTATAGTATTAAAGATACTAAATTTTAATTTTCAAAATTTTATTTCAAAAAGTTTAGCCTAAAACTTGATTTGGAAAACGTAAAAATTGAAGTTTCTTACCCTCATAGCTCGTGAATAAAAATAGTTAAAAATAAATTTTTGATGTTTAATATTTCATAGAATAAAACTCTTTCGAATGACGAAAAAAAAAATTCTGTACATATGGCCTTAATACCCAATACCGACCTAGGTTTCATTCTATAAGAACCCGTCACGAGGGAGTGTGAAACACACAAAACCATTTCTTAAAAGAGGAAACCATATATTATTTATAAGATTTTAATGACAAAAGTAGACAACTTTAAGAGTGTGTGCTAGGTTCACTTTTTCTATTTGAAGAAAGCCAAGATATATATTTTTTAAATATTTATGTTGAAAAAAATTTTAAATTTTGAATAACAACTTTAGACATTAACTAACATTCATAATGTTATATTGTTATGCTGATATATTAAGTTACTATCATAATATGACGTATTTTAACTGTTTTAGATTTTTCTCAAATATACATTAATTTGTGATGTATATATCATCACAAAATGATAGGAATTAAAAAAAATGGAACAAAAATGAACATTTTAGATTTACATTTTTTAATTGGAGTATCTTTGTAATTGGTAGAGGAGTGCAAGTATTCAAAAATTAAAGTTTTTGTTGTTTTTAAAACTAAACTCAAAATTTTCCAAAATTTGACAATTTGATTAGTCAAATTTTTTGATTCTATATAAATATCTATAAAAAGATTTGATTAAATTTTAAGATATAATTTCATAGCGATCAATTTATCGTTTTTAATTTGTCTAGTTAAAAATATATAGTTTGTGTGAAAAATTATCATCCTTAAAAATCATCTTTGTGTAATAAGCATGTATCTATTGCAAAATTACAACTTAAAATATTTGTATAACAAATATTGTTCCATATTACGCAAAAATGAATATAGCTCAATTCAATCTTGAATCAAAGGGGGAAAATGTCAACTAGCACACCCACGTGATGGTTGAGGAAAATGTTTTTTTTTTCCCTTGAATGAAACTAAAGTCAAATGTGAAGAATATTCTAAGAAAAGTTAAAGTTTTTGAAGCTTCACACACTCCTAGTAAATTTAATTATTATTTTCAATAACATACTATTAAAATGCTGACCAACCTCATTTTGACACACTATTGTTTTACTCTCAGTTGAGATATAATTATGGTCTGTAAGAAATGTAGTTTTGTTTATTTCCTTAAATTGCATAACTGTCACTTTTAAAATAAAATGTCTTTAATTTGAAGACAGTTTTTACCTGTTCTCTGTCTTGCGCCACTTTTAAAGCATTAACAAGTTCTTCCTTTTCCTTGTTGAGCTGAGACACGACCTCCGATATTCCCTTTTCCTCTTTTAAGGACTGGTCTGAGCCAAAGCTTGATACCTAAAAGCCAAGATGTTTCACAACACGCTGCTGTGAAAAATTATTTCATCGTAGAACAAAGGGATGAATTTAAAATAAATTTCCAAATAGGTTTAAATGAGGACAGTATAATCTAGAGGAAATGTGCCCACATTTGTGTAGAGGACAAATGGGCAAGAGTTTGGGTAAACAATCTTATTACATCCATCTAAGATTTAAGCGTCAATCTTCCCGCCACTAGAAAATCAGACCAGTCCAGTGGTTTTCAAACTTATCAGTCACGCGGACCCTCTGACCAGGGAAAATCTGATTCATGGACCCCTTAATGTAGGATAAATGATAAATAAATTATAATAAAAAAATTGATAGTATGCTATAGCAATAAATTAAGTCATAATGTATTTTAATGTAAATATAATTACAATAAAAATGAAAATAAAATAAATGTAGGTATTATATTTGTACATCTTTAGACATAATATTTTTTTAAAATAAATGTAAAAAAGAATTACAATAAAAATGAAAAGAAAATATAATATGTATTATATTTGTACATTTATAAATACTAATAATTTATGTGAAGTAGAGAACTGCCTGTGTGACTTTAAAATATCATTGTAATCTGTATCAATTTTAGTGATCATCTCCTTAAATCTCATTACACCTTAAGACAATTTCATTTAACATTTTTTCATACCACAAAATAGCAAAAGAGTCTGGCTCACACAAATAAGTTGTTGGAAAAGGCATCAAATGTTACAGTATTTTTCTGAAAGTGCTTTGAAATGGCTGAGAGCAAACTAATATTAAAGTGAGTTTCCAAATTCTCCACTCAAAGATTTGGGTACAAGGAGCGTGGCCAGCCCCCCACTTTTCAGCCTTACTTTCTCAACAGGATTTAATATGGGAAGGCATCTCCATTGTGTTTAGTAGAGAGCAGCCATTTACTCTTTTATATAACATATTATAATATCTAAAAAAATATATATAGTCATGTCACAGATTCACTGGACAATCTCGTGGACCCCCTGTACGAGCCTCGGGGACCCCATTTTGAGAACCACTAGCCTAGTCCATTGATGGGGTTATGATTGAAATGCAATTATACAGATTAAACATGACAAACACTTATTATCAGTAATTTAATTTTTCTTACAAATGTTTTATCACTTGAATTAGCCTACTCATGATAACAAGATAAACTAGGTGATTCCTGATGCTGCTACTACTACTAGAATTAATTTAACTAAACAGCAGGACAAACCTTGTATTGGGACACATTATGGTTGTGTTTGTTCCTCCCTTGTGACCCACCTTGCCAATCTTGAGCAGTGGTGATGTTTCTGGCTCCTGTCCTTCAGGTGTTACCCTTCTCTCGAGTTCTGCTTCCCTCTGACGGCTAACTGCCAACTCCTTGGTCAGTAACGATAGCTCCTCATCATGGGCCGCAAGGCGGTTCTTTAATGCTGACAACTGGCGCTGGGCGTCGGCAAGTTGGGTCATTAAACACTCTTCGTTGGCGCGCAGCGCCGGTGAAAGAGTGGTAATCTATTGACATATATTATGTAATATCATCTTTGATTCATAATTATGAAAATTTTAAATTGAGAAAAGTAATTCATTTTTTAATATTTTAAAAACTTTATTTTTACATGAATTTAAAACAAAGAAGTTATCATTTCCTATAACTGCACTTGAAACAAACTGTGAAACATTAATTCTGTGCTTTCCTTTGAGACATGCAATATTTTTTTTGTATTTGACTAGGATTTGAAATCATGTTCCACATCCAGTGTATAGGACTTTGAACCAGTAGGCTGTGGTTCAAAGCTAGAGTAGGTGCACTAGTGGATATTTTTGTTTCCCTAGTGAATAAACATTTGACCCAAATAAAACCTGTTTGGAAGGTAGGATTAGGTTATAACATAGCATGGCATTAAAGATATATCTAAGGAATTGAAGATTCATGAACCTAAGATTTTCATTGTTGCTCAATACAATTTTATTATAATTGACTTTCAACACATCCATATTTGTGGGACTTACCTGTTGTGAGCTATAGATTGGGGAAACGAAGCCCTCCACCTGGTCTTGTTTGATGTCATCAACAGGAGTAACATTCCTTGACGAGGATTGTGTTGTCAACTGTTGCTGTTGCAGGGCTGACAACTTTTGTTCCAAGCTCAGCTAGAACCATTATTTTAGGACTCTGATGAGCTTTCTACAATAGTGTTAAACCTTCATGTTTTTTTAGAAGTGTCATTTTAAACTCTATTTATGATTATAACTTTTCAATATTTACATTTTCAATCGTTTTCCATACATTCAAAATTCTATTAAAAATATTGTATTTATTTAGATACAATAAGGATATGCGAGTATATTATTTTCAATCAGAGCTTTTAAAATATATTCAGGATTGAGCTAACAGAGTTATGGGCTCCACAATTTCTAGCTTCTTGTATATATTGTTTGTAAATGTCTTTCTCTTTCTTATTTAAGCATTGTTCTGACCCTCCCACTCCCTTGTCAGAAAAAATAAGAGAAGCTTGAACCTCCTCTCCCCTTCCCCTAAGGAGCTTACATAATACTTGAACACCTCCTTGGGGTGAGGAAGGGAGAACCCAACAAAAAGGTGGTGTGCAGAATCTTGATAAGGTCAGCAACTGAACAAGCTTGTTCCTTTATGAAGGGGGGTAAAAGACAAAGATAAATAAAGTTTATTATTATTAGCACCGCGTCTTACTACCCGTTCGGGTTATACGCACTTACGCTAATGTGTAATGGTAGGGTGATTGTGAGATGGCATGAAGGACCTACAGTTTAACGTGGAATCCGAACCACGGTGGCGGCTTGGCATTCCCCACATTCACAAGATATCTTGTCAGAGGTGAAGGAAGGGTTTGGTAATCAAATAAGTATGTGCCAGTACCAAGGATTGAACCCCGGCCGCCAGCACAGAAGTCTGACACCTTACCCCTAGACCACCAGGTCACCGATAAATAAAGTAAAGAAGGGAATTATTTGAAGGGCTGGTATGATACAAATAGATTAATGCAAGATTGTATCAAGTACAATTTAGTGAAAAAGTCTCCTATGTATAAATATTTAAAATATTTCTTTCTCTGATAGTACAGATGTGATTGTATCTCTCTTGGATAGTAACAAGGCCAGTACCAAGCAAAGAGCTGCACTTCATATAGGAAGAAAACTGAAGGATTGCTTATAACTAAATCTTCATATGACACACTATATTTTCATGAGCAATGTTTTAAAACTGTATAAAATTTAATCATACATATTTTTAGCAACTATACCTCGAGAGCTAAAAATTTAACAACAAAAACTATTCTTCACAGTACTTAAGCAAAATATATTTGTTCATTTTGAAATTGTCTCACTAAATGGACTAAATGGGTATCATTGCGTGCTGGATTTTATTATTGACTGATGTACTATGTTATATATTTCTGGTGCTAGTTTATGTTTTCATGCTCAGTATGCTGGTGGTTAAACTTTTCAAGCTATTAAACTACTTAGAAGCAAATTTTGAGAGTCGAAAGATAACGTACAGACAAAGCAGTATACTTTGCCACTTAATGGAAAGTAATTTAACAATTCGCGATTCATGGTCTAACCCCTGCACATTTTCTGAAAATGAGGGACCCTTAAGCACCCAATATTCTTGAGCCAGACACTGGTTTTTCAGATTTTTTTTCACAAAAGTGAGAATTTTAAGCCTTTGTGAATACATAATTTTCAATTTATAATCAAATCTGAATCTTGGTTAACTTACTCAAACAAATTCAAATCGAATCCCATGCGAAAAATAAATTTCAAGTCAAGTCCGTATTGAATTTCATGCCTAAATAATTTTTTTTAGTCTAATTCAAATCAAATTTTAGTCAAATCCCATGCTTAGAAGATTGGAACAAATATTTTATTTTAAAAATAAGTTCAGATCTGAATCGATTAATTTACTATAGGGTGTTTAAAATTTAATCTGTATCAAATATTTACAGATCCAAAAAAATAATAAAATAAATGTTGATAAACATTCTAGATAAATTTTAGGTTTAAATAAGTAATAAGTATCACTAATCTTCAAAAGTGAAAAATAGAATAAAGATCACAAAACCTTTTTTAATCATAGTACATTAGAATCTCGGAAACTCGATAACTTGACATTTCGTGTAGCTCGACACACGCACGTGCACACAGTTGCTGTCACCAGTCATCACAATCCAAGCTCACTCAACTGTATAACCTCTCAGTTTGTTTGTGTAACTCGAGTGGAACAGTCATGCTGTGGTGTTTTTACAGGTGCTGTGTTTGTAAGTTTTCCAATTCAGTAATATATTATTCAAATCAATACAATATTATCAATATTATATGTACAGTACTGTACTCCATTTCTGTATATTACATGAAGGTAAATACACCATTTATTAACACGTGATATATTGTACTGTATGTAAATTACTGTTACTATACCATACTATACTGTGATTCATCCTTGTTTAGTAAACATGACATAGTAAAAATGCATCTTATGCAAGTTGATTCTTAAAACTCGACATTTCAGTAACTCAACATCATCTCAGTTCACATTAGGTAGTTCCCGAGACTCTACTGAACATTATATTCTCTGTCACAAACAATTATCCCGCACATGACCTGAAACCACTAAAGTTAATTTCTCTCTTCATTCTACCATGCAATTGATTTCTGGTCTGATTATGTTAATTTAAGTAAGTATGAAATATTAATATTGATTTAAATTTTGAGCTAAGCCCATTGAATCCAAATCTAATTCAAAATTTTGAATCAAATCCCAAACTCACCAAGATTCATATTTAGATTAGAAGTTTTGAATGTTTGCACAGGCTTAAAGAATTTGATTGTTTGTGCCCATGCTTCATATTAGATTTGTTAGCTTCTATATTTATTTCTTCACTGCAATTTTATACAATATTTTCAGCTCAACAGTAGCATTAATAACATTTACACTTTCATTTGAACCCACGCCAATTTCCTGCTTCATACATTATTAGTCTTTTGGTAACAGAGCACGGATATGTCTAAAATACCTTCGATCTTTTTCCCCTTTTAATAACCCCACTTTCAAAATTACACTTTATTATTACATTATATTTACCAAATAGAAAAATTTAAGTTTGATTTATCATCATCATCACCTTTAATACTAATCACAATCACACTGTAAGGTTCCAAGAAAATGAAAACTGGTACATGTTGATAAGTGATATCTCATTGTTCATTATCTACTTTTCAAAAAATTACCCATTCATTCTGTGAGCCCCACTGCTTTAGAGACCATGAAGCAGACTCATTGTGTGTAAACACTAAATCAGCAGGTCTAGTAGAGAATATAAAAGAGTATAAATGTTGGTGGACTTCCATCCTGGTGGTCTTATCAATCGACCCTTTATACTCTGACATTGCAATATTTGTGTGTCAAAGCCCCTGCTCATATTATTCACATCTGTCTAAACTCTAAAGCATTACTTTAATACAGAATATTTTTAATTATGTGGTTTTGTCACCACACGATCTATTCCTGAACTTGTTTTCTTTTATAGTCTCTGATGGTTCATTTTTTTTGGTTATGGAGTTTTTGTTTATATTTTCTCTCCTATAAGAGGCCTCATGTCAGGCAGGGCCCTTAGGCACCGCTTTAAGACAACCCTGCGGAGCTAAAACATTCCTTATCTGAGGATTTGAAAGATTATAAATAGATTCAATATATATGTATATGTATATGTATCTGAGGATTTAAAAGATTATAAATGTATTTTTTATATATATATTGAATATATGTACATACACACACACACAAGATTCAAAATATATATATCTGAGGATTTGAAAGATTATAAATGGATTTAATATATATATTGAATCCATATATCATGGTGTCTATTCAACTTGACCAATAAAATTTCCGACATTTTCCCTGATTTCCACTGATCATTTCCTGAAATTCCAGACTAAAAAGTATGTCACATCCTTCTAACTTCCTCCCTCCCACCTCATTTTTCTAATAATCTCTTTTATTAATAGTAAGTTTTAAAATTTAAATAAACATTTTTTTGAAATTTGTATTAACATTGTTTACTAGGAATTATAAAATATATTACACAGCTACAAACAAAAAAAAACTACAGTTTGAATCACATTATTTACTTATTTAATGATTATTATATTTCAGATTTTGAGTAAAACAATATTTTCCCGGATTTTTGTTGTAATTTACCAAATTCCCGACGTATTCCCGTTTTTTCCCGATCACTTCAAATTCCCGGCTAATTCCCGTTTTCCCTGATTTTCCCGAATGGTAGATACCTTGATATATATATACACACAAAAATACAGATTAAATCATATTTCATTCAAAATTTGAATCTAAAAGAGTCAAACTTTCGAATAGTTTAACTATTTATATAAACTAGAATTTATCAGTTATTAAAATCAATAATTTTATCATTATATTTCAGGTAAGTTATTAGGGGATATTTGTATTGTATTTTATTATAGCAGATTGTCTTACATTATTTGAATGTGGCTTTTATGAGCTTAGCTATTTTATTCGAGTTAATTTAAAAACATATAAATTAGGTTGTATTTGAATTCTCAACTTTTGAGTTGAGAAATATGTAACTGAGAAATTCTCCATGGTTAATTTATTTTTATGTGCTAGAGTTTATGAATGCAAGTTTCCTGCCATCTCATTAAATACAAAAATCACCGCAGCTAAAATCTCTGTTATTGTAGAAAATGGAAAAATCAATTTAAGAGTTAATTAAAAAAGTGATAAATTAAAATAGCACGTGTTTTAGTTAACATCTATTCACTTTCATTAGGAATAATTTAATGGCATTAAACATAGTTTCTAAGGTATCGGATAGGTAGTAGCACTGCAGTTCTAAAAATTGTTAACTGTTCAAATAATCTAATGGTTTACATCAAAAGTTCATAAATACGTGTATAGTTTGTCAGGGTGTTGATGCAAGGATCCTTGAGACAATTTGGATAGCCTTAGCCTAATAGTTGATAATTTTATAAACCAGTATTTCTATTGAGATTCAATTAGAACATGAAAGAAGGTTTCAGATTTGAATCAAATAGAAAAATTTGATTTACTCAGATAGTTATTAAATTTTTCACTGTAAGGAATTTTTGAAGCAATTAATTATAATAATTTTGAACAGAAAATAAAACTATAATTATATCTTTTAATAACTAAAAATTGTGAAAATTAACTTTTATTTATCATCGTGTTTCACTACCTGTTCAGTTATACACATACATAGTAATAACGCTAATGGGGTAGGGATGAGTAAGGAAGCATTTTTAGAAGTAATCTACCCACAGTTGCGGAGAACTAGAGTGGAATAAACCGACCCTCAGATGAGGAGTCCCGAGCCCGGATATGAGCCTACAGGATAGCCATCTTGTCATCAGCAGGCCAGTCCAACACAAGAGAGACCCTGAGACTATTCAACCACCCTCAGTAGACCTGACCAGGATATGAGCCCGATCTTCCCGTCATCAGCAGGCCAGTCCAACACAAGAGAGGACCCCTGAGACTATTCAACCACCCTCAGTAGACCTGACCAGGATATGAGCCCCGATCTTCCCGTCATCAGCAGGCCAGTCCAACACAAGAGAGACCCTGAGACTATTCAACCACCCTCAGTAGACCTGACCAGGTATGAGCCTGATCTCCCATCATCAGCAGGCCAGTCCAACAAAGAGGACCCTGAGCCTATTCAACACTAAAGTGGGTCAAAATAAATCAAACTCCCTCTATTATTATAGTTGGAAGAAAATACAGAAAAGAACGAGAAGGAAGTGATGCCTGTTACAATGAAAATAAGAACACAGTTCACACTTTAAATTGCTGCCACTGTGCAAAAATAAGGTAATGGCTGTCTCTTGAAGAAAATCAATTTTTACCGCCCAATCCCCTGACCTAGGTTTCATTCTATCTGAACTCATCAGAAGGGAGTTTTAAACGCGCAAAGCAACTTCTTAAAAAATAAAACCAAAAAACAATAAAGGGAGAAATAGAAAATTGCTAAATAATCCCTTGTTTTATGTAATAAATACTCATGAATATTTACAGATGTAAACTAAGTTTCATGTAAAAAACAGCACAAAAGAGAAAACTGATTATGTGAATAGTACCTTCCTCCTGTGAAGGGATTCCAACTGTTGTCTGTTTTTATTCCTGTGTTCTCTCAGGACTTCCAGTTCCTGGAGGCTATATGCCTTCATATCAAGCTCTGCCCTTAGCGCGCCCAATTCAGCTTTATATTCTGAGACCTGGGAGAGAGATAATCATTATTTCAATGCCCAGCATATAATATAGTTATTTTGGTTATGTACACAGTTTTAATCAAAAGTAAACCCCTAAAGGTTGTCCAAACAATCTACAATAAGAGATTTTATCTTTCAGCTCTCATATTTAATTTCTCAAGTTCATATTAAACTACTAATCTTAACATGTACAAAGTGTTCCCAGGTTATATGGTTAAACTTTGGGAAGTATTAGTGGATCAAAAAATTAACTCAAAATATATTTAGGAGAGTCGCTAGTTTTTGCTTTTTTTTCTGCCCAAATAGCAAAAAACAAAATAAAAACAAAATTGGTAGATATTAAATAAAATATTTTATTTATTTATTTTGTGTTAAAATTGATGGCCTTCAATCCAGGGACAAGCATTGAATCTATCAATAACATAATAAATGGCTGACCGACATTGTGCAACTGTTGTTTCTTCGCACACTTGTGTTATTCTTTGTCGTAATGATTGAAGATCATTAACATGCACTTTAAACAATTTTTACTTGAGAGCTCCCCATACAAAAAAATATAATGAAGCTAAATCAGGTGAAAGCAGAGGCCAAACCACTTGTCAGGCACGACCAACCCATCTTCCAGGAAAATTAATATTAAGCCATTGCCGAGGACCTCTGCAGAAAAATGTGTTATTATTATTATTATTATATTAGCACCGCGTCTTACTACCCATTCAGGTTGTACACACTTACGCTAATGTGTAATGGTAGGGTGATTGTGATATGAAATGGATGACCTACAGTTTAACGTGGAATCCGAACCACGGTGGAGGCCTGGCATTCCCCACATTCACAAGATGTCTTGTCAGAGGTGAAGGCAGGGTTCGGTAATCAGATAAATCTTTGCCGGGACCGAGGATTGAACCCCGGCCGCCAGCATAGAAGTCTGACATCTTACCCCTAGACCACCAGGTCACCTACAGAGAAATGTGTTTTTATTTAGTTTTTTGTTGTTTGTGCGAAAAGGAAGTGAAAATGAGCAAATCTCCAAAATACATTTTGAGTTAGTTTGTGATTCCCTACCACTTCCCAAGGTTTAGTTGTTTAATATGGGAACACCTTGTATAAGATCATTTTAAAAATAGTGGAGTCAAATCCCTATTGTGTGCACTGGGGTTAACTATATCATTTTTTAGAGTGGTTTTACTTTCTCTTTCCATGTTTATAGAGGTACATTTCCACTATACTACTGGCACCAGCATCTTTACTCCAAATGAAATTAAAATAGTTCCACCCACAAATCTTGAAACAAAAACCTCATGAAACATAGTAAGTCTAAGCATTTAACTTTCTTAAATTAGTTTATCAGCCTCCCTTCAGCTTACCTTGTGTCTTTAAGAATAATAAATAAAAATGTTTAAACTATGTGTATTTATCATGCCTGAGTTTGGAGTGATTCTCTTTGCCCTTGTAGCACTGCAACCTCCGTTTGAAGCCTGGCAGATACTTCTCTCTCCGTGTCAACCTGTTTTCTGGACTTTTCCTCACGTATCTCCAGATCTAACAACATCTCTCTTCCACTAGCTAGTGCCGCTTCTAGTTCGACCACACGGACTCTTTCATGACACAGTTCCTCCTGTTGTAAAAAGTTTCATTAGTTAGATATGTGTGCAACAAGTTAAAAATATGAAGGACTAGTAAGAGCTGGCAAGCTAAATTTGTATTAGATAAACTAAAGATAAGTTTTAAATGCTTTTGATGAGCATTTGGTGTTTTATATTATATATATATATTATATATATATATATATACACACACACACACATATACCTTTTCTAACGTGTGTGAGTATATATATATATATATATTATACACTCCCACACGTTAGAAAAGGTATATATGTGATAAGCAAACAAAAATATTGTAACATTTTGATAGGAAGGAAGTTCTTGAAGGACTTTTCTCATACCAGAATCCTTTAAGAAGGCTTTTACCTATAAAACCCTATTATTCCATCACTATGTACAATATGGATACTATTTTCTAATAATGGCTGAATAAGTTTATTTAGAGCATTTCAAATGCATTTTAATTCCACAAAGATTTCATAATTTATCTTGTATTGTAATATTACTGTTTCGACACCTCTATTTTCCAAATTAAGATAGTATACCTATTTAAATTGATTTAAATTTATTTATTTCTTATTCAGATTTAATGTAGCTTTCATCTTTCCAGAAAGTTTGCAAAATACATTATTTTGCTTATCTTTGACCCTGGGTGTCTGGTGTTTGGCTCCAGAGCTGACCTCTGTCGAGCCTACACATCTACTACATGCACAGTTGTAGAAATGCTGACAATATCTACCTTCTTTATCTTCTTTGTTTCTCTTGTTCAAACATACTGTGAATTGCTTGATTAAAATAAATCTTTATGATTGGTTGTGTTACTAGAGGGAAGCTGAATAAAGAGAGGGAAGGAAACATCATTTGTATGCTATCTCCATAAGTCTCTGGAAGTCTTAGAGATGGTTGCCTGAAATCTTTGAAGTGGACTACACATACTGTGTGGGGTATTAATTATAATTAAAATGTGCAAGCTCAAATAAGTAATAAATGTGCTTAGGCTCCGCAAATTTATTTTAGTTTTTTTTTGTGCATAAATTATCATCAAAGTTACCTAAGATAATTAATGTATTATGAATTAAAATATAAAGTGAAGTGTGTAACCCAACTAAAATAGCTAGCCGAAAACATTTATTTCAACCACAATTGAGATATTATAGACATCACCCCCATAGGAACAAGTTATTTCATGGCCATACGTATTGCTTCAACTTTAGCTGTGGCATCCCATTTGGTAGTTGATAAAATGTCATGTATAATAACAGTATATTTAAACGAAGCAAATATATTTATGTAAATTGTGTGGATCAAAAGTAAGGGGTAGACCATGTAAAATATGGCTAAATGCTGTAGATGAATGTGTGAAAAATAGACCCATTAAAAGTTGTAAGAGTATGAAAGCATCTATGACTCGGTGTATGGATGTTATGTTGAAGCAAAGGGAGTATGAAAGGATAGGGAAGTGTGAAGAAAGTTAGTGAAGAATGATTATATACAGAGGTTTTTTAATAGCTACATGCAAAGTTTCTTGCCTATCCTGTAAGCGAATGGCGTGATTAGGTATGTATGCATGTATATGAGTATATGTATAAATTACACATTTTGTGTGTGTTTTTACTTAATCAATGATATTAAGAACTTGAAAGTTCATTACCAAACTTACAAATGTACACAAACTATTTCTAACTTGAGCTAGTTCGATCCAATACACTTCATTCATTAGACCCTATTTTTCCAGATCTATTCAAATATTATCCTCCCATCTGCATCTAGGTGTTCCAATGGCCTCTTCCAACTAGCGCTGTCTACCAGTATCTTAAACTCTTCCATTCCCATTGCATGTCCTGCCCACTTTAATCTGTGAAATTTGATTATCCCAGCTATGCCGTGTGATGAATACAGGGCATGTAACCCTCTACTCCCCAGTATCTTCATTCCTTTTTGGTCCAAATATCTTTCTAAGCAACTTGTTTTTGAACAACTTATATTTATTTTCGTCATGTAAGGGAAGAGACCACGTTTCACAAATTTAGAGATAAACTGTTAAAACTCTTGTTTTGTATATTCTGAATTTTACACGACTTGGCAGCAGGCAAGATGTTAACAACTTACTGATCGAATAATAGCATGCATTTCCTAACTGTATTCTTTTCCTAATCTACACTCCAATAGGAGTGTGCAAAGTCCACTTTTTCAATTCAAGCCGAAGTCAAAATATGAGATATTATCAAAGCACAACCAAAGTGATTAAAAAAAAATTAATAATCAGTAAAAATACTATATTTTGCATAACCATGTAAATTTAGGCACTAAATATAATTTTCAAATGCTAGATTTCAAACATAATTAATGTATTTTGTCTTTAAATGAAAAATTAAGCTATTATCACGAAGAGTAATTTAATTAGTTTGGATTTTTTTTATGCTAACATTAATTTGTGATGGAAATAACAGCAGAAAATGAAAAGAAATAAAGATGAATGTTTGTTTTATATTTTATATAGTTTTTCGGTGAAGCTTCGTAAATGTCGAGTCCAAAATTTTACTTTCAAATCAAAGCAGAAGTGAACAAATGTTTAAGAAAAATAAAGGTTGTTGAAGCTTTACATATGCCTACACTCTAATATTGGTATAGCTAGTTAAAATTTTTCCTAAATATTTATACTCGTTAACCCTGTAAAACGATATGTTTTTTGCCATGATCTCTAAATTATCGTCCTTCATTTGTGTTCTCTGTGTGATCACATACATAGCCTTTTCAGCGTTCCCTTCTAAAAATATGTCATTACTAGCCTATAATAACATATCTGCATTTCTTACAACAGATTCCTTACTAATAGCAAACAAAGCTAATTCATATGTGTATTCTAATGTTGGGTGTCATAATTATCATCATGATGTCCAAACTCCATTTTCATGGGTGTGGTTGATGAGTGCTCTCCCTCTCATCCTGTCATAGATAGTATCCCAATATTGTTCTCATTCTTTTGTCTTTCTTCACTTGCTCTAACCATCGCATTTTTGGTCTTCCAACTGGTCTTGTTCCATTTATTCCACTTCTGTGCACGTACACGTGTGTATGCCACCTCTATGGTCTAGTGGCCGGAGTTCTTGGCTATAAATCCAGAAGTCCCTGGTTCAATCCTCGATGCTTCCAGAATTTTTCTGTGAAGCAGTGGGTCTGAAATGGGTTCACACTCAAATCTCATGAAGATAAATAAGGAGCTACTTGAATTAGTAGGTAGCGGTTTGGTATAAGAAAAAAAATGAGAATAACAGCCGGATAGTGAAAAAAAAATTCCTGTTTCTATTTGTTTATTCTGGTTAATCCTAGTTAAGAATAACAGGGATGTTCATAACACTTACTTGAGTGTTGCTGGTCTAAAAATTGTTAAGACAAAATACTAACATACACAAAGAAATATTAAAAAAAATATCTCTACCTAAGTCAGCTTTAACAGGGTGAGAGTTAAAACTAGTTATTGACTTCTAATGTTGCTGCCCATTCTTCACAACTACAACCAAGAACCAGGAGCCTTCTTTCCTCTTT